>CM029656.1:3656572-4209072 GCA_017311315.1 Dendrocalamus latiflorus
ATGAGGAACTCAAGCCCTAATCCCATAGGGCGGCAATGCACGAAGACGATGGTGTCGCCAGAGACGAGGAAGATGTCGGCGGTGAAGACGGTGCATGAATCTCCACGAAGATCGAAAGGTCAGAAATTTGACTAATTTTGCCCCCAAAAACATTCGAATGTGATATAACACTTCTGATTAAATATTCGGTTATAGAATTGAAGTAATGATGAAAAATGACACTTTGAACTGAATATAATTTTCTTTCCCTTCTCAAGGAATAAATTACACCATACAGGGCCCTAAACTTGTAATGAAGTACCATTTAGATCCCTAAACTTGAAAATGATCCAGTGGATCATTAAACTTGCGAAACCGTGTCACTTCAGTCATTTCACCTTTGAGCTCAACTAAAATGCATATGTTACGCAGAAATAAAGGTATGACGGTGGTATTGTTCATTATGTGACCTCAAATTGCCGAGAAAATCAGCCTTTTAAACAAGTGGTATTGGTTTAACACGATCTATAAGTTGACATGTCATGGCTTTAAGTTTACTGAGAGTCACATTTTTTTTTTTTTTGCTACAAAGGGTCATATATTATAGCTCCAAATATCCTTATGGTTCGTCAATTTGAATTATCCACAGTAGTTTTACACCTTCATTTTACAATTACAATAAAATTGTGCCTAATTTTAATGAGAACTTAAGTGTCAATTTTTTACAAGTTTAGGGACCTAAAATGTTAATTTCAAGTTCCAGTACACCTACGTGATACTTCACCGCAAGTTTACGCACATTCGATACAATTTACTCTTTTTCATTTAACTTTTAACATGAGAGAGTAATTCTTATTTTTGAGTTATCTTTTTACAACTTTCGTTTTACTTTCCGTTTTAATGGTAACGTGGCAAGACATATGATAAAAAAAAGTATATTGATGACAGTCATGAACTGAAAATTTGAAATATAAATAAGTATAGTGGAAAAAAAGAACTTGACAAAGGAAAAAACATGTTCCCATATATTTAAAAATAATAAAGTAATTATGTAAAACTACATGTACGGGAACAAAAGTATAAGGTTTTATAATAAAGTTTTATAACCTTATGATATTACTAACATTAATATAAATTCATATAATAATAAAATTTTATAAAATCTTAGAAAAATACATAAATACCTTTTGTATATAATGCAAAGGCAATTAATAATAGCTAGCTGTGAATTTGTTACAAAGTATACATAAATTAATTTAGAACTTATGGATCAAATACATTGATACTTTTCGGAACAATAAAAATGGAACTAGAAAAATTTTGTGTATTTGAAGTTTATTTTATAATTTCAAAGATAAAAGGTAGGGAACAGGCTAGGGATCTGGTGGCAGGGAAGTTGTTTAACCTCCCTGCCACCAGGGTGAGTCCTAGGACCAACTTGGGTGCTCATCTCCTGGTATGTTTTTGTAAAGTAATAAACATAATTTGTATTTATAACAACATTAAAATTTAAAGGCTAATTAAAATCTCCTGGTTTTCCATTGTGCTACCGTGTGGTTGATTTTTAATTCAAATGAAAATATTTGGAACAAAAGCTATTGAGGTAATTAGCACACTTGGGTCAATGTTCTAGTTTTAACCACTATTCCCTCCGGTCACAAAAATATATCATTTTGTACATTGACACAATCCCAATATTCAACTTTGGCCATAAATCTCTAGTGTAATATACTTATAAAACCCAATAAAATTATAATATTATGAAATTAATTTTCAACAAAAATCCACACATGTGATTTTCATGCATCCAATTTAAATACTTTAAAAGATAGTTGATAGCCAAAGTTTCAAAATTTTAACTGAACGTATCCCAAAACGACATGTTTTTGTGACTGAGGGAGTACCTATTGAGTCAGTTACACATTGCTGAAAATTGAAAGTGTTTTGTAGTTAGATAAATTCAACAAAAATAGATATTAGAGTGTCATGCTACTATTATATTTAAAAAATAAAACTGTATTTTTGTGAGGAAAAAAATTAAAATGTGTTGACCATAGGTTGGTCTCAAAATGTTGTAAAAAATTCTAACTAGCAGATAACCGAGCACTGTACACCCACATCTTTAGCACGCACATGGCATCATGGAATCCCAAGAATCATTTGAAGCACATTCACGCAGGGCACAACCCCAATCCCCAACATGTAAGTAAAGCCTCCCCCAAATAAACTGAAGACCAGGCCATTCATACCCATGGTGCATCATATAACTATGAACTACTACTTGTAGTATTTATCTATCAATCCCATATGTGCTGCTTGTTTTCTTCTCTTAATTAGAACCCATAAATAAGTCCTTAATCAGATGAATGTGGGGTCATGACCTCATCCTTGACTGAAAATTGTCGCTTTCCCCGAGGAGTTTGACCTCACACCAACTGTTTCTGTGGTCGGTTGTAACGGTTTAACTACCATGTGTTATGCCCTCATTATTCTACAGGTAAGTTTTCCCTTATTTATATATCAGTTTGAACCGCTATATATTCTTCTGTGATTCTTGAATTATTTTAGGGGCTGGTTTCTTATGGTAAACTATAATTAATCTGACACAAATTTAGCTCAGTTCGGCTGTGGACAGTCTTTAGTTTATTTCAGTCATGGGGTGAGAATCTTACTCAGATGATGGGGGATGCAGTGGCAGGTTTGTCATGTAGTAGCCACATTACCCATGAGCATTGAAAGCATGCCATGTACTTCGTTATTTACTTTATTTTTCCAAAGTTTTTATTTACAAAAATACATAGTGTAGACAAAGTAGAACAATTTGCACCTTTTACACACAGTAGCCTACTGTTTTTCTTCAAAACAATTGCACCTTTTACCTTCACAAAGATGAAATAGTGGAAATTGTTTTTTAGCATGCATGAGTTCCGGTCAGTAAATTCGGCCAAGAGCAAATATATAGTGCATACAAATAGCTAGTAATGTCAGCTAATGATAACTAAAAAAGGGATAGTGATGCTACTAATTTATATAAATATTCTACTGGATCGGGAAACAAAATATTTTTTTTCCTTTGGTTCTGGCAAAATATCAACTACTCCTAGGTGCACCACATGGTAAGCATAGATATTTATATTATAATCACATTAAGTAGTAGATACATATGAGTTATCTTATTGTGGATAACCCCATTCCTCTTGTATTCGTAATGAACCTGTGATCTTTGATTTTTAGGATAAGTGTTTTTTTAAGTTGGTCAATGCAATTAGTAGGATTCTCATGTGCTTGGTTCATTCCCTCTTTCCCTAATGGGGAAATGTACAAATCTGCATGAAAGATACAAACACGATGTGCTTCACAAACAGATGTATACATGAAGAGGGTAATTAAAGGTTAAAGATCTAACGCCAGATCTATCTGCAAAAATGAATTGCAATTTGCATCGAAGTCCAAACCTAGGGCTAAGAGAACAACGGTGCTTGGAGACCAAAATCCAACAATAGATTGTGTTTGAAGTCAATTCAATTCAATGTACATGAAATTGTTTGGAGTTCAAATCCTATAAATTGGCAGCAACAGTAGAGTGTATTTGTATGCAATCTCTCGGAAAATGATAATATAATACATTGCTATATGTCACGTTATTACCTGTCAAATTGTCTGAAGAATTTTTTCAATTAATGCAGTAGACATGAAAATTCCAGAAAATAATGCAAAGATTAATTCAGTACCATCCACTAGGGGTGCAATTGAGTCGAATTTAGACAGATATTGTTTAAGCCATATTTTTCCTAGATTCGGAGTTAGATATGATAAAGCTAGATACAAATACGAATTCAGAGTATTCAAAGTTTCGGATATGGTACCATCGGGACGGACACATAACGGTTTCAGATCAGAAACGGATAATATAGGCGGATAAAATATACAAAAAGAAATTGTTTTTGAGAAACTGAGAATACATAGCAACATCAGTGTGTTACCAAACTCTTCCTCGAAATTATAGCATATGCAAGATGGCACACATGTCCCCTTTTACACATGTCTTTCTGAAGGTAATAGCATGGAACATCCTGCTTGGCTGTGCCATTGGTAGGATTGTTGTTAGTTACTAGCTAGCCAATATATAGCAATCTTCTGCTGCACATAATGATCAACCAATTGATGCATATGAGTAGCAATGAAGTATAGTTATAGTCAGGGTTTTTTTTTGACAATGGTGCAGATAAAGACATAGATGCCCAAATAGCTAACCATGGTAACGACAATGGTGTAGATAAAGACATAGATGCCCAAATAGCTAACCATGTTAACAACTAATAAAGTGACTCCTTGCTAGGCAGGGGCTCTCAATTCTTTGATATATTCATTTCTCAACAGATTCTATATAGTATCGAATTAACAATCAACCAAACTACATCTACAGTCAACAGAATAGTTGTAATCAGAAACAGAACATAGGATTCAATGGTTGTAATCAAAAACAGAACATAGGCTTCCGACATAGCATTTTACGTTCTCCAATAAACCCAGTCATCCTAACCCCAATCTTAAAATAATGCTACAAAATATAATGAGCTAATAACTCAGAATAGAAATTCCACGTACCAAAAACACCCAAATATGCATCAGGAAAGTTAAAAATAAAGCTAAAGCAGAAATGAATCCCACCCATTGAAGTCCCCGGCTACACTAAACCAATCTAGGTTTCAAATTCTTCAATTTGGCCAATAATTTCTCCACGACAGGGCAATCAAATCTAGGTGATTAATAGGAACCAAAACATCAAAATATCTATCAGGCTAAGGGCCTGTTCTTTTCGGCTGCGGCTTATGGCTTTTGGCTGAAATTTTTGAATTTTGGTTGTTTATGGTACAGATTACGGAGAGACAGATACTCACTTGTGATTTTGGCCGGTACACATTTTGGGCTTTTAACGTGTAGATCGTTTAACTTGTAGACCCCGTCTTGAGATAATACTTCGTTTGAAAGTTAGGTATTGTAGCAAAAACCAAAAGCCGCCAGCTTGTGAGGTAAAAAACAGGCCCTAAGCCATGAACAAAAGTAAAACAAAAGAAATGGCTTGGAGCCTTGGATCGAATCAACCATTACCACTAATTGCAACGAGGGAGGAAACAGGAGGCGTGGCGGGGTGACTTACATTGGGGAATGCTTCAAGAATCAGGAGCGGTTGAGAAGAAGAGGGAGGCAGCAGTGGTGGATCCAGGCGGCTGGGGGTGAATACGGCGGCTCCCAGTGGACACGATGAAACCCGCAGGCAGTGGTGGAACCAGAGGCTCCCAGCGGCAGCAGCCTACTCTGAAGGCTAGATGGAATCATAGACGGGAGCTCATGCGTGGCCGTGTGGACGTGAGCTCATGTAGTGGTCTCTGGTCTAATTAGGGCATCCCGTCATGAGCTGTGGTCTCCGTAGAGAGGTGGTGGGCTGGTGGTGCCGTAGTGGGCAACTGGACCGGCTAGTGACTGTTGTGCTTCTTGGCAGATATCCACTCGGATAATACCATATTTATCGAATACCGAAGCAACTCGATCAGGTAGCATCCATCCCAAATTTGCTACCGTATCCTCCTACAAATATTCGGATACCGTACCGAATTCGATTGGATACCTAACTAGCTTACCAAATTCGGTACCAAAACGGTTGAGAAAAACTCAATCCGTTTGCGCCCCTACCATCCACAGCTGCAAGCAAACTTTATGCACCTCGACACTAACGCAACACATGTATCGAAACATTACAGTTTGGGTGTCCAGATCAGGGAAAACGTTCTCTGGAAAAAAAATTTCACCCCTACCGATAAAACCGAAATTCAAAATTTTCAGAATTTTCGTTCAAAAATTTTATATTCAAATATGAATTTTAAGGGGAAATGGAAAAAAAGAAAAACAGTGCTGGTTTTGGGGTTTGAACTCACAACCTCATGCTCATCCATCACCATCCCTTACTACTAGACTAGCTAAGTCTTTCTTACCTAGTGTTAGTTATAAAATTTATTTAAACTTGAATTTTCGAATGAAATTTACAAATTCAACCAGTTTTCGCCACCCACCGAGAACACCAAAATTTTGCGAATTTTGGAGCGAAATTGTAATCCCTCGTCCAGATCAAGCAGCTGAACCATCCCAGGTGTCGCGACATACTGATCTCATCGATGAAAGATCCCAAGCATTGATTTCTCATCTGATGGCTTTGAACGCATGCATGCAGTAGTGGGGGCTTCACTATATATACCTGATCCCATATCTGAAGAGGATCTCTTATCAGAGATCCTAGTAGATTCATCTTATATCAGCTAACCATGTACAGGCTTCACAAAATTAAAAACGACATACGTCCGATTGAGTGGATGCTTACACTCAAGATTGGAAACCTATATCAAGAACAACTCGACATTACAGATGGGACTGATGCCAAAACATTGGCCACTAACGATCACTCAAATGACAGGTAGTGATGACCTTAGCATATGCGGTAGTGGCACATGCAATGTCATTGTACCATGGAGACCTCTATATGGCCAATGACCGAAGATATAGATGACAAATTGTGGGCTCAAAGTCAAGAAACCTGTCACATATATGTGTGATCACTGTGAGCCATTGGAACAAAGTCGCAATGCCCTCCAATGTATCCAATCACACTGAACAAACCTCACAAAGAAGCTGTGTCCTCCAGTAGTCCTCACAAAGAAGCTGTGTCCTCCAGTAGTAGTGGAAGAATATAATTTAGGTGACAAGAATATGCATGCATGGTCTCAAAAGAGGAGGGCAAATCCTGATTAGCAAGTCGCTTATGCAGTAGCATTTGTCCCATAGTTTCCCAACAAAGTCAAGATCAGCTGATTGACAATGCTTGCAGTAAAAGTGTCTAGAACAATAGTAAACCAGTTGGTCGAAAACTCATATGGACCACTCACCAACACTAGACAGACAGGTGCCAACTCTGGAAATTAACACTGTTTAATCTGTGATAGGTTTGGCAAATCATAGTCATAGACCGTTGTGTTGTCAAATGATTTTGACAGGATAAGAGATTCCTATATATTTGCACTTGTTATAGAATGCACGGTGACATATAAAAGCAACGAAAAATAATAAGAATCATGATACAAAGATTTTTAACATGGAAACCCTTGCGAAAAAAATCATGAACGTGCAATCGGCGAAATCACTATATCAAGGAGAAGATACAGAATGCTCTTAACGTATTATATGTATAGATAACTTGTGATATGCATGCTCTCGCTATCTATCATGAGGATTACAGAGGATATAAATAGCCTTAGGAACAAGAGTTCCAAACGAGGAAGAAACATAGCCCTAATTGGCAATAGG
The DNA here is from genome assembly GCA_017311315.1 of Dendrocalamus latiflorus. Classification (NCBI taxonomy): domain Eukaryota; kingdom Viridiplantae; phylum Streptophyta; class Magnoliopsida; order Poales; family Poaceae; genus Dendrocalamus; species Dendrocalamus latiflorus. Next base: position 3,663,908 of record CM029656.1, read on the forward strand.
AATACACAGAAACTAGAATAGTAACTTGCTTGATCACAAGAACAACACCTCGCTTGGAGACGAAATAGAGTCTCAAAAGATAACGGCAAAGAGTTATAGTCGGAAACGTCTCATGTAGCCACGTATGAATACAGTCGGCGCAAACATCTTTGGACACCACGATGGTGCAAGCCGACATAGAGTCTATCATGAACACGAAGATGATCCCAATCATAACTTCTGACCAGTTCACATTACCGACCAATTACTGCTCGAATATATCTTTGAGTGAAACTTGGTTGGATTCTTCAAGTGGTTGGACCCGGCAAGATTCAGATCACAAAATACAACATTCTCCACCGTGAGCTGAATTCATCCTATAATGAATAAGAACCAAATAACTTCTTGAATAGTGTGTAAAACACCTCTTGCATGTCAAACGTCCAAAAGGACTATTGAGTGATACTGACCAAATCTGAGCAAAGCTCAAATTAAGTAGTAAGAACTAGCTTTGTTATCATATCAGCTAGATTATCATGAGTACTTATCTTGCAAACTTTAACAACACCTTGAGAAATAACTCCTCAGATGAAGTGATATCGGACATCAATGTGATTTATGCTTTCATGGAACATTTGGTCTTTTGTAAGGCAAATAACACTCTGATTATCACAGTGGATATTGGTGCAAGATATACTTCTATAAAGCTAAGTGTATAGACCTCTTAGCAAAACTACTTCGTTACAGGCTTTTGAAATAGCCATGTACTCGATTTCAGTGGTCGAAAGAGCAATAGTAGTTTGTAGACAAGCATTTCAAGTTACGGCATAGCTACCAACAGTGAATATACAACTAGTAAAGGATCTTCTCTTATCTAAATCTCTAGCAAAATTAGAATCTACATATTCGACCAATCTAACACTAGTCTTTCCAAACTACAAATAAGCTACATATTCGACCAATCTAACACTAGTCTTTCCAAACTACAAATAAGCACTAGAAGTGCCCCTCAAATATCTGAAGATCCACTGAACTGCTCTTCAGTGGTCTTTCTCTAGATTTGCCATATATCTCCTAACAACACTTAAGCATAAGATGGATCGGGATAGAGTAGACCATGTCATACATAAGTGAATCCGACTACACTTGCATATGGATTACTTGCATGTATTCAACTTCTTCAACTATTTGCAAACTTGATGCTGAAGAGAGATTGAAGTGGCAGCAAATGGAGCATTGGTCGGTTTGGCCTTGTGCATGTTTTAACGATGAAGTATTTTTTTCAATATACCATCTCTAATTCAGGTATAATTTTTCAAATTGATGATCTCTAAAGATTTTCATACCAAGAATCTTTTTTGCTGCACTAAGATCTTTCATCTCGAATTCACTGCTTAATTGTGCCTTAATTTTGATATTTCAGTCCTATCTTTTGTGGCGATTAGCATATCATCAATATATAGGAGCAAGTGGATAGCTGAACTATTGATGATTTTCAAATAAATACAGCTATCATAATAAGATCTCTTGAAGCCTTGAAAGATCATAGAGGAGTCTAATTTCTTGTACCATTCTTTGGATGATTGCTTCAATCCATAAAGAGACTTCTTAAATTTGCATGCAAAATTCTCCTTTGCAAGAACAACAAAACTTTTCGATTGCTCTATATAGGTGTCTTCTTCCACTTCTCATGTAAGAACGCAATCTTAACATGTAGTAGCTGAAGCTCATAATTATGTATAGCTACAATAGTGAGTAAGGTCCGAATAGAACTATGCTTCATGACTGGGGAGAAAACATCTATAAAGTCAATACCTAGAATTTGGATGTATCCTTTAGCAACAAGTCTTGCCTTGAACCTGACCTGATCGGTCAGAGTTGTGCCTTTCTTCTTCTTGTAAATCCACTTGCAACGTATAGATTTCTTTTCAATACAGATCTCAACCAACTCCCAAGTGGAATTCTTATCGAGGGATTCCATTTCTTCATGCATGGCAATTAACCACTTCTTTGATTCATCAGGGTGGATGGCTTCTGAATAAGTTGAGGATTTAGCAATGCCTTCAACATCTTCTGCCATGTCCAAACAATATGCCACAATGTTGGCTTCTTCAATTAACCTCTTTAGAGGCTGAATTTTATTCCTTTCCTTATTATCTGTAATGCATTGTTGGTTTCGACCAATAAGTTCTTGTTGGAAGATTATTGGTTGGAGCTTGAAAGGGATATACTATGTATTCTCCTTATCAGCCTCTGGTGGGAATCCTGAATCAATAACGTGCTCCACCTGCACACTAGTCTTCTGCTGCTTCTCAATAAAAGCAACACTGGTCATAATGCCTTTCAATAGAGCAAACTCATAGAAAGACTAGTATGAGCCTTATAGCCTTTAACTCTAGGCTTATAGCCAAGGAAAATGCACTTAATGGCTCTTGGCTCAAGTTTACCTTTATCCATATGAGCATAAGTAGGACAACAAAAAAATCTTATGCTCGAATAGTCTGCAGGAGAACCAAACCACACATCGATCGGAGTTTTCTTGTCAATAGAAGTAGTCATCGATGATGGTCAGCATATAATTTACACCTCCAAGGGATGGAATATGGGACTTACCCCACAAATTAGAGTGAACATACTCCAATATACCTTTTTTAAAAGTAATTTGCAGAGCTAGAACTCACTTTTTTCTATTTACCAATGACACAATGTTCATAAAACTTTAACTAGTCAATGCCTTGACCATGAGCAAACTTCTTTCGCATAACTCCGTTAAGTCGGCTTCACTTATATGCCCAAGATGAATATTCCACAGACTTGTCCGATCAGCATCTGACAACCTGATCAACGTAACAATAGCCTTTCCGACTATGGTAGTGCCTCGAAGATGATAGAGGTTTGTTACCTTCATATCACGTTTCATCACAACAAGAGAGCCTTTGGAGATCTTTATGGCTCCACCTCTACCTAAAAATTGGTACCTTTTGGCATCAAGAGGACTCAATGAGATAAGATTCATTTCCAAATTTGGAATGTGTTAGACCTCCAATAGTGTTCTAATGGTGCCATTAAATATCTTGATCTAGACGGAACTGATGCCTGCAATCTTAAATAGAGGATTATCTCCCATTAACATTGATCCACTCGGAATAGCCTCATAAGTAATGAACCAATCATTGTTCAGGCTTATGTGGAAAGTGTAGACCAAACCAAAAATGCATTCATCGCTGGTTCTAGAATCACCAGCAAAAGCAACAAAAATCTCCTCTTCGAAACCTTCTTCTGTGATAATGGTGGCCTTAGCTTCATCATCGCATTGATCTTTCTTAGAATTATTATTTCTCTTCTCTTTAATCTGGAGTTTCCAGTACTCGAAGATATTATGTCTACCCTTCTTGGAGTAGTTGCACGACTTCTTGGTCTTTGACTTTGAACGACCTTTGTATCTGCTTGAGCTTCTGCCTTTGGAATCACTTGTCAGAGACCCTCGACTGGTCTACCCCAAATGGAGAAACCTTCTACATGTGAACTCGAGCTCTCGCTCGAAACCATATTTTTAATCTTTTCTTTGGCATACAAAGTTTCATACACCTCATTCAGTGTAAAATTATCTTGATTGTAGAGAATTGTGTTTCCAAACATAGAGACGAAAAAGACAGTGAGCAGAGTAGAATAAGGCATAAATCTTCATCATCATATTTGACCTCCATGGCTTCATAGTCAGTGACCACATCTTTAAATGCGATCAGAGGATCTTGCACAGTTCCCCTTTTGCTAACTTGGGTGAGAAAAGCTTCTTCTTTAAATGCATCTTGCTGGTCAGATCCTTGGTCTTGTAGATCTGTTCTAACTTTAGCTGTAGCGCAGCAGTGGTGCTCTCCTTCATAACTTCCTAGAGAACAATATTAGAATGATAAAAATGAATCTAAGAGGGAGCCTAACGATCTCCCCTTTACTTCTCCTCAACGGACCATGCAATGGGCATCTTGTTGATTCCCAATAATGCATCATCCAAATTGAGTTGCGACAGAATAGCTCACATATTGACTTGCCAGAGAGAAAATCTTGTGTCGCGGTCCAGCAATGGAAGATCATAGTTCATTGATGGCGTGTCAAATATGCCCTAGATTGATTGGGCGAAGAGCTAAGGTCTGATACCATTGTTATAGAATGCACGATGAGATATGAAAATAATGAATAACAATCAGGATCACGAGACAAAGATTTTAACATGAAAAACCCTTTGCGGGAAAAACCACGAACGCATAATTGGTGAAATCACTATATAGAGAAGAATTTACATAGCACTCTTAGCGTATTACATGTGTAGATAACTTGTGTTGTGTGCACTCTCACTGTCTATTATGAGGCTTACAGGGGACATAAATAGTCTTGGGAACAAGAGTCCTAGACAAAAAAAAGGAACATAATCCTAATCGGTAATAGAAACAGATACCTACTTTGAAACTAGAACGGTAACCTACTCAGAGATAGGGACAACACCCGTTTAGAGATGAAATAGAGTCTCAGAAGATAACTATGAAGAGTTGTAGTCGGAAGTGCCTCGTGTAGCCACGTCTGACTCCAGTCGGCGCAAACACATTTAGACACCATGATGGTGCAAGTCAGTATAGAGTTCATCGACAGTATGAAGATAATCACAATCATAACTTTCAACTAGTTCACAGTAACGATTAGTTACTGGTCAAAATATATCTTTGACCGAAATCTAATCGACTTCTTTAAGTAGTCGAATTCAACCAGATTTGGATCACAAGATACAACACACTCAAGCTAACTGCTAGTGTGGCTTCATGGCACGCTTGTGTTAGTGCTCCATGCATTAACTCATGTTTGTATGCACGAGAGACGTTTAATTAGATGCTTGCTTACTGCATTAACAAGTGACCAATGACTTGAGAGACTAATTGCTGTTACACTCCATTAATCTTGTCACCATATCTCCAAAGTCCACATATATAGTGGACAAGAATTTGACAATATAGATGTTCGTAGTAAAGAGGATTATGCAGATAGAAAATTCACTAGACAGCACGATAGAAAAGAAATTAACAGCGTTCTCCGTAGATTAAAGCGAAAGAGAATATAGAACATGAAAAGAACAAAGTCTAGATATATTGGTCAGCATCAGACAGCCACTAGAAACCACGTGGGTCCATCCCTGGCCCAATACAGGTCACATAGGGAAACCATATGTTTAGGCTAGCGATTTTGTATAGATGACAATAAGAAGCATTTTCATAGTATATTCTAAAATGCGAAAAAAGCTGGAAACTTGTATTGATCAATTCCGAAACTTGAAAAGGTTTAGATCCTATAATTTAAGGAAATGTTTAAATCCGTGCCAAAGAAAATCCCAGAACTTTAAACACATTTGAAGTATCCGGAGTGAAAGTCTCCTATTGGTCAAAAAAAAAGTTGGTTGCCTTCAACCAGAACGAAATTTTTGGTTAATCAGGAAAGATTTCCAATTGTCAGTGTTGTGGGATCCAATACTCCAATACAGTTAAGAGGGGTGGAGTTCCTGTGTGTTAACTTTGTTCCAGGAGAAAATACACACACATCGTAAATAAACTGAGAACACAGGAGAATTTATGAATTTCTCTATTCTCTTACTTGCTCCCCCTAATTAAACTGGTTACAAGTCTTCTCAATATATAGGCTAATACTCTTCTACTAACATACGTATTCGGACTTTAAGTAGGTCTCGACTTCAACTCAAGTAACACACGGAGACGAACTCTACTGCGTCTTGGACTCTAAGTTAAAATTATTTCTAACAATCTCCCCCTAATCTTGACTTGACTTACACTAGTTTTAGTCTCAATACATTATGAACTACCAGTCATGCCTCCACATGAAGCGTTCTACATACAAACTACATGTAGGAACTCAACTCAACCGGCACGGGTCATCCAGATGCAAAGATTCTAAAACATTGAGACAGTCGGTCTCAACTATGACTTACTAAACTCATACTTGATACAGAACGGTGACACATCTCCTCAACATTCCGATTTCTTTTTACCTTACTTGAGTTTGGACGGCAACACATCTTCTCAACGTCCTTGACTCAACTCATCATCAGAGTAGTGTTGATTCATCATCGATGAGCGCTTCAACAAGAAACGCTTTCTTCATCCTCGGCTTGTGGCATTCTGAAGCAAAGTATCCATAATCGTTACAATTATAACACCTCACTTTTTCCTTATCAAACTTCCAATTCTGACGGCCTTGGCCACCACTGCTGGAAGTGTTCTTGCCTTCACGCTTTAATGATCGGATCTCCCACTCAACTCGGGTCAACAAGACCTATTCATCACCGTTGTTACTATTGTCACGGATGCGTTCCTCATATGCCTTAAGACGATCGATTACCTCCTCTATTGTCATTATCTTCATGTCTCCAATTGCTCTATGAGCAAGGCAATCGGGAGAAACTGTGAGGGAATAGCATGAAGGAATTTCTTCACTACATACAACTCTTCCACCTTCTCGCTAAGGGTCTGAATCTTGTTGGCAATGATCGTCAACCAGATGGCGAAGTCACTGATTGACTCCGTTTCCTTCATACGCAGCACCTCGAACTCAGTCTTGAGAGTTTGTACATTTACTTCCTTCACACGATCGGCGCCAAGATGCATCATCTTCAATGCCTCCCACGCGGCTTTGGCCGTCTCCTTTTTGGCCAGTAGGAAGAGTGTCTCCTCTAGAATACCCTGATAGATGGCCACCAATGTCATCTGATCCTTACGCATATCGACGTTGTCATTCTCGATCGTGTCCCACAATCCTTGAGCCCTCATGTACACCTTCATCTTGATCGCCCAGGCTGCATAATTACTCGTCGTGAGCATCAGATAATGCATCGAGACAGCGGAACTCTCCTTCGCCATCATACTGGATGATGCTTCGTCATCGATGACACCACTTCTCGAAGAACGCCACATGATCTTGAACATGGATCAAGAACTCGGACTACTTTGAAGTGGCTCTTGGACCAATGGAACCTAAGAATAACATGCTTCACAATTTTGTGCTGTTGTGCTTCGCCTCGCGCAGAACAAGAACCAAAGAGCTGCTCGGTGTTGATGTCGTGATGCACTCTGGCCTCGGGACGGCTTTTATTTCGCGTTGCCTTGCGTGCAACTCGAAGACAATAAACAAACGACTTAGGCTTGGAGAAGGACATCGCACTGACTTAGTTTCACGCGCTGATGCGAGCTACCCTTGCTTTGTTGTCTCTCAAGTCTCTTTCTTAAGAAAACAAGTCTTCTTTGCTGTTGATCTGCACAACGCCTACGCTTAATTTCATGCCACCTGATTCCGAGGGAGACGTTGCGCTTGCTCTCTCCTGGCTGCTCGACGTGCACACTGCTTTGTGCCAAGCGACTTCTGTCAGGCACGCCGGCTGAGCGATGTGCGTTGCTGCTCTCGAGAGCGCTGTGTGAGACACGCTGAAACGGAATCACCAAGACGGTTTTTTCCGGCGACTCGGTTCTCGCCTGATAACCTAGGCTCTGATACCACTTGTTAACTTTGTTCCAGGAGAAAACGCACACATCGCAAATAAACTAAGAGAACACAGGAGAATTTCTGAATTATTCTATTCTCTTACTTGCTCCCCCTAATTAAACTGGTTATAAATCTTCTCAAAATATAGGCTAATACTCTTCTACTAACATACGTATTCAAACTTCAAGTAGGTCTCGACTTCAACTCGAGTAACATACGGAGACGGATTCTACTACATCTTGGACTCTAAGTCAAGATTATTTCTAACTCTGTGCATCCCTCTCTTACGGTGCATCCCACGTCTAAAAGTTTTTAAAAATTCTTAAAACATTGTAGATGTAAGAGATGGTATATTTTATAGTCGTGCAAAATTTCATTATAAAACTCGATTACATTTGAAATATACGAAATTGCCAAGCAGATTCTCTTTTTTATACCTTCTAAATGCGATTGAGTTTTAACCTGAAATTTCGCGTGCTAACTCTGAAGTATGGAACTCTGAACTAGTGTGGCAAAAGTAGTGCTCCAATACTGAAGCCTCCCAATCCCAATGCAACAACACAAAACAAATCCTTTTCTCCTCGACATTTTTACATGGCATGGGCACAGCATGTTCAAAAGAAAATGATTCCTGTCCAAATCTTGTGCACGAGATCTCAGGTTGGATTCTTTTGACCAGCAGAAATCCATGTGAGAAGAAGAAGAAGAAGAAATGCAAATAAAACAGATGGATGGATGGATGCATGCCACGTGCACCGGCAGCCAATGGACGGTTGGGATGGAGGGGAAGATACCATTTGTGTATATATTATTACTAGTACTGTATTTCCATGTGAGGTAGGCGGCTATAGGAATCTAAAACCCAACTGATTCTTTTTTTTTTCTTTCATTTTTCTACACTTTCCCAGTACACAGATTTGTGTTATAGTATGAAATGAGATCACAAGTAGTGGAATGGTATCTAGTATTCTTATCTATAAGTCGATCTTTGACGGGTAAAATTCCGACAAATGTTTGTTCACTAAAAATATGCAAGAAAATGATTCATGCGCAGCCGACCCATGCCTATTGTCAGTAGTATGTATGAAACCAAGCATATTTGCTCTCTCGATTTTAATTTAGGATTAGTTCTAAATTCACAATGGCATGCCTCTAATGGTATTTAAAGATAAAATATCTGAATACGTGTCACGTAGTCAAGAAAACAATGAGTTTGAATGTTGACGGTGTTCAGGATCTGAATCGATCGGTCTCGTCAATCCCAGAGTTGAATCTACTTTCTTTGGTTGTATGACCAGTACGTGGCACTAAAATTAGTGTTGATGCATGATGGCATGCAAACCAAATCTCAGCGTAATACAAAAAGCAATTGGTAGTGTGAGTTAATTCGATCAAAACGAGCAAAATTCTGGCGAATATTTCATAAAAATATGGCTCATATGAATAGGAATGCCCCAAGTTGGAATCGTCGCCATGGTTCTAAATAGCTAGCTATGACTACGCTATAGCTTTTTTTAGACCCCAAATGCTAAGCCACGAAAAATCGCGCTTTAAAACCTTGATGATCACTGCATTATTTTGGCTCATCATTAATTGTCACTCAAAATTATTCTCACTCTTACTCTAGAAGAACATTCTTCTCACTATCATGCTAATCTCGGAGTTTTTTTTTCATAATTCAGTCAATCCAAACAGCTCACCTCTTTATCTGAGCTATTTGGCCAGCCCATCTTTTATGACTTTAAGCCCAAAACTTATTCCTAATGGGCCAAGAGACTAACTTAGCCCAATTTCTTCTCCTTCAAAAAATAAGGATCCAAACTAATGGGCAGCCCAATAAACATTACATAACATCAACAAGGCAATGGAGCTGGAAGGTGAGACTCGACAAACTAAGGGCCTGTTTGGGATTGCTCTGCTCCAGTTTTTCCAGCTCTGCTCCACCAACTCCACCATAGAGCAGCTCCACTGTGGAGTTCCTGGAGCAGGTGATCCTGTTTGGCACGCAGCTAGCTCCAGCTCCAGGAATGTGAGGTTTCCCTGATAAAGGTCCAATGTGCCCCTGAATGATGTTTGGTATATGTTTTAATGTCTACGGAGCATATGTAACTAAATTTTTTTTGTTGCCAATTAAAATATGATGTAAAATATTATAATCGCAATTAATTTATTCGAGAAAAACAAAATCAAGCACAGAGAATGCTTGTCATATTGCCCAATGAGATGACCAAAAATAACGATCATCACCGATCCAAGTTTCTAACACCACCACCACCACCATCATCAGGACATCACCACCTCACACAACATCAAGAGGCAATGTTACTCATCACTATACAGCAGAGACACAAGCACATGCAACAACTAAACAAAAACTTACACCTATAATTAAGACCTATAATTAACTCTGGTACAACTGGTTGTACAGTATTTTCTCAATGGGATATAGACATGCCCGAGCGAGCCAACACATCAACAAATCCCCTCGCAGAACCCGGCGTTGGTTGGAGCCGTCAAACATGTCAGCGCCAGTTTCTCCTCTCCATGTCTACAGCCACAAGCTGGATACCATGTTGGATGAAGATTGGATGAAGATGGATACCATGTTTGCCAGATTTGAAGACCACATCGTTGAGGTTATCAGCTACAACGACCTTAACAGGCTCGTTGTTGACCTCAGGAATAGGCTCAGATTTCCTGAATGGTGACAATTTACCACATGTTAGCAAATATGCTTGACCATTTCTAAGAACCATTTCGGGCATCGTAGTGATTGAGAGCAAGGATTCGAAAACTGATTATTTCAAATCACAGAACATGGCCAGTACCGGTTCCTGGCCATTTACTGGTATCTGGTGGGAACCAGTTTTATCCACGGTGGTTTCGTTTGTAAATTGTTTGTTGTCAAATTTAAACCCAAAATTTGAATTTGATTGGTTCCTGGGCGGTTATTGCCTGTAATTACTGTTTATCAATTTAAACCCAAAATTTCATTGAATTTCAAAAATTTTCCGGGCTGGGATTATTTTGTCCCCAGTTGCTACCAGGATCACCATATTTTCGTACTGAAGCATTTCTGAACTCTTATGTCTAGGCTTCTGGTTTCTCAAGCCCAGGACAACATCTAAAAAGACAGCTTATACTGGTTTCAGGAACAAGATCAGACAACGAGGTAATTAATCGTCTACGGTTCAAACTCTGTTAGGTGCCAAATAACAAATCACTCCCTGTACTACAGCAAGCTAATGCTGCTGCTACCCACGGTTACACAAACCAACCTACCGATGAATACCACTACAAACATGTTATCCCATCCGAATTCTCATCGCTTGACCCCAAACAAGCAAATCTACTCTGTCCTGCCATGATCCGACTTATCAAACAAAAGTTGATGCCCAATTGATCCATTCAAATAGCATAACAGCCTAACCAGAATGAACAATCTCCAACCAAATGCAGCCCCAAACAACCGAAAAGCTACCGCAATTCGCACAATAATCTGCACCCACCCAACCCCTCCCTGGCAAATCGTGAAATTGGCCGCCCCTCCCTACATGCTTTAGGCAAATAGATATGGGGGGCGCGAGCGATACCTGACGAAGCGCTTGGAGATGAGGGGCTGGGCGCCGTACTGCAGTGTGAGGAGCGCGAGGTAGAGCGCCACCTTGCGCCGGCTCGGCGTGTTCGCCGCCGCCGCCGGGCCCATTCGGACTTGCCGCGCCCGCTTCCGATCGGAACCACCAGAGGTCGGCAGGTCGCCGTTTCAGAATTGTAATTTGACCAAGCCCGCTTTACTCTTTCGTTCCCCCGTTGCCCGTCGCCTTCGTCAAGCTGCCCGTTGCGCGGGTGGGTGGGGAGGAGAGCAGACGAGCGGCGCGGGTCGGGGAAGGAGGAGACGAGCGGCGCGGGTGGGTGGGGAGGAGAAGGAAATTATCGAATCGGTACGGAGGGGAACTGTGTAATGGCAGTGGTGGGTAATTTTATCCCAACTCTATGAGAGAGTACAAAAGTCCAAATCCTGGAGTACCCCAGGTGCTCCACAAAAAACGTGGAGTTGGTCCTCAACTCCACTTTTTTCTTGGAGCGGAGTTTTAGGAGCTGGAGGTGTTTGACAAGACAAAGGTGGAGCGGAGCTGCAAAATCTGGAGTGGAGCAGTCCCAAATAGGCCCTAAGATACTATCTGTCTCCAAAAAAAGGATACTAACAAACTAAATCCAATTCGGTGAAAAGAGTACGCAGTCCAATTTGCAGATTACAAATAGCTGCAGAGTAAAAAAAATCCATAGCGAGGGAGCTAACCATCACAGGTCTAGATCACAAGGTGCACAAGTTATAAGAGACTGAAGTTCCTGCAGACAATGCGCCGATGCATGGTTCGAGCAACTTTCACAATCCTTTGGTTCTGAGCACGGGGACACATCTTCCTACTCAACCCTGCATGCATAAAGCTAACAATAATGAGTTTCTGCAATGATATATTTACATTGGGAGACAAGGCTAAATCATTCTCACTAGGTATAGGTGTTTTTTGTTTGCAATTCAGGATTAAGTCCTTTTTTAAGGAAATAATACATAGGACCACCCCTGATTTCATTCATTTTTTGCGGACGGGGCCTTTTTTTTTTGCAAGTATGGCTCCGGCCGGATTTTTTGGTGAATTTGGCCCCCTCCCTAATGCGGATGCACATGCACCAGTAAGCGATGCGTGGACAACCAATGGAAAAGCAAAGCGCGAATTGTGGGGGCCCCCTCGGACGGGCAACATGCGCTGGCTTCCAACCCACGGATATTCAGCGCTCCCCGAGCGCGGGACACAGCAGCGGGAATCTGCGCTGTCCAAGCGCAGGTCCAAGACACCCAACCGCGGTTTTATGCCTCGGCTCACGTGCGTGCTTTCGGCCACAGCCGCAGTGACATGGCTTGTTCCTGTGGTGCACACGCTTCCGGCCCTCCGTTGATGAGGAATGGAGCTTCCCTGGTCCCGCGCCTGTATTCCCCTGCGTGTTCCCTCCAGCTGTCATCCCTCAAGCGGCGAGTTCGCACCCGCAGCCTGCTGCTTTCTCGTGCCGTGCGCCGGACAAGTTAAAAAGACCGAAGTCTGCTGCATCAGGACGATTTGTTTTAATGCAAAAAGTAAATAATTAGTTATAGCATTAATTTAATAGGTTAATGATATGCCAGTGGACAGGAGCACACTTATGCATATGACATGTAATAATCTTTCCGTCATGTAATACAAGTCAAAGTTTGTAATACAAGTCAAAGGTCATCATACGCACAGAACCACGTATCAAAGAAACACTAAATTTAAAAAAATCAATATCATTAAACCAGTCATAATCTATTAAATTAATGATATAACTAATCATTTACTTTTTGCATTAAAACAAATCGTCCTGATGCAGCAGACTTCGGTCTTTTTTTTTCCTTGTCCGGCGCACGGCACGAGAAAGCAGCAGGCTGCGGGTGCGAACTCGCCACTTGAGGATGACAGCTGGAGGGAACACGCAGGGGAATACAGGCGCGGGAACAGGGAAGCTCCATTCGTTGATGAGGACATCACTTCCATGCATACAAATAACATTCCTCATAATAGATCTAAATATATGCACTTGCAAGGTTCAATCACAAGAGCTCGCACATGTCAATTGAATTATCATGTAACTTCGTTTCTAGGAGAGAATTTTGTTACTAATAAGAATATGCTACTACTTAATGCATAAGATGTTCTTTTAATTAGGAACTTAGGAGCTGATCATGAAGGAAAGCATGCGCAAGTCAATTCGGTCTCTAGAGACAGTACCAATTTCAAACGAGCATAACTTTCACATACGAACTTTGTTTGAACTCCACGAGTACTTAATTGAAAGCTTATCTCGTCCTCTTTCCAACGGGTCCAGCCTCACCTCCAAATTCCTTCTGAGCATGCCGCAATCACCAAAATAAATCGGGCTGATTCTGAATCCGAGTCTAATGGTTCTACGCCACCTCCACTTGGGGACATGGGCCTTGTATCTCCTAGGGTTGCGTGCCTACCACCCTTGGCCACCATCTCCTAGCCTCTCTCTCATATATTTAGTAGTCACCCCTCTTTGAACTCTTTGGGTTTTGATAGATTAAAGTTTAGGTTTGCTATTCTATACATTGTCCTCTTATTCAACGAGTACAATAGTGACATTGTTCTTCGAAACCCCGCTTTTTGACATAAAGTTTAACTCCTATTCGCAATTTTAGATTGCTTATCTATCTTGTTTTTTCTTGTTCTTCGATTGCTTACAAGAACTTATCTTTGTGATCAGGTCGATCATGCTTCTAGCAAGGTTGATAACAATATTGGAGTTAGTTTAGCGATTGCCAGGCATATTAGTCTTGTGTGATTGGTAGCCAAATCGTGAGAGTTGTCTTCTTAAATCGAATTCTCATTCTCATCGAAAGATCGGGATACCCAACGTAGCATCAAGTGGTATCAGAGCTACCATTGATTGGTGAGAATTTTTTTACCTAAAGTCCGCAAAAGCCACAAAAATCAAAAAGAATTATTAGGGTTAGTTAATCCTGTCCAAACCAATATGTGCCCTGCATTTTATTTTCGGTGTTTTGCTTGTTGAATTTTTGATTGCATTGTCGTGTCTAGTTGCTGATTTCTAGTTCTAGTTGGCGTCGTTTGATCATTCTTTTAGGGTTCTTAGTTTTTCCATCTAAAACAGAAAATTTGTGGGTTAGAACTTCTCTAATCTGCAAAAAAAAAAATAGAAAATTTGTGGGTTAGAACTTCTCTAATCTGCGCAAAAAAAACACTTCCAAAGAAACCAAGAGGATTGCTATGATCTTTTGGGTGAGTTGTTGTCCGAGTCCAGCATCCACCCTTTGCTATTATTTGCATCTTGCGGCAAACCCTAGGTCCAGCTAGACCAGAAGAAGAAAGAGGCAACCGCATAAAACAAAAGCCGCAATAGAAAAAAAAAAGTGAAAAGAAAAGAGAAAAGAAAAGTGAGTCAAAATTTGTGGAGTCCTACATATAAGCTACAAGCTTCCACAAAAAAAAATTCAGCAAGTTAGCCTACGGAATTGAAAGATATAACAATTTCAAGTTGAGCCCGAGTCAGTTTCTAGTCCTAGTAGAAATCCAATTCTGAGACACCTTTAGTAAAATAGGTATAACTTTTGCATATATTGTCTGTTTTTAACGTTTTTGTACTCGTTGGAAAGATGACGATGAGCCTGATCAATTCCTATTGACCGGTTTCACCGGTCAAGCTATAAAGTTATAAATCTCGTCAAAACCTTTCATATGAGCATATATAAGCCATATAAAACTTTGCCCCTTTTCATCTTTGAGACTACCTGTTGTTTCTACTCAAACTAGAGGGTTATTTACATTGCATGTTACACTGTTTTGTGTGACCTATATCGTATGAACAATCTTGTGCCCTTAGACAGAAGTTTGAGTAGTGGGCTAGCGTCTTTCCTGGCACTTGGTGTGTGATTTTTCTTACTTACATCAAGTCACATTAATCTTTGCATGTGCGTTTATACACTGGGCTTCTTTACCTAGCTTTTTCTAGGTTAGGATCAGCAACATTGACTAGTACCTTGAATTCAACTTGCAATTACTAATTTGATTGTTGCTAATCCTTGCTACCATATTGAAGCCTATCCTAATTCCACCTTGCACCATCATACAGGTATCAGTTACTTGCCATCGCTTTGTCAATCTTTAGAGAGCGTTTGACATGGACACTAGTTGCCGGTCATTGCCTGTTTTGCTTGGTAAGAACCAGTAAGAATTTGGTATAAGCTTGAGTGTGACCGATTTTCTTTTGAACCTCCAGCACCTAGTAGTTAACAGGGACATATACACTATGATTTGTTTCTTATTTTCTACTAACAATGGCAGGTTCCACTGATCACTCTGAGGAGGAACACCCTCTTACACCTCATACGAAAAGAATTGTACAACACTTCACGTGCTTGATGAATCAATAATCCGAGCATCTTGAGGTGGCTATTGACGCCATCCATGCATGTGTGGAGCATTTGGAGAGAGCTCCACCACTACAAGCTGCAGTTCCTATACCTACTACCTCTGCTGTTGTCAGTATTCCATGACAACGCCATGCCCCTTCCGTTGCTCGGTCATAGACCGAAGAGGTAGAACAACAAGATAAGGTCGATAATGAAGTAAATTAATATGTTGCTAATACGGAGTCCAATGGAGGTTTTAACCCCAACAATGATCGTGATCATCGGCGGAGATGCTTCAATCGACAAGGTATGAGGAGACATCCACCACATCAGGTATGTGACCATAATGATGCATTGGTAAAGTTAAATTCACTATGCCTTCTTTTGCTGGAAAATATGATCTTGATGCTTATCTCATATGGGAGTTAACCATAGAACAAAAATTTGATTGTCATAAATTCCCTGAAGATAAGAAAGTTAAGGCTGCTACTAGTGAGTTTTCTGATTTTACATCTATTTGGTGGAGTGAATATTGTCGTATTAATCAGAACATACCTAGAATATGGAATGCTTTGAAGAGAGCAATGAGACATAGATTTGTACCTTCATATTATTCTCATGATTTGCTCAATAGATTGCAAGGCTTAAGACAAGGTAGTAGTTCTGTAGAGGATTATTATCAAGAATCGCAAATTGGTTTGCTGCGTTGTGGTTTAGAAGAAACTGAAGATGCTAAGATGGCTAGATTTTTTGGAGGTTTAAACCGTGAAATCCAGGACATATTTGATTATAAAGAATACAATTCTATCACTCGTTTGTTTCATCTTACTTGTAAAACTGAAAGAGAGGTACATGGACGTCAACCCAGGAACAAAGTAAATTTTGTAGGTTCTTTTGTAGGCCGTGGGCAATCAAGAGAACCATTTACTCCCTCCAACCGTACACTTGAACTTACGAACTCTTCCAACAGCCAGGGTCCATCTACTTCCACTACACTGTCACACGCACCAAAAATGAGCAAGAGCATGGTACAAGCCCCAACACAGAGTTCACCTTCAGTTGCTTCAACGGGTAGAGCACGAGAAACACAATGTCATCGCTACAAGGGCTATGGACACACAATGCAGGACTGTCCTAACAATCGAGCTCTCTTGATCAAAGATAATGGTGGGTATACTTCAGCTAGTGACATTGAGAAAAGTATGCTATGCTTGCAACTAACCCCGCAGATGATGACCATGAATTTGAGCGAGAAGAGGAACAGTATGGTGCTAAAATTTCAGATAAGTATAAAAGTCTTATAGTGAAGCGTGTGCTTAGTGCACAAATGGAGCGTGCGAGTAGAATCAATGCCACAATCTATTATAAATAAAGCTTGTTATCAAAGAGCGTTCATGCCGTGTAATCATTGATGGAGGAAGTTACAACAATTTGGCGAGTATGGACATGGCTGAGAAGCTTGCATTGACCACACAACAACACCCTTGTCCATATTATATTCAATGGTTTAACAGATGTGGTAAGCTGAAGGTAACCCACATTGTGAGAGTACATTTTTCTGCTGGTTTTTATCATGATTATGCTGATTGCAATGTAGTACCTATGCAAGCATGTTCTTTGTTGTTAGGTAGATCTTGGCAATATAATAGAGATATGGTATATCATGGTAGATCTAATAAGTATACTCTCATATTTAAAGAAAAGAAAATCACTTTGCTGCCCATGTCTCCTGAAGCTATTTTAAAGGATGAATTAGAGAGAGCTAATAGAGACAAGGAGAGTAGCAAAAGTAAAAAAATTAGATTGTAACTAAAGAACTTGTGCACCAGAAGAAGAAAGAACCTAGTGCTAAGAAAGGTGAAACTAAATTGAAATGTTTTATTTTACTTGCTACTAAATCTGATATTTGTGAGATGGAAGATAGCCAATCTGATTGCTATGCTTTAGTGCGCAAAGAAGTATTGTTTTCTTTTGAGGATATACCTCATTTGCCTCCTACTATTGCTAACATTTTGCAGGAGTTTGCTGATGTGTTCCCAAGTGAAGTACCCCCGGGGCTACTTCCAATTAGGGGGATTGAGCATTAAATTGATTTAGTTCCAGGAGCCTTGCTTCCCAATCATGTGCCATATAGGATCAATCCCGAAGAGACTAAGAAAATTCAGCGTCAAGTGCAAGACTTGCTTGACAAAGGGTACATACACGAGAGCCATAGTCCTTATGATATTCCTGTGATTTTGATACCAAAAAAATGATGGATCATGACGTATATGTTTTGATTGTAGAACTATTAATAATATTACCATTAGATATCATCATCCTATTCTTAGGTTAGACAACATGCTTGATAAATTAAGTGGCTCTATTGTGTTTTCTAAAGTTGATTTGCGAGTCGATACCACCAAATTCATACGAAATTAGGAGATGAATGGAAAACAACATTCAAAACTAAATTTGATTTATATGAGTGGTTCGTTATGCCTTTCAGTTTAACTAATGCACCACATCTGGAG
This sequence comes from Dendrocalamus latiflorus, assembly GCA_017311315.1. Taxonomy (NCBI): domain Eukaryota; kingdom Viridiplantae; phylum Streptophyta; class Magnoliopsida; order Poales; family Poaceae; genus Dendrocalamus; species Dendrocalamus latiflorus. The sequence continues at coordinate 3,681,899 of CM029656.1, forward strand.
CGTCCGAAAAATGTGCTCCGCATCGGACGTCAGGTCCATATCAATTTTCTATTCTGTCAGATCCTATTACAGAGGCCGATGCATAGTGTATTCAGCAGCTGAGATCAAATGAATATCTGGACTCATAGTTCCTAGTATAAGGTCAGGGGAGAAAAATGGCTTTTCAAAAACCCAGGGGTCACCGAGATTCCCGTTACCGCGGTAACTAAAAATCTCAGCCCAGTTTTCCGGCAAAATATTCAAATTTGTCAAACAAAAACTATGCGAAACAGTAGACACGACAAGGTATTGAAATGTAAATGAAATAGAGATGAAAAATGTAGATGAAATTTATTGTACCCCCATCCAACCAACAACATACACACAAAAACCAATCTGGCCAGATGTACGGCTAATGAACACAGTAATCTGCCTGGCCGGGATTTTTTTCCCCTGCATAAGGCTGCACTATGTACACAGTAATCTGCTCCGTCAGTCCTTTCATGGCCTAATGAAAGGTCAAGGATATACAATACCCAATGATATGCGTTTTTTTTGTGTGCAATATTCTAAATTGGCTCTGGGCAACATAAGCATGGTTCTAAAAATGATCAAGAGACCAAAACCAGATTGTTCGGCAGTGTTGTACAAAAAGAAATTAACTAGCTCTAAACTTCTAATATAATCATTTGACATAGCTTGTCACGAAACCAACGCGCTGCAGTACAAATTGGAACCAGCAGGTTTGGTCATGCACACGAATAAGCAGGTTTGGTCATGCACACGAATAATTCTAAACTACGCTCCAACCATTTGAAATTATTCAAAGACCAGTCGAATTCAATGTAAAATATATTGTCTCCATTACATACCAAATATGTTAAATAGAGCCTGGTGATGAACCCTAATAAGTAGGAAAAGGCGTTAGGAAATCATTGCAGGGGTGAAAATAAGCCATAACTAGCACTTCAGATAAAGTAAAGAAATCCACGTTGCCAACCTGATTGAGAAGTGAACATACAGAACACTAAGGAATCATCAAATAGCTAACCAATACATTTCCAGATTCAATTGTGCATTTGCAGCTACGTTTCCTTAACTGCCTCCTTTTCAGATTCAACATTATTATGTGGAAGACTCTGTAGTACCTAATAAAGAGTGGCAATGGCTGTCAAGACTGCAGAGAAAGGAAAATCAATTCATGAGAAAGAAAGTTACACGATAGTGTATTCATATACCTCATACAAGTACCAAGAGATGTAAGCATCTGTGGCAGCATACTGCAGTTGTTGTTTTGAGAGAACATAAGCCTCCCAGTTTCCCATTCTTATGTTGCTCGGCTTCGGCAACTATACACAAGAAGTTGCAGGTGATAAAGCAACATTTCAATTTTTTGAGTCTAACGAAAGCACTAAACCAACAGAAGAATATAGACCAAGCAAGCATGCATCAGCAACCAAAAATAATTTCAGCTTAAACATTTCTTGTGAAAAATATTTGTATTTAATATGCACTAGGAAGTTCCGCCTACTATATAATAATTGAACTAACAAGTTACCCAACCAGACATCGCCGTAATATATAGCGTGCAAATAAAAATAACAAGACTTTTGTTTCTTTTCCAATGCTAACAGAACTAGGCAAAGAGAACAATACTTAATACCATAAAAATTACCTCTTTACATGTGATCATTTCAGTTAATGAAGCAAGACTCCATCTTTTAGGAGGCCCAGCTAACTTGAGATTTGCAAGATTTGACAAATCCATCAATGGTTGTACATGGACACCATAATCATTGGACATTTTCCTTGCATCATTGTCTATACATATTCCAACCTGCAAGGACACAGAACCACGACTTGTATGACCAAAAAGAGCAGTAATATAGGGGAAGGAGCAAACTTCTTATGAGGGAAGCGATGAAAAAATCCAAGCAAAACTACCTACTTTAATGGACGAACTATTCTCCAAAAGAGATTTCAATATAGGTGGTACTCCAGAGTGAATGATATGCATGACATAGCAGTGAGTTTTATCCATGCATAACTGCATTACAGCGACTTTACATGGTGGATCCCCTGCAAATTTCACAGCATTGGTTATGTTCCATCAGATTCCATCACTTGTGAGAACTAAGTTACAAAGCATTTATCCAAAAACGTACAGCCCACATATTGCTCAACTTAAACATATTGAGAATGCAATTAAAGATTAGGCCAGGCAGAACAACCGACCTCTTCTTGGAAAGGGCCTCCACTCGAGATCGAATCCAAGAGAAACCTGGCCAGAGGCCTTCATGTTTTCAATTCTGCGTAGAATGTCCATTGTAGCCTTCTCCACTTCAGAAGCCGTCCTGCAGTACACTATCTTACCGCTGAATGTTATCGGTTGGTACCTTGCCTTCACATTCCCTGTAGCGAAAAATCAAAAGGAAACAGGATTATAATGTCAATCCCACAAGGAGGATAATACAGATAAACTACAACTAGGTGTAAGTCTACACGAATTGACCAACCAAGGAATCAACCAACCCAGCTGTATAAATCCCAGCATTGCCAGTAAAGCACTGAGACCTAACAAAGTAACACAGAAACAATCATATAGAGCTGCCATGTTACCAAAATTGCGGGTTTTTCTTCCAAGCGATGCAACTGTAGCACCAGGAACCCTCTTCCCTTCGTGCCCATCGCGATCCAATGTGTGACAAATTGTTAGAACACAACAATTTCCATGCCCCTAAGACTTAATGTGAGAGGCATGAGGTGCTTCTTGCCCCAATTCCAAGAGCAAATAGGGTTCTTCAATTTTCGCTATGCCAAGAAAGGGGGAAGCCAAGAAGAGCGGAGCCGCACCTCGGCAAGTGGGAGGCGAGAGGACCCACGATGGCGCGGCGGCAGCACCTCCGGCGGCAGGGACCGGATTCTGGCGGGGCCGGACGGCGGGATTGTTGGGCCAGTCGGGGAGGCGCCGGCGCTTGGCGGAGGCGTACGCGGCCTCGATGGCCTGGAGCTCCGCCTCGGCCGCGGCATCCCAGTAGAAGTCGTCCTCGTCAGTGCCGGGACAGGATGAGGTGGGAGGTCCACCGGACTGCATGGCGGTCGGATCGGTTGCCGACTCGCCGGCGCGCGACGAGCCTCGGGGGTGGGGGAGAGGGAAAAGCCGAAAAGGTAGAGTTTTTTATTTCGAAATAAAAAATTGAAAAGTATTTCGATTTTGAAACTGCGACTCTGTGAGAGGCGTGTCGGGAACATGATTTGGTTACAGGGTGTGAATGAAACAAGTTAAAATACAACAAAGCACCGTGTGTTTACACCTTTCAAGTTTGCATTTGATTTTGTGTTATTACAAATATACTTAAACATTTTTAAAAAATCATGATTATCTATATCTATATCTATACTACTTAAAAATATAAGATGGTGGTCGTCGGTCCGTTCTCTCTTCTCTCTTTTCAGCTGTCCAGATCCGCATATAGGTAGTTCTTCCGCTTCTCGTAGAAAAGGTCAGGCCGACGCGTGGACCGCGCTCCTCCTCTTCTCTTCCCCGCATCCTCCGCCTCCCGCAACCACTCCACCTCTTGCAATCGCTATCTCCTTCTCTCCCTCATGCCGCGCCTCCTCCTTCTCATTGTCACCACCAATTATTTCCCCGCGTGGCAATGTCTGGTCGCAGTCCCCCAACTTCTCCCAGCAGCGCCGCATCCCCCTATCGCCGCCTCCCCAACGCATTCGCCCACCGCCTCCTCTCCCCATTTGCTCGTCGCTGCCTCCCCACCTCCACTTCCCGCAACCGCCACCTCCTTCTCTCCCCCAAACCCTTGTGCCGCGCCTCCTCCTCTCCCTCGAACCCTTGCGCCGTGCCTCCTCCTCCTCCTCGGCGCCGCCACCAATTCCTTCCACATGGGGCAGGTCGCAGTCCCCCAACTTCCCCCAGCAGCACCACATCTCCTCGTCACCGTCTCCCCAACGCATTCGCCTACCGCCTCCTCTCCCCATCTGCTCGCCACCACCTCCCCACCTCCACCTCTCGCAACTGCCACCTCCTTCTCTCCCCCGAACCCTCGTACCATGCCTCCTCCTCCTCGGTGCCGCCACCAATTCCATCCCCCATCGCCCCTCCAACCAGCGACACGACGCTCCGTGACAGCGACGGGTGGATCGAAGAGAAGGGCGCTCGGTGACAATGGCCGATGGATTAGAGAGGACGCTCGATGATGGCGGTGGTGGCTTTCTCTTCTTACGCTCGCCCATATGGCTCTCCCCCTGCCGCCACCGCCCAACGGTCACTCACCCAGTGACCCTCTCTACCTCCTCCTGCTCTTCGCTCGGAGCTCACTGCGCTGTCTAGCGATTTTGGTCTCCCAAGTTGGTCGTCGAAGTCAGTGCCATGGTCGAAGGAGGCTGTGGTCAGCCACCAAGCTCCATGCTCCCATAGCTGAGCTCCTCACTGTCGCCACTACACAGCCCCAAGCTTCACACCAAGGCCGCCACCTCCCCACACCCACGCTGCCCCGCATAGCCCTTGAGTTCCACCACCACCACTCTCTAGCCCCTGAGCTCCACTGCCGCCACCACCTAACCTCAAAGCCCCCACACTGCCACTACCAAGATAGTAGGAGCATCGCATGTCCTCGAGATGGGTGAAGTTAGCTGCAGTGGTTTGTTGAACTAGGGAGATCCGTGGAGCCGTGGTGGCCATGGACCAGACATGTAGAAGGAGAGCTTGCTGTTGATGCTTTTTCGGTTGTGGAACGACCCAATTGGGAGGTGGGTAAGCATGAGTGGGTCCCAAAGATCTTAGTTGATTTGGGATGGAGATGGTATAGGGTGGGCTGTCTGTGTGAACCATGCTCGATAACGGTGAACTAGGACCACGGGAGGTTGGTGGCTGTGCTTCGGTGCATCTCTAGCGACTTGGACTGGTCAGTGAAGTTTAGTGACTGTCAGGTGGCCATCGCAGTGGGACATGTACCTTGAGATGGGACAGCACCCAACAATATGACGACTGCTCAAAAAGACAGTGCGGCACGGCAACGACGTAGGGTAGAGGGTCGTGCAGTGCCTTCTTGGGCATTGGGTTTGCCATGTTCACCATACTCAATTGTGTGCTCTTGGGCTAGGTGGCAGTGGCGTCATAAAGCTAGCTTAAAGCCAGAGTGCTAGTGGCATTGAGCTCAGGGGGCAGGGAGAGGCGACACAGTGGTAGCATGCTCTTAGGCTAGGTAGTGATGGCAACGTGGAGCTCACGAGCAAGGGCGCGGTCGCAGTGAGGAGCTTGATGCCAGAACAATAGTGCCAAGGTGAAACTCTCTAGTCTTGTTTATGACCTCTGCTAGGAAGAATTGGGAGAGGTTTCCTCAAATTTCGACGAGTTTGTCAAGATCAAATGCACTTTCGTCGAAGTCCACACACTGTCGCTAGGAGCAATGTTAAGCCATTAATTAGCATGTGTGTATATATATACATATATATAATTAGAAAATAATAACTATTGGAAGGTTGACAAATCTTTGGATCATTCGTCTTAGCGTCTATGATTTCCTTCATATGACGGCAAATGTAGAATCCACATACGTTGCCTTGTAGCTGCTGGTGACACTGCAAAAATAGAATTACATACATAAGCATTGTCAATTCTAGAGGCATTATAACAAATCACATCCTATATCGCAGTGTGATGTTGTATTCCTTGTGTCTCCCTCCCTGGATAACATAAGCGGTAAATGATCTACGTGATTCCAAAAAAGTTAGTCTCGACCATTACAAACGAAGGAAAGATTATAATAGATTTATGTACAGAGAAAATGAGTTTACATGTCAATTATTTGTTGCACACGAGTGAAGTCGTGGTTGCTCCTAAGTAGAGAATCAAGGTATATTACATTGCTCCACTTTGATACAATCACAATCAGAATCCAGTGAGCCATAGTCATGTGTGTCGCCACAGTGATTAATTATAAGTTCATGTTGCGTATGAAGTACAAAAGAAACTTGTGTGGCAACTAGTGAAGCACTTACCCTTAGTTGAAGGGTACCATGATATACTCCTTGTCATTATGAGCAATCAATCCACTCCTTATGTAATCTTGGATGAAGAATGCATTCTCATTGATGGATTGCTCAGAGACCAAGTGTGGGTCGAGAAAACCCACCGGTTGTCGCCGTCGGTAGACTTGTTAGATCATTTATCTATACATAAGCAACATAAGCAAAGAGTCATGGCATTTATTAGTATGACGTAGAAGTGTCCAGTATCGTAGAAGTGAGGCATCGAGTTCGTCGAGGTTGAGTAGTAAGAATAAGTCTTCGAAGGTCACGATGAAGTAGCCCAAGTTGTGGAGAAAATGCGCCTCCGTGTATCTCACAGTGAATCCACTGTGCCAGTTTGGCTTCATGTTGGACATCTACATGTACCGGGTATGCAATGTATTGCAAACCAGTCCAAGCTGGGGTAATTATGACTCGGGGAGCAACACCACTCCGAGAATGAACTTTTATTGCTCGAGAGGTGCCTTAATCTTTTTCGGTTGGGTCTTAGCACCTCGCTTATAATACATTTTCGGCGTCGCATCTATGGGAGCCAATGCAACAGGCTTCAGAACCAAAGCTGGAGGTGGAGCCACGGGAGCTGATATGATAGGTCCAGGGCGATGCCCCTCTTGGGTCACTAGATGTGGAGATCGCGGCATGGACGAGTCAAGGGCGATGTCTCTCTTGGGCCACTGGATGAATGTGTGGACGGCATCCTCTAATGTCGTAATTTCTTCATTTGGGGGGCTTCTCAAGAGGGACGGTTCTAAAAACATCATTAATCATGTCCACCTGAACCTTCACGAAATCGGTCTCTAGTTGGGCTCCATGCACCAGCGTCCCTGATAGCCATGGATACGCCATCCCCCATCCAGCGTCAATGGGAATGGAGCCAACAAGCCTGACTCTGAGGATGCAAGGCGTGGGCTCCTACATAATGATACTTTGAGACTATGTGAAGGTCATCACATGGTTGTGATGAGTAATTGACCTTTGGATTAGAGTTGTGTAGAGGCTGAGTTTGGTTTTTAAGGTTTGTGCAGAAGTTGGCTCTATTTGTGAGTTCTAGAGCTCATGCCTCTTTCGACTTGTGGTCTAAGCCTCTTTACGACTTGATGATCGGCAGGCTTCACGACTTCTACTCTTACGACTTTGTGGTCTGTGAGGGCTTCTGTGTGAGTTCTGGAGCTATCGCTGTTTACGACTTAGTGGTTGGTAGGCTCTACGACTTCTAGCTTTTACGACTTGGTGGTCGCAGAAGCTTTTATGATTTGGTGGTCGCAGAGGCTTTTATGACTTGGTGGTCACCAGTGGCATTTACGACCATGTGGTTGACAGTCAATTTTACAACTTGGTGATCGATAGTCGATTTTATGACTTGGTGGTCGACAGTCAATTTTACGACCTGGTGGTCGATAGCTGGTTTTACGACTTTGTGGTCAGCAACCGATCTTATGACTTGGTGGTCGGCAGGAGCCCTTATGACTTGATGGTTGGCAGGAGTTCTTACGACTTAATAATCATAGCTCTGCCTAGCTGTGGTCGATAGTCATAGATTCAGCTGAATGTGAGCGATAATCATAGCATTATGTATGCCTGTGCATTTGATGGTCGTAGCGTCTGCTACATGGTCATAGCAGATTGTAGTGTGGTCATAGGCTACTTGAAGGATCTCGTGGGCTACGAGTACCTCATTTTTGTGCATCTGAGTACTCATAAGTCATATAAGACCAGTCATTGTGCTGAGTTTGTTCACTGGAATTATTAGTGGTTTGGTCAGGGTTGACCAGGGTGTTTGTTGCTTTGAGCACATGAGGTTATTGCTTGGTTCTAGGATTAAAATCAGTATTTTGGGTGCATACATTTTGTTTGTGCTAATAGATGATCTTTAGCATGCCGGGTGCCATCATGCATGAGGAGAATGACATGGTGCGCCAAGTGACTTAGGTTGTTTGCAAGCGAGGACAGTTCAGTGGGATCCGGATGCGTGAGAGGCTTAACGACAAGTCATTGGGACCACATGGAAGCTGCTTTGAGAAGCGTGCATGAGTAAAACCCAGGTTAGGTAGGGTTAACGAGTTATCCCCGGTTTGGACTAATGGTTGGATCCATTAGGTCTAGGGTTCGCTTGTGAGAGTAAAAAAATGGGAGGGGAGGCAAGAGTTAGGGTTGAGCAGGTCAGCTGAGCCTTGGTGGCTGGTGCCTCTCCCTCCCATGGGAGTTAGGTTAGAGAGTGTGTGTGGCTCTAGGGTTAGAGCTTGGTCCTCTCGAGGGGAGTGGCTATTTGAGAGTGAGTGTTGGCTCTAGGGTTAGAGCTTGGAACTCCCGAGGGGAGTGGTTGTGAAATCATTCATCTGATCAATACATCAATCTTTGGTCTACCTTCTATGTATCTCTCTGTTTGAGTTTGCTTAGGTTCGATTTGGTTCTTCCTCTGTGTTCTCCATTCTATTCCTCTCTCTTTTTGTTCTGCAGGTTGCTCTTTTCTTGATCTGGAGGTGTTCTTGGTTTGATCTCGTTGATGTTCTGAATCGCAGTGACAAGTGGGAATACAACCAAAGCCATCCTGGTTCTTTAACCCACAAGCGATTCTGATCAAGGACTTCGGTTCTTGAACTCAGTTCTTGTCTGCTTGTTCAAATCATAAAAAGGTCTCAACTTGGTTAATAAGTTTTCAATTCAAGACTGGAACAACCTCATGAGACCTTAAGTAATTTGCGTACAAAGTTTCATGACCATTTGATCTTTCAATCAAAAGATATGTGGATTTTAGATCTTGCAGTCATGCGGTCGCATGTTGCTTTGTTCTTCTGAATCTTTACGACCACTCCCAGCTATGACCACGGTCAAGACTCAAATCTCTTCGCGTCTGATTTCGATTGCACTTGTTTTCGATTGCTCGATGGTCGTAGATCTCGTGGTTGTGTGCCCCCACTACCTTTCAAGTTGTTTATGACCACAGTCGGTTACGAGTGCTCGATAGTTTTCGGCCACATCTCTTGACCACTCTGTTTTAAGATTGTTCTCTTTTCTCTTGATCTTTTGTTGATCCAAGAGTTTTGTTTTGATCTCTCCGATGTAGCTACTTGCTGTGACATGTGGGATTGGACGTATAGCCATCTTAGCTATTATCTTCCCACGAGCATGGTCGGTTCATCTGTTCGATCTCAAGTCTCTGTTCTTGTGCGCCGTTAATCGAACCTCAAAAAAGTCTCAACTCGCTTACTAAGTTTTCAATCCAAGATGGGATTAGCGTCCTGAGACCTAAAGTTACTTGCATACAAATTTTCGTGGCCATTTGATCTCTGAATCACAAGATTTAATGTTTTCATATCTGGTGGTCGTGCACCTTCTCTGGCACTTATTGTCGTTTATGACCACATCTGCTTTCGTTCGCTCAATGGTCATAGATTTCTCGGTTACATTTTGATTTTGTTACGACCATGTACTAGTTTGCGATTGCATGTATTTTCTATTTGTACTTTGGTCATCGACTACGGTGGTGTCGACCACACATTGGTCTTCGACCACGTAGTTTGTGATCTCGTTGGTCTTTGACAGCCCTGGTTTCTGACCACTCATTGGTCCTGAACTACGCTGGTCTTTCGACCGCACATTGGACATCAACAACATTGGTATTGACCACATTAGTCTTCGATAACGTTGGCGTTCGACCACGTTGGTTACGACCACGTTGGTTTCGACCACGATGGTTATGACCACATTGATTACGACCACGTTGGTTATGACCACGCTAGTTACAACCACGTTGGGTATGACCACTTTGGTTTCGACCACACTGGTTATGACCACGTTGGTTTCGACCACAGTCGCTTCGACCACGTTGTCTGCCGTTCGACCATGTTGTCTGAATTTCGACTATGTTGCTTTTCTCTGCTGACTGATTGCATTCAGTTTGGCTGTCTTGTGCTTTTGTTGGACTGAAATGGCGACAGAGGGGGGGGTGAATGTCGCTTTCTAAAATTAAATTCGCCCCTCAAGAATCCACACTTATGCTTCTTCTCCAATAGCTATGGAAGCTATGAAGAAAGAAGATAGGCACAACTGGAAGTCACAGCAACAGGGATAAACCAGATCCAGAAAGAGACAGTCAAGAAAAATAAATTCAGAACAGGACTGACTGCAAGCGGTAGTGCCGCTGATACGAGCGGTAGTACCGCTGGGCGGTAGTACCGCTGAGCCGAGCGGTAGTACCTCTCGAGGAAATCAGCAAACAAGATTTTCTGAAATCTGAGAAATTCGCAAGGATTCTTGGATTCTTGGCTTGGGAAACTTTGAGGATAGCTAGGGAACACTCCCAGAAGAATAATCCAAGAGCCAATTTCGAGAATCCACTGGAAAATCGAAAGAACAAGGATTCCTCTGTCTCAAAACCTAGAAAATGCATGTCTGCGCCAAAAATCAAATTACTCCCCAAGCTTTGATCCTTTGGCCACGAAACTTTGAGAACAGCTACTCAATAGCCTCTGGACTCTCCATGCCAAATTTCATGCCATCTCGCGAAGGGAATCAAGATTTGCATTAAACCCTAGAAGGAGGAAATGAAGACCAGAGAGGGCTCAAGAACTAAATCTGGAATCAAACTCGGTTTGCTCTTGGGATTAAATAGCCAAATGACTTTTGAGCATCCCCCATGTCATAGCAACCCATTTTGGCACTCCCCAACAACAAACAACAAGAAATCACGAAACTCAAGATCAAGCCAAAAAGGAGAACGAAGGAAGAACAGAGAGCACGGGAGAAAACTTCAGATTTCCATTCATTGAAGCAAAAGGATTACAGAGGAGTCCCGATACGCATGGACATTAGAACAAGAGGAATGATTACAAGACTCTCAATCCATCTCCTCACTCTCCCTCTCCATCCTCAAGATCACCAAGAGCTTCACATGCTTCTTGGGAGGAACACACAGAGAAGCTACGAAGGGGGACACAAGCACACAACCTTCTCTGCCTCTCCTACCAACTCTCAACAACTAAAGCCCTAAAGCCAAAATAAACTCTCCAAAGCTCATTTTGACTAAAGCACCACCTAACAATCCACTCAAACCCTAGAATCCATGGGGAGGCATGCAGCCCCCTCCACCTATTTATAGCGCTTGGCTAACGGGTCTCCACCCCGTTACACCCGCTAAATCCAACGGAGCCCGCTCCCGCTTGTGCAGCCTTGCGAATTTACCGATTCGCCCCTCGTGCACCTTCCGGGAAGCTTCCGCGCTCCTTGTCGTCCACGACTCGCAACCACATCGAATCTCCGCCGTCTTCGACACATCCGACCGTTCTGACCTCGACACCTCCCTGTGTCTAGTCCGGTCACCTCGTGTCTCACCACGACTCCGCCTCGACGTCCTGCAGTCACACAGACAAGAAACACGTCACATAGCACCGCTCGATACATGAAAGCTTAAATAGCATAAGCACATCATACTTACTCATGACGAAGTCCAAACCTATCGAATCATCGGAATATGCAACTTAATCCCATACGACCAAGTTTGACCAAGCCCGTTGCACCACGCAACGACATGGTCCGACAACACAATCCAAACTCGACTATCCTAAATCTTTGTGAATTACTCATCATTCACATGGAGTCACGACCACATGGTCTCTCAGCTTTCCATCCAGTAGTCGTTAACAACTAGGTTGTGTTTCCCCCGAGTGGTTGTAATTCGACCACGTTGTTCTCTGATATGGTCATACGGAGGTCTATGTTCCTCTGCTTTCAAGTAGACCTCATATCCTAGTCTTCATAGCTTTGTAGCTATTAGAGAAAAAGGGAGATGTGAATATTTGATGGAAAAAACTCTAGGCACCATTCACTCCCCCCTCTGTTGCTTGTCCGGTCCTACAGATACGTGATGAGCTAAGACACCCACTAGGTAGACCTATCTATGTAGCATTCTAAAGAGGTATATTACCTGGACGTCGTCAATAGGTAAGTGAGCATCGCTATGTTCAGTAATTGGTGTGGACGCGCAGCTACTCGGACATTGATGGGGACTGGGTACCACATTAACGAGGGTGAGTTGTGATTGGTTGCGGACATATCTCAGTTCTTCCCTCAATGAATCTATGTCTCCTCGAAGTGAGGCAGATAGCTGTTCCTCAAGTTTTGCATGAAGCACTTGTTTTATTTGTTCGTTGCGATAGACTTTGGATCTCTTCCTACTCCTATATGTCTCAGAGTCATTTGGGAATCCATGCCTCCAAGAAACGTAATCCCCCAGGCCTCGCGTGTGACCTGGGTGCTCCTTGTTTCCTAGGGCCTATGATAGTATATCTCTCCCTGTATTCTTCAAAGGAGCCTCGAAAAGATTTGGTAGTCAATGATTGCTGCAAGAGGCAATCATGTTATTTTCGAACCCATGAAGTTCAAAAGGTATTAACAACTATGTAGTTTAACATACCTTACCAGGCATGGGACACTTCCTCGTCTGCAAGGTTTTTGAAAGAGGAGACACCCAAAGATGTGGTTGATGACATCGCTCTTAACCAGTTTTAGGTTCGCTCGTTTGCAATCTCGGCAAATGTCGGGGAGGCCTCCGATCGGATTGTGACCTCGTACTGCATCCTCCACTGCGGGAATTTACCCGTGTACCCAGCGGTTCCGAGTCTATGAGGGTGAGTGTTTTGTGACTGGACAGCCTTGTGCGCTACACTTTGTTATTCAAATTCGGTCATTGTCTTCATCTGCACAAAGGTCCCCCATGTTTCCAGTGACACAAAAGGATACCTCGTGAATGGCGTGAGATCCTTGGCCACATATTGCATGACAAGAGTTCTCTTGAAGTTTTTCCATGATTTTCCCATCGCGAGGAGTGCTTGCCGTTGTATGAGCCCCTATACTTCTGCTGGGATCTCGAATGAATTTGTTATTTCCTCCCACAGCTGATTTTTCTGATCCTTTGCCAAATCTTTTCAGCTTGCTATGGTAATGGGGACCCGTTGCCTTTCAATTATCCCACAGGTAGTTCGAAATTCTACCGCTGCTTTGTTTGGTTACAGAGGGGCCCCATCCAGAGAGACCACCGTGATGGTCATTCGGTCCTTTGTCCTTTTCGATACTCCTCGACCATGCTTAGTTATCCCGATCTTGGGAGCTTGAGACCTAGATGACGACGATGATGACTGTGTGGATGTCATCTCTCTTGTAAGAAAAACTAAATGTAGTGAGTTATGAGCATAAACAAAGTTTTATGAATCAAATTACACACATCAGTGTCTCAAGTTCATTGAACCTGACACACTGGAGTGTGTAACTTGCTTCATGCCCTTTGAAGGTCTATGTGGCATATATTATTGCTACAAGGTCCCTTTGGAACAGTAACATGTCATTCCAAATAGATATTGTAGCTAACAAGTGAAGTATATATCATGAAGTACTAAAGGTCATAAAACAAATTAGCCAACTACTGAAGATCACAAAACAAATTAGCCAACTATTGAGACAGACCACAAGATTGATAAATGACAGTAATAGTAAAAAATTTAGAGCTCAAGCTTGAATATCCAATTTTAGTATTAGATCTTATAGCTAACAAGTGAAGCATATATCATGAAATACTAAAGGTTATAAAACAAATTAGCCAACTACTGAAAATCACAAAACAAATTAGCCAACTATTGAGACAGACAACAAGATTGACAAATAAGGGAGAGGTAGCCAGCTAGGGGTGAAATCGGGTCGGATACGGTCGGATCTCACCTTTCCCATATCCTAACCCACATTTTCTAACCGGATTCGGGTCAAATACGGATAGTATCGAATACGAATACAAACACGGATAATGTCGGGCACAAATATGGAACAAATACGTACCAAGACGGATACGGACACTATCGGTCACGAATATTTATTCGGATATCAAGTCAATGCAACAACCATTTTATACCACATAGACTATAGCAATGCAACTATTCCATACATCCATTCTATACCGATTAGTGATATTTTATACTTTTAACATAATTAGTATAATACTAGCAAGTAGTTTAATCTGCAATCTATCACTTAAATTAAATATTTACGAAGACAAATTTTTAATTGTACGCGCGCTTCTCCTCTCTCTTCTTTCTCTCTCTTTTCTCTTTCTTTTCTTTTTCTTTATTTTTTTCCCTTCTCTTTCTTTCCTTTCTTCTCACCTGGCTGCCTTTCCTCCTTTTTCCTTGGTTCGGCCGATGCCTCCCCATCTCTTCCTTCTTTTCCCCCTCTCGGCTCCTATGCCGTTCACCTCCTCCGCGCCGCCTCGGCTCTCTTCCTGCCACGCCGCCGCGCGCCCACCTTGCCGTCGCGCCCTCCCCTCGCGTCGCCGGCCCTAGCGGCGCCGCTCTGCGCCGCCCCACCGTCCCCGCCTTGCCGCTCGGCTTCGCACCATTTCTCCGCTGCCCCCGAGTCGCCGCCCTACTTCGCCGCCGTCGGTTACCCCCGGATCCGTGGCCTACGGCGCGGATCTGGTGCTCCTCCCTCAGATCCAATGAAGTCCACAGTTGATTTTTGTTGCTATTTCGTTTTGGTTTTCATGGATGTGTTCCCCATGTGCTAGGCCTGCCTTACGTGGTTACGCCGCCTCACCGAGTGGATCTGCGGACGGGCGGAGGCGGTGCTGAGAAGTCCATGGAGGGGATTAGGGGAAGACCAGGGGCGCCGCCGCGTCCGCTGTCAGGCAGTCGGGCAGATGGGGATTGGGGAATCGACGAGGCGAGGAGGTCAGGCCGAAGCCGTCGAACCGAATGGTTGGAGTCTGGACTCTGGAAGTCTGGAGAAGAGTTGGAGCGGTGAGCCAGTGAACGGATTTCGGAGTTCGGATGGCCAAAGCAATGCGGGTAATATCCGAATAGTATACCGGGTAATACCCGTATTTTTTACCGGGTAATCCGTATCCGTCGGATACCGACATCCCAAACCCGATACCATATCCGCCAATAAATACCCGTATTCGGATCCTATACCCGTATAAGCACCCGGGTACCCGAATTTATGACCCGAATTTGACCCGCTTTAATACGGGCGGTCGGGCGGGCGGGAAATACCCGGCCCGTTTTCACCCCTATAGCCAGCGTCGGGAGGGAGAGGCAGTGGCGTGATGGAGAGGTGGCCGACGTTGGGAGGGAGAGGTGACCGGTGTTGTGAGGGAGAGGCGGTCGGCGTCAGGAGGGAGAGGCAGCCGGCGTCGGGAGGGAGAGGCGAACGACGACGGGAGGGAGAAGTGGTGTCAGGAGGGAAAGGCGGTGTCGCGTGCGAGTAAGCAGTTAGATCTAGCAAAACCTAGCAGGGGCGACGGAGACGGAGTGCGTGAGTGAGTGAGGACTCTATGAGCAGAATCTATCCTTGGGATATATTTATAGGAAAACTATCACAGACGGTTCTATTATGGAACCGTCGATGATAATACTATCACAGACGATTCTTTTATGGAACCGTCTTTGATAATACTAACACAGATGGTTCTTTTATGGAATCGTCTATGATATTTAACATATCACAGATGGTTTGTTCCGATAAACCACCTATGGTAGTTCGCTTCATCTAGTCACAAAAAAATCATGCTGGCCATGCAATATGAAAAACACAAGCATAATCATAAATATAACTATTTCTTAATTACTGAATCAATTACAATTACAATGGAATATAGTTCCATAATTACATGCCAAGTTTCCTAATTATGATTACATTGCAACAATTTTCAAATAGATGCTGGCTATGTGGGATCATTTATTACACTTGGCTATTTCCTTTTAAATAAAGCCCTTAACGATAATCGACACACATATAGCTTGCTTCGTCGCCTTGTTCTTCCTTGAGCCTAATGTCATCTCTGAATAGAGGCAACTCATCAAATTGATTGTACTCTTCGTCATCCACAACATTCTCAACTCCGATAATCCTTCTTTTTCTGTGAAGAACTACATGATGCTTCTTATTTGCCGGGTCAGTTACATAAAATATTTGAACAACTTGCCTCACGAGTACAAATGATTTGTCTTTGTATCCTACACATTCGAGGTCCACTGTAGTGACGCTGTACTTGTTGACCTTTACACCCTGTCGGAGTTGGACCCAACGACACCGAAATAGAGGAATTTTGAAAATTATGTACTCAAGCTTCCAAATATCCTCTACAAGCCTGTAGTACGAGCTTGGGCCAGTGGTACTGATGTGCACATTGAAGGCATCTATGCGGACACCTGAGTTCTGCACTGTGCTCTTTCTATCCAGATCTATTGTATAAAATGTGTAGCCATTAATATCGTATCCTTGTCATGTCACGATTGTAAATTTTGACCCTTTTGCCTACCATTGTAGTGTTTCACTTGATGACCTCCCAGTCAATTGAACCTTCAACCATTCATTGAACTGACAGTTGTGTTGTCTCATAATCTAAACATCTGACTAGCTTGCATTCTCTTGGCATAGCATGTCCTTGTGCTCTTCAATATATGGAGTCACTTCAGTCATGTGTTGTAAAACTGTGAAATAGGCTTGAGCATATGTATCTCGATCCGAAGTTATTGCTTTCCTTCGGATAGTCCTGATACCCTGTAGCCTCCCCTCGTGATGAGATAGAGGTACACCTATCAGTTCGACCCGAGCCATGTAGCCGATGTAGAATTCAATGACCTCTTCAGTTGTATAACCTTCGATGATGCTACCATCTGGTCGAGATCGATTGCGTACGTAGGACTTGAAAATTCCCATGTACTTCTCGAACGGGTACATATAACGTAGAAATACAGGGCCGCATATCTTTATCTCTTTCACAAGGTAAACAATGAGATGGACCATCATATCAAAAAATGACACAGGGAAATACATCTCTAGATGACATAGAGTCGTCACCATCTCGGTCTGCAGAGCATCTAGTCCATCAGGATCGATGACGTTATGAGCAGTTACATTAAAGAAATAACATAGCCTTATGATTGTCACTCAAACCTTATTTGGCAAAATACTTCTAATTGTAGTAGGTAGCATTTATGTCATTAGCACATGATAGTCATATGACTTGATGCCAATTAATTTCAAATGTTCCGTGAAAACAAGTTTCTTCATGCTGGTGGAGTGACTGGACGAAACTTTCACACCATGCAAGGACTGGTACAGTTGAGTTATCTCAGACTTAGACAGAGTGTAGTAAGCTGGGGGAAGGTACATCCAGCTTTGAATTTTTTGTACGGATAATCCA
This sequence comes from Dendrocalamus latiflorus, assembly GCA_017311315.1. Classification (NCBI taxonomy): domain Eukaryota; kingdom Viridiplantae; phylum Streptophyta; class Magnoliopsida; order Poales; family Poaceae; genus Dendrocalamus; species Dendrocalamus latiflorus. The sequence continues at coordinate 3,699,117 of CM029656.1, forward strand.
TTTTTTATTCAAAATTACAGAAATATACCTGCGAGAAATTTTTTTACAAAAATAAGCTCAAGTCGCCCAATGGGAGGGCGACTGGAACCTATCGCCCAACCAGAAGGCGATTCTGTTCCTGTCGCTCAATCATTGGGCGACTGCATCCAGTCGCCCTCCCATTGGGCGACTTTAATGCAGTCGCCCAACGGTTGAGCTAAAGGTATCAAACCTTCGCTAAAAATAGTGAAAATTGGTGGGGCTATTCTTCATACATCCAAAAGCCTTCAGAAAAAAATTTGAGCAATTTCGGCTACGGGATCAAAAGTTATAGCAGTTTCAATCGAGGCCGAAATGAATTTGAGTCCGTTTCCGACACACCTTCAGTAAAACGGGCATAACTTTTGCATACGATGTCCATTTTCGACGTTCTTGTACTCGTTGGAAAGCTGACGATGGGCCCGATCCAAAGCAAATGACCAACTTGCGCCCGCCCCTCCAAGACCCCGAATATCGGCTATCTTTGGACCTAAACCTGCGTCGCAAGTTTTTGGTTTCTGTTTTTGCATTTTCTTTTGGTCTTCCTTTGGAATTTGGATTTTGTTTCAAATGAAAGGTTTCAATGAGATCTAGAACTTTTCTGTTGAAACAAAATCCAAATTCCAAAGGAAGACCAAGAGAAAATGCAAAAACAGAAACCAAAAACTTGCGACGCAGGTTTAGGTCCAAAGATAGCCGATTTTCGGGGTCTTGGAGGGCACGGGTGCAAGTTGGTCATTTTCTTTGGATCGGGCTCGTCGTCAGCTTTCCAACGAGTACAAGAACGTCGAAAATGGACATCGTATGCAAAAGTTATGCCCATTTTACTGAAGGTGTGTCGGAAACGGACTCAAATTCGTTTCGGCCTCGATTGAAACTGCTATAACTTTTGATCCCGTAGCCGAAATTGCTCAAATTTTTGTCTGAAGGCTTTTGGATGTATGAAGAATAGCTCCACCAATTGTCACTATTTTTGGTGAAGGTTTGATACCTTTAGCTCAACCGTTGGGCGACTGCATTAAAGTCGCCCCAATGGGAGGGCGACTGGATGCAGTCGCCCAATGATTGAGCGACAGGAACAGAATCGCCTTCTGGTTGGGCGATAGGCTCCAGTCGCCCTCCCATTGGGCGACTTGAGCCTATTTTTGTAAAAAAATTTCTCGCGGGTATATTTCTGTAATTTCGAATAAAAAATGGATTATCCGTACAAAAAACTCTCCAGCTTTTACCGGTTTCTATCGGTGCTAACTCGATCCTGATTCTCATAGCGACCAAGCCACACCTTGTGTTGACACCATCCTTTGTTTTATTAGGAATGTTCAGTAAAAGACCAATCAAACTATCACATAAATTCTTCTCTACGTGCATGACATTGATGCAATTATGAACTTCTAAGTGCTCCCAATAAGACAAGTCCCAAAATATCGACCTCTTCTTCAACATGTTCTTCCAAGCATAGCGTCGATATCTTTGACCATATCATAGACCTCTTTCCCACTAAAAGACTTTGGTATTGAGTCATCTTTTTTTTGTCAAATTGTTTCTTCATCTTACGGTATGGGTGATACTTTGGAAGGAACCTACGGTGAGCATGTACACAGTTTTACGTAAGTTGTTCAACCACACACTCTCGTTATAATCTAAATAGTGCGGACATGCTCTAGGTCCTTTTGTACTCAACACTGACAGGTTACCAAGAGCAGAAAAATCATTAATGGTGCAGAACAACATGGCACACAGAGTGAAGTTCTCTCGTTTATCCGCATCCCATACATGTACCGCTTCGTTCCACAATATTGCAAGATCTTCCACCAATGGTGCTAGGTACACATCAATATCGTTCCCAGGTTGCTTTAGCCCTTAGATAAGTAGTGACATCAAAATATACTTTTACTTCATACACAGCCAAGGAGGAAGGTTGTACATGCATAGAGTCACGGGCCAGGTGCTATGTCAGCTGCTCATGTTACCAAAAGGATTAATTTCATCTGTACTCAACCCAAATCTTATATTCCTCAGTTCCACACCAAAGTATATAAACATCCTATTGATGTTCCTCCACTGTGCAGAATCAGCAGCGTGTCTTATCATTTTGTCTTTCTTACGCTGCTCCGAGTGCCAACACACCAATCTTGCATCCTTGCGGTTTGCAAATAAACGTTTCAAATGGAGAATTATAGGAGGATGCCACAACACCTTAGTAGGAGGTTCTTAATTCACCTCGAAGCCCTTCCCGTCATCGAAATCATTTTTACCCTTTTATCGGGATACTTTGCACACTGGACAAACATGTAAGCTAGCATACTCTTTATGGTAGAGAATACAATCATTCGGACATGCATGTATTCTTTCTAGTTCCATTCCCAATAGACAAAGAATATTCTTAGCTTGGTAGGTGGTTCTCGGTAACACATTTCCCTTTGGAAGCATGTCTTCTAGGAGACCTAACAATGCCGTGAAACTCTTGTCGGACTAACCATTGATTGCCTTCAATTTCAGCAGTTCTAGAATGGATTACATCCTCGTGTATTACGGTTTGTAGCCCGGGAACAAAGGTTTATTTGAGTCCTCCATTAAGCCCTCGAATTTACCAAACTCTCTCACTATAGTTCATTTCTGCATCACGTAGCATCTGATCCAGATTGTCATCATGCGACATATCCTCATCGAAAGCACAGTCCACAACCGGCATATCATTTTCTCCCTCGACGATGTCATAACTACCTTCTTGTGTAATCCTTTCTTCACCGTGACTGGTCTAACATTTGTACCCCTTTCTGAAACCTCTTCGAATCAAGTGAGCTTCGATCTGCGCTGAGTTGCTAAACATCTTTAGATTATCACAATCAAAGCAGACACACCATTAATATACTTTTCACTCACATGGTTCTCAATGTATATCAAGCTTCAGTCCACCTACGCTACACATGTAACAAATGGGTGTCAAACTAGATTATTAGTGCTACTATAGCAAAGTATCATTATCTTTCTAAACCTAGCTAGCTATCTAGATCTAAACAAAAATCTAGCTATCATCTCTTTCAATTACAAGGCATATAAGTTATTAGAAGCAATTGACTACTAACCTCTGATCACTAAGAAGACATATATAGATCTACAAGCGATATGTTTTTACCAAACTCCCCAAAGCCGGTCGCCTTACTCTACTGATGCAGCGCAATAAAGACAGATCTATGTCAAGACCACGTACGCCCGGTATTTAATAGCGCAGATTATCCCAGACGGTTCCAACCACAAACGGTCTGTGATCCGAACATTATCACAGACGTTTTGTATTAATAACCGTCTATGATAATTCATAGACGATTATTCATACAAACCGTCTATGATGTCCGCAATATCACATACGGTTTGTTATAAGAACTGTATGTGATGTCCACAATATCAAAGATAGTTTTTTATATGAATCGTCTGTGATGTCCGCAACTTTCATAGATGGTTATTAATACAACCATCTGTGATGCCTCAATTATCACGGATGGTTCGTGTTAATAACCATCTGTGAAAGTTCATAGACATTTATTAACACAAACTGTTTGTGATGTCTCAATTATTACAGACAGTTCGTGTTAATAACCGTCTGTGAAAATATCATAGACTGTTGTTAGTATAAACTGTCTGTGATAGTTTAAGCATAGACGGTTCCGTATGAACCGTCTGTGATGTAGCCGTCCAGTATAGCCTCTTTTGTAGTAGTGTCCACTAACTCTCTCCTCCTTCCCATATCTTCGTCGCCATTGACCGCCGCATACCCTCGCCCCTAGATCTGCTTCGCCGCTTCCCCCTCCTCTGACTCTCCGTGTGCCGCCGTATCTCTGCCCCTGCCATCTGCACTAGGGTTCCAGTCGAATGCCACTACCGCTGTTGACTCCTCCTCTTTCCTCGATCTCTATCGCTGTCGGTCATTAAGTGCTGCCGACCCTGGATCCCCCCTGCATCTCCGCTGCTGCCATCCACGCAATCACCTCAAACTGGTAGGGGCGGGTGACCAAGAACCTCCTCCTTGTCCTCCAACTCTCTGAGTGGCACCCACATCCCCTCCTTACATTCCCATAGCATCGATAATTCCAATCTAAGTAACTAGCTAACTGCTCTCTACCTAGGGTGTAAACAGAGCGAATATTTCCCAACTGTCCTTTCGTTCGAATAAATTCAGATCCTATTCAAAGCGTATTACTAGATATCTGGAGAACTTTGTTAGATACAAAAATGGATCCAAATAATTTTTGTCAAATATAGAAACATATTTGATAAGGAACTATCCAACAGATACGGAGCTATACGGAAAATTAACGGAACTGTAGAAAACAAGCTTACCTACGTGGCACCCCTACCCTACCTGGACTGAATCCTTGAATTTTTTTAAATAATCAATTTTTATTCCAAATTATAATATTATACCTTTTTTTTTTGCATTTTTGACCATTTGTCACCGAAAAGTTGCCCAACTGTTGGGCAACACATGGCCAAGTCGTCCAACGATTGGGCGACAAGCCTTGGGCGCGTGGCTGGCCAATCTCCTGTACTCATTTTGCATTTTTGCCGAGAAAGAGGAAGGGGAGAAGAGAAAAGAGAGGAGAGGATAAGAAGAGGAGGAAAGAAAAGGAGGAGAAGAAGAGAGTAGATGAGGAGGAGAAGAGGAGACGGTGGGGAGAGATCTGTGTATCGATGATGGTGAGTTCTCTACATTTCTTTGTACATTTATTTTTGAAACATGATAGGATAGCAACTAAAATCATTAGATGCGTAGTTTTGGAAGTAACGTCAATTTAGTTATTAATAGTTGTATTGTTGTTTAGATCGCTCTGTTGCACATTTCAAGGCCTAGTTAATTTTTTTAGTCACTTACAAATTGTAGAAACCCCCTAATAAGTATTCTTAAATATTATAATATTTAATAGCCATTAGAAAATTTAAAACTGTTCGTGACAACTAGAATAGCAAGCGTCGATTTAAAATAGTGCGCGATGATTTAAGATTACACGTAGCGATTAAAATTATACATGACGATTTAAATAGAAAAATCTGCAAATGACTAAAATAAAATTCAGGGATCTCATAGGTGCAACTAGGCGTACTGGCTCGCATGGAAGAAGCTAGTCTTTGATGTGTTCGTCGAGGACTATGCGGTGCACAGGCTGATGCGCCAGTTCAACCTTCGGTAGCTTGTTCTTGTCCTCGTCAGGCGTTGGGTGCTTGACTTGGTCCACCCGTGAGTTATACACAACACATGTCCCTATATTTTTTTGCGGTTCTGTTACTATGCCTCCTAATTGAGTTGTATATTTCACAGGCACAATAGGAGAGGTGGTAGTGGGACGAGCTGGGCCACGAAGATGGCACCGTGGGTGGCGGAGTGGGTGTAGTCACTCCAGGACTTTGTGCAAGAGGCTACCGCGTATGACCCCAGCGCGTATGACGAGTGCATATGCTAGTATGCTCTGTAGACACGTACCAGGCTGGTGCATGTTGTTGACCCTCCCCCTACTCACGTACCAGCACCGACTGACGCGTACCCCATGCACTTAGCGCGGAACTTCGTCCTCGCGGTAGGTACTCTCGTGTTTCAAAGTTTTTGAGTACGGTTACCACAGTTACTAGTTCGATGCTTTCATGTACTTCTTGCAGACGGACATCACCGCTGAGTCTGTGAGAGACACAGGGTCGATCGTGGTAGGGTCATCCACGGTCTAGAGGTGACGCGCGACGACTTGCTGCACATTGTCCATTGGGTCTACGAGAGGGCGAGGCGTGCCCTCGCCCTCTTGTCGTGCAGGATGCTCTCGGAGGTGGCCACGTCGATGCATACGCCGAGGCCGCCACGTCCTACAACTCAGGTAGGAGGCTCTGGAGGGCCACATGCATAGGCCTCGCTGGCGCCTAACCAGGCCAGAGGGTTAGTATGGCCATGTGCCTACCCCTGGGCACCGCCACCGCCGCCGCTAGGCCAGGCCGGAGGGTCAGCGCGGGCACATGCCTATAGATCGGCGTCATCATCGTTCGTGGACCTCTACTTGGCATCGGCATGGCATCACATATTGTTTAGCCAGGGCGGGTACGATAGTTGGCTGCAGGTCATGGCTCACATGGAAGGTACAATCAGTATCTTAAGCTTTTCTCACGTTGATATATTGCAGGAATAAACAATACATACTCTGCAGGTATGACGCACTGAGCAGGAGTTCACCTATCCCTCCACGAGGATCTCCTAGGGGATGTGAGCGACTTCCTTGCGGAGGACCCGGCGGAAGTCTTTCCAGGTTGTAGCTCAGTAGTGCCCTAGTTTCCACGCAGCCACATGTGGAGTCAACCCTTGAGGCATTGGGAGCATGGGTCAGCAGGCCTCCTGACCGCCTCAACCTATCGGGGCGCCGACACCCTGTGCTGAGAAAACCCAAACGGGGCTGTATGGGCGGCCACCGACCGGGGGTAGGACGTGGCGACGACGGAGGAGATGCTGCGGGTGGTGTAGTTGGTGGTGAGTAGTGGGTCTTACTCTAGGTATGTGTACTTTTTTTAGTTGTGTACATATTTTGCTTTTTGTCTTCCTTTGTGTATCACTTACCTTCCACTTATGAATCGTTGCTATCTTAATTGTCCTTACAAAATTCTTTAAAAATTTATTGCTCTACACTAACATACGGCGATCGTAAAATGTTATTACAAGTCTAACATATTTCGTATAATTCACAATATACGAAAATCACAAATAGATCAACTGACATTGTCTGCCCTTTTATTTAAAAAAATAACTTACAAACAAGATTTGTTATATTACCTACAAAATTGCCATTTACTCCTCCATAGTTATTTCTATCGAATTAATACAATAATTATATTATTGTTTTAAATCGCCTAACTGTTAGGCGACTTGCACTGTCACTCACCCAGGTCAGAGGACTAGAGTCTTGTCGTCTAACTGTTGGGTGACAGGGACTAGTTATCCAATGATTTGAAAACTTGGCTACGTATCGCTCAACAGTTGAACAATAGATGGTTAAAAATGCAAAAAAAATAAATAAATAATATTATAATTCGGAATAAAAAAAGTTGATTATTAAAAAAAATTCCCGAATCCTTATCCTTGCGAGTTTCCTTCCCTTGCCTATCCACTGAGCCGAGCGGCGCGCCGCGACCCACCCGTCCCCCAGTCACTCCCACGCCGCCGCCGCCCTCCCACGCCGACGCCGCAGCCGCCGCCCTTCCTCGCACCCTCCCTCCCTCCCACGCCGCCGCCCTCCCTCCCACGGTGATGTCCCCTCGGTCGCCTCCTCCCACGGCGACTTCCTCCCCTTGGTGACCTCATCCCCCCGCGACGTCGTCCTCTCCTGAGATTGGGGGGGGGGGGGGGGGGGGGGGTTGAAGGTCAGTTCCCATGGCGATTTGCCCCCCTTTGTTCAGTCATTTTTGCTTATTTCCTCAGTGAATCTGTATGGCAACCTGTTGTGAAACTTTTGTCTTCGGTTTGCTTTGGAAATGCTTTCATCAGTTAAGTAAATTCTGGAATTGGAAACAGGTTTATTTCACGACTGTACACGCCTAATGAGTCTCCGTTGCTTGCATCTATCATGACTATCACGCCTAAGGAATATTCTGTATTCTTATCATCCCGCTGATTTTAGACCGTTTAATTGAAGTTTTCTTAATTATGTGATTTATCTTTTAGTGACTATTTTGTATGCAATATAAATGATGCTCGAGTTATTGCTGGGAATGGGTTTGGCATATATCTTCAATTAAAAAAAAATGGAATTTGAGTTTCTTTTACAGAAAAAGTGGTTTGAAAAGACTATTCTTGAAGTATGAACCTGGAACGAAGTGCAGTCTATCTTGATTCAATTCAAGACTGTCCTTAGCTCTGAATTGCTTATTATTGGCATATCTTGACAAACCCCAAACTAAGGAAATGCCCCTGGCCTCTTGAGAAGCTATCTACAGAAAAGAAAAGAAACTTAACCAACTGAACCAAAAAATTGTAAAATTTTATATACATGGCCGCATGGGAAATCATGCAGATTGCTCTGGTTGTCTGGCAGTTCTATGCATTAGAGTATCCTGAATAGTTATGACATTTTGGATTCAGATATCCTTTTGTTTGTTTTATTCGGTCAATGCTTTAACTATGGCCACTGTTTTGTTAAAATGATTTCTATTGATATAATCTGGTTTGTTCCGTCTGCATATATGTAAAGAGTGCAGCACGTCTCGATTCATAGAAATGTCTTGTGATTATCTTTTCCTTGATGCAAATGCTTTTCCAAGATTTTCTTGAGTCCTATAATTTGATAGATGAAAAAGGTCATGCAAACTTTTGGCAATTTACTAAGAAAGTTAATTTGCTAATTAATTTAGGTTTGTAAGCATGTCTGCACAAGTGTTGGAGGGCTCGGGTACAAATGACACCATTGATGAGCACTCATCACAAACACCTAGAAGGAGGGCAAAAGGAGTGGGAATATTTTGAGCATGAGTTGTTTGTAGTCCATGGTGTCCCAAAGGTTATTTGTAAATATTGCAAGTTGAAGCTGACACATATCAACAAAACTGGTACAAACAGTCTTAGAACCTACATTGTTGAGTTTGCCCAAAAATTGAGATTGATGACAAATAGGTTTGTTGCAACTATGAAAAAGCAACCATCAGAAACTTCATTTGTCTTTGATCTCCAAAGAACATGTGAGTTAATTACCAAGTTCAGCATTCACGCAGAGATTCCATCCCAAATGTTTGAGGACCCTTACTTTAAGGAATCGATAGAGTCAATGCAGCCAACCTTCAGCGTCTTTGGGCGTCACACACTTTGCAACAATTCCATCAGCTTATATGAGTGAATGAAGCACGAGCTATGCAATGAATTTCAGAGTCTTGATTCCCGTATTTGCCTTATCTCAGACCTATGGACATCTATTGTGCATGTACATGACTGCACACGCATTCCATGCAATCGCTGCTTCTATTGTTACATGCTATTAAGCCAGCTTGTGTTTCTACATCAGTCATCAGGTAAATGTCAAAAGCCACACTCTTATAGTTATAGGGGACATCAATCGTCCCCTGGAAAATATTGTTTCGTGATTAAACCCTGATACCAGACCATGCTTTAGTCACCAACAAACATATTCTTGAGATTGTGAACAATGAGTTTAGCATTTACTTACAAGATCTCACCAGATATTCTGGTTCAACATTTATTTACAAATTTAAATGAGATTCTTGGTAGTAAATCAATCAATCAACTTCGCATTTCCTTACGATGGATGTAAAATAGGCCGTTATGCAACTTAATCAATACATTAGGGCAGGCTGAACCCCCATTTTTTTTGGAAAATAAACTACACCCACTCCTTGGGTACCAAGCCCTATGGTGCCAACTGAGATTGAACCATGGATGAATAAGATGGATGGATGTATGGTTGTCACGGTGTCGCCAAGTCATCGCCTTGGCGACGCCTAGGCGTCGTGGCGGTCCAGGGGACGCCATGGAGCTTCGCCGTGACAACCATCCTCCCCCACTCCCATCCTGTGGCTGCCCCCTGTCTTCCTTGGCTCCAGTTGGCGAGAACGGCTGGATCTAGTTGGATTATGGCCGGGGGCAGTTGAATTTGGCGGAGACAGGGCGGGAGGTGACGGGGAGGGGAGGCGGTGGGGAGAGGAGGCACTGGGCGGGGGGAGGAGGTGTCGGGGAGGGGAGGCGCTGGGGGTGGGGGAGGCACTGGGGAGAGGCGGCGGCGACGGGAGGGGAGGCACCAAGGAGAGGCGGTGATGAGCGAGGGGAGGATGCCGCCGGAGAGAGCGGGAGAGAGGTGAGTTCGGGAGAGAGGAGTCAGCAGCGAGCCAGCCACTAAATATTGTGGTGAGGAGGTGAGTTCGGAAGACACGTATCACATTTCCGTTTCTCGTCGTGGCGTCCTGGCGCCTCATAGGCGCCATGGTCGCCAATTACGCCGTGACAAGCCATGGATGGATGGATTAGTAGGGTACCATGCTGTAAACAAAATCAATCCATCCAAGAAAGTTAGGGTTACCAACGAAAGACAAAATCAATCCAAGTCCAGATGGGTCTCCAGTTTCCACTCCACGCCGGTCTAGTAAAAGCAGAGGTGGAGGAGGAGGGCTTGTTGCGCTTCGTCGCCGGCGGTGAGGAGGGTGCCGGTGATGCCATCGCCGCAACAGATTGCGAAGATTACGAGGAGGAAAAGAGCAACGAACGAATTTGGGTGAGAAGAGAGAAATTAGAGGAAGGAGGGTGGCAACGGGGATTGAGTGATAAATCTGTTTAGGAGAGCACAACATCATCCATCACCTCGATAACGCTGCTTGCAGACCATACCAAAAAGAAAAAACTCTCCGACTGTAGCACCTTCCACTGATCATGGGCCCCCATCTCATCTTTTTATCCCATCAACCCCACTCCTATGAGCGGATACACATGGTCAGTTCGTATTTTCTTTTGCTGGTAGCTTTTAAGTATGATTTATAGCTTTTGGTTGAAAATAAATAACAGTGACCGAAAAAAGTGGCTTTTAGAAGGAGAGTGGTGGAAAAAGTATGGGGGACTCATCGCGTCTCTTGTTGGGGGGGTGGCAGGCAGTGGCCCTGGTTGTCGGTGGCAAGAGGGGGTGGCGGTACTGGAGGTATTGGGCGGAGGTGTCGCTGGGTGGCCCCGGTTGTTGGTAGCGAGAGGTAGGGCGGTTGTGGGAAGACCTAAGGTAGCGACGCTGGAGGTATTGGGCACAGGCGTCGGGTGCGTGGCACTAGTCGTCGGTGATGAAGGACAAACGTTGACTGCGCCATGGCCCTGATCAGTGGCTGCGGGAAATACCTAGGGCAGCGGTGCCATAGGGGAGGGGAGTCAGCCTGGAGGGTTTCAGGGATGAGGAAATCGGGAGTGCAGGGGTTCTTTGCAAAATTGTCATGGACAAGCGGCATAGTTATCACGGCGTCGCCTAGACGACGCCAAGTCGTCCTAGCGGTCAGAGGGGGACGCCGAGGCTGGTCGCCCAGGAGATCTCCCGCCGCCGGCACCGATCTACGGCTCTCTCGTTGCCGACGCCGATCTGTGGCCTTCTCCCACCGCTGGCACCGAGGGAGGGGCGGAGCGGCGGGGCCAGCGCGTCGGAAGCAGAGGAGGTGGAGCGACACGGGCGCGCCGGCGACGGAAGCACAGGAGGCGGAGGGACGCAGGCGCGCCGGCGGCGGATGCACAGGAGGCGGAGGGACGCAGGCACGCCGACGGCGGCGAAAGCAGAGGAGGCGGAGGGACGCGGGCGCGGTGACAGCGGTGGAAGTAGAGGAGGTGGAGGGATGTGGGCGCGCCGGCGGTGGCGGAAGCAGAGGAGGCGACGAAGGTGCGGGAGGCGTGAGGGCAAAATTGCTGGCGGCTAGGGTTATAGGGATGGGGAATTTTTTTTTGTGATTTAGTCCTTAGAGTTTCTAAAAATTACGAAAGGCCCCTCTCAATGGATTTGTACTTATTTAGAGTTTCTAAAAATTACGAATAGACCCCTCCCTAATAGATTTCTTTTGATTTGGACCTTCTGAGCTCCATTACATGGTTATTTAGATAATTTGTGCTGTTATATTACATGGTTATTTATTTTTTTGGTAATATAAGGTATTGTATTTATTACTATCATCTAACTGTCGCCATAGCGGACATCTAGTCGACTAGGCGTCTAGACGCCCCGGTCTCGCCGCGACTTGCCAGAGCGCCGTGACAACCATGACAAGTAGGCTATATTCTGGAAAATTAACGTGTCCGGATCCCATCCCATTGGATCTTGATCGAAGGATCTAGACAGCTAAATATGTGAGAGTGCATAAAGGAAGGAGGCTGCATGTATACCTTTATTTGTATTGGCTTCTGTATCTGGCTTCTATTTAGAAAAGCCAAAAGTTAATACGAATACTTGGCTTTTAGAAGTGGCTTCTCTACTTTTCTTGCTACTGGCTCACTCTAGGGATAAGGCATGAGTCATGGATATATCATGCACCCTACTCATTTCGCTTCTGTCATGCTCATGCATCTTACTTTTCCACCGCTTGCTTCATCCTTCTAAAAGCCACTTTTTCGGTCATTACTATTTATTTTCAACCAATAGTTATAATTCATAGTTAAAAGTTATTAGCAAAAGGCATCACCATCGGTGATGAGATGCAACAAGTTTTCCTCCACCTCTGATGTTATTGGACTAGTGTGGAGTGGAGACTGGAGACTCATTCGGGCTTGGATTGATTTCCTCTTTCATTGGTGAGTAACCCTAGCTTTCTTGGATGGATTGATTTTGGGCCTGTTCTTTTCGGCTGCGGCTTATGACTTTTAGCTGAAATTTTTGAATTTTAACTGTTTACGACAGAGATTACGGAGAGGGAGATACTCGCTTGCGATTTTTGTTGATACAGATGTTAGGCTTTTAACATGTACTACAATTAACTTGTAGATCTCGTCTTGAGAAAATACTCCATTTAAAAGTTAGGTACTGTAGCAAAAGCTAAAAGCCACTAGTTTCGGAGGAAAAGAACAGACCCTTTGTATCTAGCGTGGTACCCTACTAATCCATCCATCCATCCTATTCATCCGTGGTTTGATCTCAGTTGGCACCATAGGGCTTGGTACCCAAGGAGCGGGTGCACTTTATTTTCCAAAAAAATTTGGGGTTAAGCCCGTCTATTGTATTGATCAAGTTGGTTTTTTCAAGTGTTTTATTGGTTAGGTTGGTTAGGTAACAGCCTGTTGCACTACATCCATCGTAAGGTAATACGAAGCTGATTGATTGATTGATTTACTACCAAGAATCTCATTTAAACTTGTAAATTAATGTTTGACCTAAATATTTGGTGAGATCTTGTAAGTAAATGCTGAACCCATTGTTCACAATTTGGAGAATATGTTTGTTGGTGACTGAAGCATGGTCTTGTACCAGGGTTTAACCACTAAACAATATTTTCTAGGGGACGATTGATGTCCCCTGTAACTGTAAGTGTGTGGCTTTTGACATTTATCTGATGACTGATGTAAAAACAAGCTGGCTTAACAGCATGTAACAACAGAAGTAGTGATTGCATGAAATGTGTGTGCAGTCATGTACATGCGCAATTATGTGTGTGTGTGTGAGAGGGAAATTTCGATCACCCTTTGCGACAAAGTTGTCCCTTGATCTTATCACACTACAAACTGGCTTCAGCTGATGACATGCTTAATACTTTGCCCTAGTTGTTGGCCAGCTGCAAAGGTTGAAAAATAATAACTAACACAATCAGAACTAACCATCTTATCATCAATTCTTCCATTTACTTTACTTTTGTCTTTACAGATGAAGGAAGCTTTTGGTCCGTCCACTTCAGCGGTGACAACAACACCAGAACCGGAAAATGGTACTTTCAGCTGCATGAGAAACGACATTAGGAATGATGTGGTTGCTGAGCGAGATTCCATGTCTTCGTATCAGCGATGCATGCGTCCTGGTAGTTTCCAAAAGAAACCTAATTCGAATTGAGTCTAGGCAATCGTTTTTGGCCCCTGTTTCTATTTTGCAACAATTTATTTCTCATTCTGCAGGGAACAGTATGAAATGTGAAGCGGATACCCATTTTCTATCTCATGCAAACAGTGCTGTGTCACATCAGGTATAATTGGGATATTCGAAAAGGTTATATTTTTCTAAACAATAAATACTTGCTTTAGACCAACTGACTAAGTGAAGATACTAAATCAGAAATTATTCAAGTTTAACACCCAAGAGACGTATTAATTACTCAATTAGTTCAGGAATGGATAGAACATTTCAGCTTGTTTGTGTCGGTTCAAAAACATAGTTTAATTCAGGGGGAAAAGCAATTACATTCTCGTAGGTGGTAAGTGTGAACCATTGTTGGATTTCTGGATGCGCTTCAGATGTACACTTGATTAACATAGCACAGCGAACGAAGTTTTTGTTCAGCATCTATTTGCTAAGACAAGTATGTTTTAATACGGACATGCAATTCATGGATAATGTTTTAATACGGACATGCAATTCGTGGATAACACACTCTAGATTCAAATTTAATGATTTTGTTCATCAAGATTCAAAAAATTCCTTCCTTCTCAGGAATCTCTAGCACAGTCTTCATATTCCAATGTCGAGATCCAAATATGCAAATCTAGAATTTCTGCGTATCCTGCACTAGTCTAGAATCACGTTAGTGTACACAATAGAAACATAGATAAAATATCACCCATAATCACGAATAACTATAAAAGAAACATGTATTATTAATTATTAGAGTAGCAACCTTACGGTCAAGTTTACAAATAATAGTTTGAAAGACCTAGCAAAACTAGTACCGGTAAACAAAGATAAATATAATGACCATTCAATATGCCCACAGATAATAGACTGGAAGCGAAATTCTAATCCGTGAAGTCGTCGGAGTATTTCTTAAATATCTCTGATATGATTCTCTTTCAATAACTGAGCAGTAAAGGATATAGCCGTGAGTACATAGAGTACACAATAAGTCGTTTGTAATAAGATACAATATATAATGATATAAGGCTTATCAAAGAACGACCGAGTGATTATTTTGTAGAAAGTGATAATGTAGAGTAAATACAGTAAATAGATTGAAATTGCACTTTGAAAATGAGTATTAAGTAAATAATTAATGGATTAAAGGAATTGAATAACCCACAAGTGAACTCATTCACTTTCCAACCAAACCATAGTTTTTTTGATAAGCTAACTCTTGTATGAAATCACCGAGCATTGTCTATAACTGGGGATATGACTATTCAAATAGTTTCACTCTACAAAGTTTGCATAACTTTACGCACAAGAGAAAATCAACTTATAATATTTGTGTGACACACTTCTAAAGGTGTGCAACTAAGAGAGATAATCAACTTATAATATCCGTCTGACACACTTCTAAAGGTGTGCAACTAAGAAATTATCACAAACCTTTTACAATTCTCTATCACAACCTGATTCCGTTCGCTAAGATTCCACTACTGAGCAGGCTGATCACATAGTCGGAAAGTCCTATCTTGCGCATATGTGAGCCAATGGCTAGAACCACACCTATATTCATCTCAATGGCAAAACCATAGTTGAAACATCATAAATTAATTAGTCAGGTCCATCACATACTGGACATGTGGTTGCATGATAAGACTTAGATCAATAACACACAAATTTAAGTCCTTAATCATTACCATACGAGGTATCCACATCCCAATGTGCTAACAATGCATCTTTTATTGCACGATTACTCAAGTGAAAACCATTTTGTTTGACCAAGACCAATGACTCTACCCATGTCATGGTACATCAATTTTATAACTGTGGCTATCAATACGATTCAATATCTCGTTAAGTCAAAATTAATTGATCAATGTGATAAGCCTAATGTAATAATAAGTATAGCTAATACTAAACGATACAACCCAAGTGGATACTGATATTGTATCACCTAATAATTAATCATCCTATGGTAACAATAGATTCATGGTACTCAAATTATCAAAGAAAGTATTTAATCAAAATTGGTTGATAACTACCAAGTACAAAGATTTACAATAAATTAGTAATGCATAATAGTTTAAAATAAAACAATAATACTTAGATTTGAAACAATAGGTTCAACATGATCAAAAGTCACGACTTGCTTTGGCCTTGCTCAGTTATCACTCCATCTTCAAATCCTGTTTCTGCTCATTCGAAACCGTTATCTAACGACAGAAAGTGAATGAAACATGAATAAACTTAGAAAAATCCAAAAATAACAAAACCAGAACCAAAAGACAGAACTTAATTTTAGATGAATTTAGAAAGAAGAATCGGGTCAATCGGAGTTCGGACGGAGGAGAACAGGCTCGGAAGATTTACCGGGAAAATAAATTCGTGGAAATTGAGAGAGAGAGAGAGAGAGCAGAATATTCTTGTCAGGAGTGTGGGCCTTGGGCTCAAGGCCCAGTCGGGTTATTATTAGGAATTAGAGATTGGTTTCTATTTGAATTAGAGATTGGTTTCCATTTGAGTTAGAGATTAGTTGCCTTGTATTAGAGATAGAGTTAGAGATATGATATGAGTTGGAGATATGATTGGGATTAGATTCCATCTGTTAGGGGGAGCCGTCTATATAAGAGGGCTACCGCATGCCATTGTAAAAAAGCAGAGTAATATCAAGTCTTTCCCGTCTAAATCTCTAGTCTCTCTCCCTCTCGTTCTACGCCGACGCCATCCGGCTATCTTCTTGGTGGTGTTTACCCCGGTTCATGACAATTCTCTGGAATATTCCCTAAATTAAATAAAAGAAAAAGGGAAAGGAAATCTGGCAGTGGGGTCTGCATGTCAGTGGCTCAATCCACAGTAGGTCGAGTCCACTGAACCGGTCTAGGGGTTTGGCTGACGTGGCATGGTGATTGGACAAACACGTAGGATGACACGTGCGTAAAAGTGATGAGGTGGCGCTGACATGGTGACATGTGGCTTGATGACATGCCAAAGCATTGAGCTGGCGGTGCGTGCTAGTGTGGCTATTGCGTGGCGCACACGTGGGATGGTTGCACTAATGTAACGTCGGCATCGGCGGCGAGGCTTGGGACCAAGGGTCACCGGCGACAGCGAGGCACGACGGAGCTTGCGGAGAGGGCGACATGGGGAACTTGGCGGTGAAGACAGCACGATCACTGACAAGTGAATGTGGCCAGCAGCGAGGAAAAGGTGGCGGTGGTCTTTGGTTCACAGTGAGTTAGGAGCTTCGGCGGATTCTTGACCTCAGCTGCTCGGCGAGGTGTGGAAGGAGTAGATGGGAGCATCGCGAACCTAGAGGAGAAGACGGTGGGGTCAAAGCTCTTTCGGCGACAGTGGAATTACTCGTCAGAGTTGGGCGGCAGCAAATCCAATTAACCACAGTGAAATCGGCTACTGCGACGTGAGGGCGAGGTCAAGGCAGCTCGGGGAAGCATTCTGTGGCTTGTGTGTGGCCTTTTATAGCGTGGGGATTTGGTGTCCAAGCGGAAGACGACGGTGGCACTCGTCTCCGGGTCAGAGACAGCTGGGGATATGAACAGTGCATGACGTTGTTCACTTGACAGGCTGCGAGTGGGTGATGACGCGAGGGCGACGTGTGGCGTGGGCGAGTTGAGCTAGGCCAACAGAAAGATTGGACTGGGCCAGAGAAAAGAAGAATGGGCCGGAGGAATAGGGAATTTGGCCCGAGAATAAAATCCGGACTTTTAGGATTTGCTAAATTTCAAAAAATGAGATAAACCAAATTGAGCTCAAAGGAATAGCAATTAAACTCCAAAAAATCCAAGAAAATACAGAAAAATTCCTTGCATCACAAGGAACTCAAGTAAAACTGGTTTTGATTTAATTGAAGTTTATTTTATTCAAATTAAATCATTTTAATTTCATAAAATTCATATTAAGCTTTAATTAATTCAAGAAAAATCCGAATTGTTATTTAAAAAAAATTCAAAAAGCACTAAAAACCAGGATGTCATGTCCAACTATGCTACTTCCCTCAGGTCACGTGCATATTCTAATGAAGCAATGTCACTGGGAAGTGAATATTGTTGGCAGCAGCCTTACTTTTCTTCATCAAGCTATTCTTGGGAAAATTCTTCTTCTACATTAAAAGCAGTGCCAAGTAATCCAGATACATAAGGGCATGTAGTGGGAAAAATGAGAACCAAAAGCCAAATCTTCTGGCCAAGGCCAGATTACCTTGCTTCATTTCCTACTGGTCCTGACATGAGAAGGTCGTATCCAGCAGCAGGTAAAATTGATTTTAGCTTAGATTATCATTCAGAACATGAGTACAGAAGATCAGATCGATTTACAGCCTTTTCAAACTGCAATGGTCAATCTATTGAATGCCATAATGAGGTATAACTGTGGATATGGTTATTGAGGCGTCGCTATATCGGCAATATATCGTCGCCATATCGCCGTGGCGGACTGGAGGGCCATGCCATTCGGACAGCATGGAGTTGCAGTGTATATCGTCCGCCGCCGCCCGAAAAAGCGAGGAGAGAGTCGCCGCTACCGTCGGATCCACGGGATCCGCTGCCAGATCAGGCCTCCTGCTTTGCTGGGGGGCAAGTTCTCCGCCGGCTCCTCTGTGGCTCCGCTACCTTCGGTCTCCACCGTAGCGCCGCTTCCACTCCTTTAGTCCATCGCCACCTCTTACTTCACCGGCCGGCTCTCCTTCGCCTCCTCCGGTCTACCAGCTGCCGCTTGGGAGCGGTGGAGAGTTTTGGTAGGAAGAGCGAGTGGCCGCTGGCTCGGCCTCGCCGGCGCCGAAGGTGGAGGAGATGGGGGAAAGGAGAGGAAGAGAAGCAATGGAGGGCAAAGGAATACAAAGGACTGTAATAGGAAGCAATGGTGGGGAGTGTGAAGGAATACAAAGGACTCTCAAGGCAGCGGCTAGGGTTACGAGGGAATTTCGGTATTTTGCGATTTAGCCCTCAATGTTCTAAAATTGCAATAAAGTCCTCTCTTTGTATTTCTTCTGTTTATGTCCTCCAGAAGTCCGATATTGTTGTGTGTATGACGTCGCCATGCCGTGCACCATAAGCGATATTGTTAAGTGAAGGTGGTGAGTCACCGCGCCTCGCCGCACCGCCTTAATAACCATGACTGTGGATCTTTTCAATTGTACTAGAATGGCAACTTCTGTGTATATATTTTCTGCATCTCTAGCATTTGTAGTAAATGATTAAACCCTTCTGTGTATGGATTTATTTATTAATGACAATTTTTGATTGAAACAGACAGTTGATTCACCCAGAGGGACGCACTTTGTGGATGAGACCACTTCGTTTTCAAGTCGATGGTGCTTTGATAATGGGGGCCCTTCACTACCAAGAGGGCTGGAGTATGGTGATGAGATCCCTTCTCTGTCTAGTCAGAAGTGTAATGGCAATGTGGCACTTTCATACTCAAGTCAATGGGAGTATGGTGCTGAAATCCCCTCGCTCTCAAGTAGACAAGGTTATGGTGCTGAAATCCCCTCGCTCTCAAGTACACAAAGTTATGGTGCTGAAATCCCCTCGCTCTCAAGTAGACAAGGTTATAGTGCTGAAATCCCCTTGCTCTCAAGTAGACAAGGCTATGGTGATGAGATTCCATCATTGTCTCGCCATTGGCGCTACCGAGATAAATTAACTTTGCATTCTAGTCGATGGTGCCATGATGCTGAGGCACATCCATTGCCAAGCTACCAGCAAGGTACTTATAGGAATGGTCACTCGAGAGACAAGTTTGTCAGCAGTCTTGTTAGTAATCAGCAAGTCAAGATGATCACAAGCAAACATACTGTCGCAAGACCTAGGGTGCCTAACAGAGTTGTAAACAGCCCTGATCACTATAGGATTAATAAGAAGGATAACCCATGGAGAAATTCTGAGGATATACAGGATCAAGTTTGTGGTCCCCGGGCTAACAAATTGAATAATTCATCAACACCCTCTACAGAGAAAGATATCGTGAGTCCTATGGTCCGTAGGGATCAAATTAACAGATTAGACTTTTCAGTTCAGTATGAGCATGCCAAGTTCTTTATCATAAAGTCATATAGTGAAGATGATATTCATAAAGGTATCAAATACAATGTTTGGGCAAGTACACCAAATGGGAACAATAAGCTGGATGCTGCTTTCCATGAAGCTCAGATTTTAATGAAGGAGAAGGGCACAAAATGCCCTGTATTCCTATTCTTTTCGGTCAGTAAGGATGAAATGCTCTTCTGCTGTTTATTTATCTTTTTTCTGTTCATAGCACAAAAAAAAAATGACAGCCCTAATGTCTGATAAATTAGATGTTTGAGCAAGATGGTTAAACGAGAACATCAGTGCATGACGGCCAATTTCTTCAATGAGATTCAGTTGCTACTTGCGTAATGCTGATGTTGCTGTGCTGTTGTGCTTTCTACTCGTTGATTTGTTTGTTTTATATATAGACTGGGTTGATTATTTCAAATGTGTATTGAGCCTTAAAAAGCCATTTTTACCTGAAATTGTGGTCTGGACGGGCCTGCCATTAGATTGAGCGATGTTTTTCTCCAGAAGAGATACATTTAATACACACAATGCTCTTCACCCAATGCGACTGAAACAGTCCCATATATTGTTCATTGTATGGCTATTTTATCCACTGGCAAATTTTCAAGATAGTTGCTTTCTTCGTGTTCCCTATTTCAGGTTAATACCAGTGGGCAGTTTGTAGGATTGGCTGAGATGTTAGGTCCTGTTGATTTCAAGAAGACCATGGACTTTTGGCAACAGGATAAATGGAATGGCTTTTTCCCTGTAATGTGGCACATTATGAAGGACATTCCAAATAGACTCTTCAAACATATCACTCTTGAAAATAACAACAACAGACCTGTTACTTTCAGCAGGGACACTCAGGAGGTACCATACTTCCACTTATTCTATACCCAAAAATATTTTAAAAAATGTGATTATTAATTTATAAATGAAGGATTTGCTCCTATTGATACATTGGATAACATAAAAGCTAAAGAAGAACCTGTTTCTTCAGGGGGGAAAAGGACTCCTTTGGACGAATCTATAGTAAACTCCATAGTAGCAGGTTTTATCTGATATGTTTTTGTTCCTTTTGTGTAGATTGGGCTGCCACAGGGTCTGGAAATGTTGAAAATTTTCAAAGCATATCTTCATGGAACATCAATTCTGGATGATTTTAATTTTTATGAAGTAAAGGAAAATGCACGTTGTGCCCGAAAGGGAACAAATGCAGACTCAATACATGAAGCTCGACACACTTTTTTGGGAAAAGAAGCTAGTCTCTCTGATGACTTCAGATCAATGGTACGTACATTTTTCTTAAAAGCTGTGCGATAAACTACCACCCAGTAATACTTTTAGGAATGGAGGCATGTAAAGAGGATAGTTTTGTTATCTTATTAGAACTACAGGCATTGTGCAAAATTGTGACTGTAGCTGATCTTCACATCCACATAGCCTTACATAGAACCGACAAATATCAAATGAACAATCTACACGCACCCTTTTCGCAAAAAAGGAGTTATTAATTGCTGCCAGTCTACTCAAAGGAAACAGAGCTAGTATGCAATGGTTAGGTTTTATGTTTGAAAATGTCTGTTCCCGGGGTGTCCGGATTGAAGGCAATTGGAATTGATAGATTGATTAGGAGGCCAATGGCAGGTTACATATATAGGCAAGGAGGACCGGGTTGGTTTATAGAATCATGACCACCGTGGGATCTCCTTGCCTAATATAATATCAATCAATCTATAATTAACCATAAAGGCCCAAATAGCCCATGCACCATACACGGTTGTCTAACACCCCCCCCCCCGCAGTCGGAGCGTCGCCACAGACGTTCAGACTGGACCGGAAATCCTGGAAGACCGTGGAAGGCAAGCCCTTGGTGAAAATGTCGGCATACTGGGACGATGTCGGCACATGAAGAACGCGGACAGCACCAATGGCAACACGTTCCCGAACAAAATGGAGGTCAATCTCGATGTGTTTGGTGCGTTGGTACTGAACCGGGTTGGAGGACATGTAGACGGCGCTGATGTTGTCGCAATACACCAAGGTAGCCGTGCTGGGTGGGGAGTGGAGCTCGCATAGAAGTTGGCGTAGCCATGAAGCCTCAGCCACTGCATTAGCGACACCTCGATACTCGGCTTCGGCGCTAGACCTAGAGATAGTATTCTGGCGTTTGGAGGACCAGGAGACGAGGCTATCCCCGAGGAACACGGCATAGCCCGAGGTGGACTTGCGTGTGTCGGGACAACCAGCCCAGTCGGCGTCGGAGTAGACAACCAGATCCAACTGTGCTGAAGGTCGTAGGAGCAGCCCAAAGTGAAGAGTGCCACGAATGTACCGCAGGATGCGCTTCAGAGCGGCGAGGTGAGGCTCCCGAGGATCATGCATGTGGAGACAGACCTGCTGAACAGCGTAGGAGATGTCCGGACGAGTGAAGGTGAGGTACTGGAGAGCACCAGCCAAACTTCGGAAATCTGAGGCATCAGTGACAGGCGCACCATCCAGTGCTGAAGCCTTGGAACAGGTATCCACTGGAGTGGAACAGGGCTTGCACTCAGCCATGCCTGCGCGGTCGAGGATCTCTTGCATATACTGGCGTTGTGACAGGAAGAGCATCAGGCCGCCTCCTGAACCTGCATCCCAAGAAAGTGATGGAGATCACCCAAGTCCTTCATCGAAAACTCCTGCTGCAGGGCAGTGATGGTGCGATGGAGGAGTGCAGTGGACGAGGCAGTGAGGACGATGTCATCAACGTAGAGCAGCAAGTAGATGAGGTCAGCACCACGGCGAAACACGAAGAGCGAGGTGTCAGACTTGGCTTCCACGAACCCGAGAGAGATCAAGTAGGCTGCAAAGCGACTGTACCATGCCCGAGGCGCCTGCTTGAGACCGTAGAGTGAGCGGTTCAGACGGCAGACATAATCCGGATGGCTGGAATCCTCGAACCCAGAAGGCTGAACACAGTAGACTGTCTCATCAAGGTTGCCATGGAGGAAGGCATTCTTCACATCAAACTGCCGAACCGGCCAGTTGCGGGAGAGAGCCAGAGAGAGCACAGTCCGCACGGTGGCAGGTTTGACGACGGGGCTGAAGGTTTCTGCAAAATCCACACCTGGGCGTTGTGTGAAGCCGCGGAGGACCCAACGAGCTTTATAGCGCTCCAGTGAACCATCAGCCTGAAACTTGTGCTTGAAGATCCACTTGCCAGTCACCACATTCGCGCCAGGGGGTCGCGGAACAAGATTCCACGTGCTATTCTGGAGAAGGGCAGCATGTTCATCGAGCATGGCCGCTCGCCAATTTGGGTCGGCAAGGGCGGCTCGGTATGTCTTCGGGACCGGAGACAGTGGCTCAGTCTGAAGCGTAGCAGGAAGCCGAAAGCCGCTCTTCGCCCGAGTGGTCATGGGGTGTTGGTTGACCACAGGGGGGATGGCGACAGCGCCTTTGGGAAGAGGCGCAGGGGCAACCGGTGGAGCGGCTGGAGGCACCGAAGGCATTGGGCGAGGACGCCGGCTGTACACCTGAGTGACAGCCGGTGCAGGGTACACCGGGGCAGCCGCATGGGGCGCAGGGCGAGGACACCGGCTGTACGTCTGGGTAATGGCCCGAGCCAGCGGCAGCCGGTGCAGGGGATGCCGAGGCAGCCGCACGTGGCTGTGCGGCGGACATCGAGGGAGCCGCACGTGGTTGTGCGGACGTGGTCGAGGCAGCAGTCGGCTCCGGCGGCGTTGAAGGAGCACTGGTGGACACTGCCGCACGTGGCAGTGCGGGCGAAGCGGCTGCTGGAGACCCGGCCGCACGTGGCAGTGCGGGCAGCGGCGTCAAGATGTCTGCAGGAGATGTAGAAACCGGCGCTGATGATCCTGCAGGTAGCAAAAACCGTGTCGGGCCTATGGGCACCGGAACGGGATTAGTGAAAGTATCCAGAAACTCGAAGTCCGCTGGGGTGGGTGTAGTGCTCTGCTCGGCAAAAGGAAAAGAGGACTCGTCGAAGATCACATGACGAGAGATGATGACCTTGTTGGAGGCTGTGTCTAGGCAGCGGTATCCTTTATGATGAGCAGAATAGCCGAGAAACACACACGAAGCGGAGCGGGGAGCGAGTTTGTGGGCAGCGGTGGCGGACAAGTTGGGGTAACATCGACAACCGAAAACACACAGATGATCATACGCTGGTGGTGAGCCAAGCAGGGCTTCATGAGGCGTACGGGAGCGTAGCGTTTTGGTTGGCAGGATGTTGAGTAGAATGGTGGCGGTGTTTAGAGCCTCGACTCAATAGCGAGGTGGAAGACAGGCCTGGAAGAGGAGGGACCGAACAACATTATTGAGAGAGCGGATAGCTTGCTCAGCCTTCCCATTCTGAGCGGAGGTATACGGACACGACATCCGGAGGTGAGTGCCGTGGGTGAGGAAGAAAGTGCGGGCGCTGGAGTTGTCAAACTCGCGCCCATTGTCGCACTGGACGGATTTGATGGTGATGCCAAATTGTGTGGACACAAAAGCAAAGAAATTAGACAGAGTGGTAAAGGTGTCAAACTTAAGGCGTAAAGGAAACGTCCACATGTAGTGTGAGCAATCATCGAGAATGACCAAATAGTATTTGTACCCCGAGACACTAGGAACTGGCGAGGTCCATAAATCACAGTGTATGAGGTCAAAAACATGTAATGTACGTGATGCTGACACAGGAAAAGGAAGGCGAACATGACGCCTGAGCTGACAAGCATGACATGTAGAGTGTCGAATGTCTTTATTACAAGCCATAAGTTTGGACAGAGTCTCAAATCCAGGATGATCGAGACGACGATGCCATAGGGTGGATGTGGCAGTGGCGAGGTGTGCAGCTGCAGGAAGGGATGGCGCGCCATAGGGGCGAAGAGGGTACAACGGTCCGGAGCTATTGCACCTGGTGATCACTCTCTGGGACTGCAGATCCTTCACAGAGCAACCAGCGGGGTCAAATTCAACAGAGCAATTATTGTCGGAAGTGAACTGGCGTACGGAAATTAAGTTCTTAATAAGACCAGGAGAAACAAGGACATTATTAAGAGACAGTGGACCGGGAAGATGAGCTGTGCCAGTGGAGGTAACGGGAAGTAAAGCACCATTACCGACAACAATGGAAGATGGAATTAGGATACCGCTGGGAAGAAGTGTGGGAGAGAGTACCGGCGTCAGAGGTCATATGTGAGGTGGCGCCGGTGTCGAAGATCCAGTCATGCTGCTGAGGCGGGGTCAACGACATGGTGTTGAAGGAGGAGGCGAGCCCCTGCGCGTCCCAGGATGGCATGCCAGCCGTGGGGTAGTAGTAGCCGGGAGGAGCAGTCCACTGTCCCTGGGCGCCGGCCACGAAGGCCTGTGGCTGAGGGGCAGGAGGCCAGGAGCTGGCAGGGGATGCCGAGCAGAAGGCAGTGGAGCCAGGGGAGCGCGATTGCCGGGCCACATGCTGATGGAGCCGGACCATGGCTTGTAGAAGCTGGGCCACGGTCCGGCCGATGGAGCCTGGGCGGTGTGCTGCTGTTGAGGCGCCGAAGGGGCTGGACCAGGGGCGGGTGCACCAGACTGCCGCCCCTTGCCCTTGCCGCTGCGCGTGCCGCGCTTGTCGCCCTTGCCGGAGTTCCTGGAGTTGCCGCTGTTGCCAGGAGAGCCGCTGGAAGGCTGCTGTGGGGGTGCAGCTGGCTTGTTGGGTTGCTGATGGAAGGGACCAGCAGAGCCGGGTGTACCAGAGGCGACGAGGGCGGTCAGTGAAGACACCGAACGATGAGCCATGTTAAGCTCTTCAAGCAGGAGGTCGGTGCGGGCCTCCAGGAAGGTGGGGAACGGGCGCCCACGCTGGAGGTGCATGCCGATGGAGGCGAAGCGCTCGTTGAGGCCGCGGATGAGGTTGAGGACGAGCGTACGATTAGTAACAACCTCGCCCAGGTCACCCAGGGCATCGGCCATGGACTTGAGCTTGCGGCAGTAGTCGGTGATGGAGAGATCGCCCTGGACGAAGTTGCGAAAGGCGGCGTCGAGGTAGAGCGCGCGCTGCTCGCGATTGCCGAGGAACTGGTGCTCCAGGGCGAGCCAGACGGAGCGGGCAGTGGCAGTGGCGTGGTCGTCCCGAACAATCTCCTCGAGGTCGGGAGAGACGGTGCCGAGGAGCCACGTCATGACGACGCAGTCCATACGCTCCTAGTCGGGGTAGGTGTGGTTGGCGGTGTCGGCGAGGACATGGCGCCGGAGGGAGAATTTCCCAAGGACCAGGAGCATCTGGTGGCGCCAGCGGGTGTAGTTGTTGCTCTCTATGTCGAGGACGGCGGGGACGAGAGCGCGGATGTTCTGGACGGCGACGGCCTGGGCGTGGAGGTTGATAATGGCGGCGGCCTCGTGCGCCAGGAGAGCGTCCCGGAGCGGTTGGGCAGAGCCACCGTCGACAACGGCACTGACAGAGGAGGCGCCATCGTCCTCTGTCTTGACAGCGGCCTCGGCCGCTTCCCGCTCACGGGCGGCGCGGGCGAGAGCGTCACGGGCGCGGGCGGCGGCGGCGTCGCGCTCCTGGGCGGCGGCCGCGGCCTCCTGCTCGGCCTCCTGGCGCGCTGAAGAGCAGCATCCCGGGTAGCCGCCTGCTGGCGGTGGAGCTCCTCGGCCTTGCGCTCAGCCTCGCGCGCGGCCGCAGCAGCCTGCGCGGTGGCGAGATCAGCAGCAGAGGGAGCGGAAGGGAGGGAGCCAGGAATGGCAGCAGGGGGGAAGCGCAGCCGGGCGGGCGCGGGGTGGGAGGCGCAGGGGGTGCGCAGCCACAGGGGACGCGCGAGGTGCGCAGCCACAGGGGGCGCGCGGAAGAGCGAGGGCAGCGGAAAAATAACCTAGGCGGCTGATACCATGAAGGCAATTGGAATTGATAGATTGATTAGGAGGCCAATGGCAGGTTACATATATAGGCAAGGAGGACCGGGTTGGTTTGTAGAATCATGACCACCGTGGGATCTCCTTGCCTAATATAATATCAATCAATCTATAATTAACCATAAAGGCCCAAATAGCCCATGCACCATACACGGCTGTCTAACACGGATTTCTTCTGTATGACGAGTTGTTTTCTGCACTATGTCAATGAAATATGCGTATTCTTGATTACTCAATACGTAGAATGTAGAACATACAAGCTACAAAAGATGCAAATAAAAGGCAAACATAAAAAAAGACCTTCCGGAATTTTTCGGAACCTGTCCTATTACTGCCAGGTGCCAGCGCAGGGTTTGGCCCAGTACCGCAAACATGAACCCTGCTAGTGTGGAGCTCCTCTTATTATTATGACATATTTTCTGATCATGCTCATTTCCATTTGCAGGAAGATTTAGAGGCAAGCATGGAGAGTATGAGTTTCTATGAGACTTGGGACTAATAATCCAAAATTTCAAATTGTTCTGCTGTGTAATTGAAACCAAAAGTTTGATGAGGCAATGAAGCAGTTGAAGCCTTGGTGCTCCTATTGCAAAATCATTTGATCAATGAAGCAGTTTAAGCCTTGGTCCTCCTATTGCAAAATCATTTGATCAATGCGGCAGTTTAAGCCTTGGTGCTCCTATTGCAAAATCATTTGATCCAACAAGTGACTACCACACGAGTTAATTGAATATGTTATACAGTGTTTGTGTGAACCAGCGATAGTTGTCAGTAAATACAGGACAATATTTTAACACTTGGAGAGTTTATGTTGGACAAGGTAATTTTGTAAGTGTTACAAACTTATGATGACTGTAATGTATCCGTAGGTCGTATGTGGCTGATGCAATTATTTGATTGCCAAGAACAATCAGCAGGTGATTTATAACTGCATGGACTATGCTGTTGGGATTTTTCTTTTTTCCTTAATAGTTAGTAAGACAGGTGTAGGTACCAAATCCTTGATCAATAGGAGCTCATCATGCACATCATGATTTGCCAGAGGAGCTCAGCGAATGGAAGCAGCAGGCAGGGAGAACATTTGGTAGGGGAAAGTGCATCCTGGCATTTCTACCGTCTCTCTACGACTTTGATTTGTAAAGATACTCTATCTATGACCATATGTATAGCACCTTGACGCACATAGCACCGTTACCGTCTCTCTCTACAACTTTGATTTGGAAATAAATTTGTACTCATTGTGTAGTTAATTTCTTATAGCAAGCTTTCTATCAGGTTAGTATCATTTTGTTTTCACTCGGGACGTTTCTTTCTGGCATTCGAGTCATTTTCCTCATTACATTACATTACATACCGCTGGGGCATGCATATCAAGTACAACTGGGTACATCACTGGTACAGTGTCAATTGTCGTTCATCCCAGATGTCTGAACATCAGTTTCTAAATCAAGAACAGCTTAGGCAGAACATCTAAAAGAAAGATCAGAGAATAATAAGCCAACAATGTTGTAAAGGTTGCAACACACGCACGAAGCCTCTGATAATTTTTACAGGTAGAATAACAAGTTCACACATAACCATCTGGAGAAAATGTGATTCCACCTGCTTCAACTGAACAAATATATCGAGTGAAACAGTATATGCATGAATTCAGTAAATTGTTGTTTCGAATATAGTCTATATAACAAATGCAGGTAACACGCCAAGCAAATAATGCATGATGCATCATGAGCAGCTCCGGTTACGATAGCGAGTGCATATCCCAACACCAACAGAGCTCCCAGATCATTTTTGGTCGAGCAAAGTGCCATGCCCTAAGGATGGCCATTTCTCCCAATCTTCACATCATTACAGGAGGCCTAGTGAAAACAACAGATTGAATGCATTTGAATCATCAAAGCTTAAATATGAGACCCCATTCGACTTGTATCTTGCATTGCAGGGATGCATGCAACATTTTAACCTTCCGAGGCAGCACATCACCCGCATCTCCACTGACATTGTAAAGATCATGCAAGGAGTCATCATTAATTCATGGGGGAAGAACTTCACAATGGGTGAAGAATGTAATTACCATGGCTGCCCATGCTTCAGGGCCGCTCCTCCGACCTTGATCTTATGAACCTCCGGCGTCTCCTTGGTCTCTGAACATCTTCATCTAGGTTATCCTCATCGTCGTCGTCGTCATCTTCGTAGTGGAGACCTAGTAAGTTCTCTCCCCAAAGATAACGGCGCCTCTGCCTTCTCAGGCCCCTTGATGAACCTCTTGGCTCATCTCCTGATCTCATCGGACTACTGCTGATCATATGGAATAGGAAGAATGTTGTCAACAATGATCCACTTGGTTCACTGCCTTCGCGATCATGTGAAAACATATCACCACCTTCAACAACATAATCGCCTAGCACAACTGCCCCAGGCATAGCTGACCTGATTGCACTCAGTATGTCACCATACTCCCGCTGGTGCTCCAGACGGAGCCATGCACGGCGTCTTGATGGATCCACATCAGCAGGCCTTGTTGTGGGGTGGACTCCCCTGGCATGCCTACGGAGCTCCCTGTAGTTACCAGAAAATGTGCACGATTCCCGTGAGCAAGATCTTGACTTCTCATCCAAATACTCTCTGGCTTCTTTGATGATCTTCCAGCCCTTGACAGAACCCCTACACAGCGGGCACACCAAAGGGTTCGAGTTTGATGCCTCACTTGACTCCACAGGCTCACTTCCTTCTCCCTCACGAGATTGCAAGGTCAAACCTGGACCTTGATTATAGCTATTTTCTTCTTGTTCTCCAGCTATGCCTGCAGAGCTATGACTGGCATCTTGATGATTGAGATCTTCATGGGATTCAGTTATGTCTATTAGTAGCCTGGAACTCTCTCTAATGAGACCAAAATGAGAACTCTGGGCGACATTTTGGTTACTCATATCCCCGAGCATGGGTGGGTTTGGCTGTGAAGAACCATCCATGTGGTTCACTTTCATTTTCTTGAACCTGTCTAAGCAATTTGAATGTCTATAGCTCGTATCACATATGTAGGATATGCATCCTTTGTCATGGGAACTGCACAACAAAAGGACAGCATTATGGGGATGGTCCATGCAAATTGGGCAGAGAGCATCATCCCATTCCTTGTGCAGGGCAGCAATCTCTGCATCTGCGTTTGGCATCTTGAACAAGTTCTTCACTACATTTGGCATCTTGGACAAACTGTGCCTGGGATCAATGAAAAGTACGGAACAAGTTAAATTAGCATTCAGTTATATATAACAATTGGTCAGTTGTTACATCTGCATTCAGCATTGAGTCTAGACTCTTAGAACTATATAATGCCTATAATTTGCTATGAGAAAATGTTAGTATTCTAAAGGCAGGTAAAGCTAGCCCTGGTTAGGTCTAAGACCTGTATGCTTAGTGTCTCCTGCCCAATATCTGTCCTCATTCTTGAAATAGCAATGCAAACTACATATCTAACAACATTCAAAAGCATGCAACTGAAATCATGTTTTGTGTTTCTTTTTCCTTGTTTTAGTATCTCATCATATGTTCTTGAAAAAAAGGAAATAGTTGATACGATTCAGTACACCTTAAAATAGAATAGCAGAATGTCAAAATATCACGAGAAAGGATCTAGCAGATATGCATGTCATACAGGAACAAAAAATCGAGATTGACATCAACAACATAGACTTTTCTTTGGCTGGAGTAACATGATAATATAATGCTTTATTTTACAGTGCAACAGTGGCCTGATAACATCCCTATTGAGGTGTGGAAATGCCTAGGAGAAGTGGCGATTGTTTGGCTAACTAATTTATTCAATAGCATTTTTAGGTTGAACAAGATGCCAAACAAGTGGCGGAGGAGCACATTAGTACCAATTTTCAAAAAATAAAGAAGACATTCAAAGTTGTACTAATTATAGAGGAGTTAAGCTTATGAGTCACACAATGAAGTTTTGGGAACGAGTGATTGAGTGTCGTTTAAGAAAAGTGACTAGCGTGATGACAAACCAATTTGATTTTATAACTGGGAGGTCAACCACGGAGGCGATTTTCTTGCTACGACAGTTGATAGAGAGGTATAGGGAGCAAAATAAAGACCTTTACATGACATTTATTGACTTGACGAAAACCTATGATAAAGTGTCAAGAAAGGTCATGTGGTGGATGCTCCAAAAGTAAAAAGTCACAACAAAATATATTACCCTTATTAAGGACATATATGAAAATGATGTGACTAATGTCAAAACATGTGGTAGTATTACTAATGACTTTCCTATTAAGATAGGATTACACCAAGAGTCAGCGTTGAGGCTATACATTTTTGCCCTAATGATGGACGAGGTCACACAATACATACAAGGAGATATCCCTTGGTGTATGCTTTTCGTTGATGATGTGGTCCTGGTTGATGAAAGTAGGATAGGTGTTGATAGGAATTTCAAGTTGTGAAAGAAGACCTTAGAATTGAAGGACTTTAGACTTAGTAGGACTAAAACTGAGTATATAAAATGTGATTTCAGTGGTGCTAGGACAGATAATGGAGATGTTAGATTGGACGGATAAGTAGTGCCTAAGTAGGACATGTTTCCTTATTTGAGATCGATGTTACAGTGAAATGGTGAGATTGATGAAGACGTGAGCCACATGATAAGAGTGGGGTGGGTGAAATGATGTCAAGCATCTAATGTCCTGTGTGACGAAATAGTCCCTCAAAAGTTAAAGGGTAAGTTCTATAGGACGAAAATCAGACCCGCGATGCTATATGGAGCAGAATGTTGGGCGACTAAAAGACAACATATACAGAAAATGAGTGTAGCGAGATGAGGATGCTGCGGAGGATCTGTGGTCACACAAGATAGGATCACATCCGCAATAATGATATACGTGATAGGGTGGGTGTAGCACCAATTGAAGAAAATCTTATCCAACATCACTTGAGATGGTTTGAACATCTCCAACGAAGGCCTCCTAAGGTACCAGTACGTAGTGAAATTTTACGGTATACTGAAAACATAAGAGGCAGAAGTCGATCAAGACTAACGTGGGAGGAAGCAGTTAAAAGAAACTTGAGGGATTGGAATGTATCTAAAGAATTAGCTTTGGATAGAAGCGCATGGAAATTAGCGATCCATGTACCGAAACCATAAGAAAGTTATGGGCAGTGTTTTAGGCTCTCGGCTCATATAGCAAGATGTACGACTTAGAGTTTTAGCATTGTAGGTTTTATTTCAAGATTCTCATCTCTTTGATCTTAAGAAGATTTCATTCATAGCCTACCATAACTTATTTGGGACGAAAAGCTTTATTGTTGTTGTTGTTGTTTGTGAGGATCTATTCAAAGTGGGAGTGGGCCTAAGCCAGTTTAAACCCTGGAGCGTTACATCTACGTTGTATTTTCGCTTCCAAATAGCACTGACCACAATCCAAGCTGTGTTAACCTATTCATAGGATTATGCCCTTGTGAAAGCACCCAAGTGCACTTAGATACACACACAAACAGTAAGATTCATTCATCTTATATATACCTTCTAATGTATTTTTCTCACATGATGTGCCTAAACATTCATACCCTACCATCCCATAGACTAACAACGGAATGTATTTGCTGCTCAGAACCAGGCAACATCAATATATAGTAAGAATCTTAGTAAATGATTGAATTAATATGCTAGACCAATTTTTTAGTAAGAGGAGAGAATCTATCTCAGTCAAGTCATTATGAACACTGTAGTTTTCACAATTGCTTGGACAAGTATGACGTCAAAACTTCACTATGAGAAACATGGGGGAAAAGGCACTTTAGCATTGACACAAGCTGCTGTGTTTTAACATTTTCACTTGTGGCCTATAAGCTCTTTGCCCTCTGATATGCTAATTTTCTGATCTCTTCATGGTCAGTAGACACACTCATGTGCTGAATTATCGAAATCTTTTAGCTAATCAATGTTAAACCCAAGTACAAAACCTGTATGTTGGTGCATTCTAACACAATAAACTGCATCAAAAATAAGTTTGAATATGGAACAGCTAATGATAGCATTACAAAGAAGATTAGGGCACCTGGATGAAATATTCAGTGAAGTCAGCAAACCGTCGGTCCCTTCCGATTCTCTAGGTCAATCTTCGATAAATATGACCAAATAGGCAATACGGCTCAACTTGTTCAAGCTACTACACGAGCACAATCTTCAAATTTTGCCAAAACCTTTGCGGAAAAACACAGAGCCAATCTGAAATGCTACAATTCGTCCTGAAAGTGCACGTTCAGACTGTAATGTAAGGCCTGCATTTGCATTCCACAACGAGGATTGTCATCCATTGCTGTCCTTTCAAGCTGTTATCAATTACTAATACACAATTCCACATGCTGAAATATAAACTTTACATAGCTTCTTACAACTTGAAATATCAGAAACACTCCTTAGTTGTAAACGGAATGGGTGATAAAGTATCAATTTTTCTTGAACTTTAAGCAAATTAGGGTATAATAGTTGAGGGTTTTTTAACCATTTTCAGGTAGCCTATAGAGATAATCCAAGAAAATAGTCAGATATACATGAACCCAAACCTTGACAGCCAAGCAAGACACCTTTCTTCCATCTGACGCCAACAAAAATCCCCAACCCAACCTTACCCCCAACCAGATGGTGATTCCAAGCCATGGAGGTCATGAAATCGATCAGATCGGAGCACAAATTTCCAAGATGGAATCAAATTAGACTCCAAAAGAACCAAAAATCTAAAACAAACAAAACCATCGCAAGAAAAAAAACGACTATCCAAGAGATTTCTTCCCCTAATACCGCAAGAAAACAATGAAAGACCAAATCTTGCACGAAAAAAATCCGAAGAAAAGGAGTTGTTGGCGTCGCGGGGGTGGGGGCTAGGATAGATCGGTGGTGTGCGAATCCTAGATCTATACCTCGAGAAATTTTTCGGATTTTTTGCACTTTCCCTTGTTCTTGTCGGAGTTGGAGGCAGTCGGATTTTTCCCTTTTCTTTTCTTTTCTTCTTCACTGGCTCTCCTCTCGTGCCAACACTAACAGAGAGGTGCTGTAAGCCTGTAACATCCTACCAAATGTGCATCTGGGACTCTAAGCTGCAGTGCAGGCGTCTGGATATATGGAAACGAGGGGTGGGAATGCCATACATGTGGCGTTCGCATTCTCGAAGGAAGATGGATTTTGGCTACGATACTTTGGCCGGTTCGTGGATTTAAAGTTAGAGTTATGTTTATACTATCTATAATAGCTAATTTTTAAATGATATATGTTTTAAAAATAGGATTAATAGAAAATTTCTAGTAAAACGTGTATTGAGTTTAGCTGTGTCGATCAAAATCACATACAACTATTTTTCTCTACGTACTACCTCTCACGAACAACTAGAATTCAAATATTTAAATCATAAGCCATCAGCCTAAAGAAACCAACTTTTTTCTCTTTGCTAAAAGCGGATAGTAGTGATGGGAAAAAATAGTTTTTAAAAGTTAGATACGAGTGGTTAGAAATACGAGGGATAGATCCATATGTGAAATGGGAGCGAAAGGAATGGGGTGTGATGCTTTCGTGACATCCTGTTTTATTTCTAGTGCGAGATAGGAGCGAGAGAAGTAGAGAAACCGCTTTGAGAAAACATATGTTTATCGGTCTGTTCTTTTTGACTTCGACTTATTGCTTTTAGTTATGGCTTATGAATTTTGGGTTGCTCGTGAGAGAGTATGGAATAACAGAAACTCACGTACGGTTTTAGCTAATATAAATAAAGTTGCTACAGTGTGCACTACAATCAATTTATAGATCCCGTCTTAAAAAGATACTCCGTTTGAAAACTAATTACTATAGAAAAGTTGAAAAGAAGAGACCATATATGAACTTTTGGCTCCTTCTAACAAAAATCAGTTGTAGAAGAAAAAAAGATAAAAATAGACAAAAAAAACAAAAAGAAAGTAAGCCGGGTGGGAATTCGGTCCGCATGTTGAGTTTATGGCAGTTTTGGCAGTTTTCGGACCCGTATTTGTAAGAATGACAGTCATGGAGTGGAATTTGCAAAAATGGCGTATTCATCGCACGGCCACCGTGCAGCAGCCCCCAAGGGCAACACGTGCCCTCAGCCACACGCCACCATGCAGCAACCCTCTTGGTCGTTTATCTAGGGTAATTAGCGCTAATGTAATTGTAAATAGGAATTTCGTTTAGGTGCACTGCTTGTTCAGATTTTTTTTACATATAGCAAATGAGTTTTAAAAATTACAAAAGTTTATGAAGAGCATCTCGACGCATCATACCTGATTGTGTAATTTTTTTGTAATTTTTTCCAACCTGAATTTCATTAAAAAATTCATTTAAGTAGACTATTTATAAGAATTTTTAATGTAGCAAATGAGCTCCAAAAATTACGATTTTTTTTGACTTGATTGTGTAATTTCTCTAGAGTATTACATGTCTGAAATTGTCTAAAAAATTAAGTGTTTAGGTCTCAGAAAAATCAGATTTCAGGTTTTCAAAATTAGGGTTCCATGATTTCATGTGACATAGAATGTGGGATGTTTAGTACGACATGACTACTCTATGTTGCCTCGTCGCTTCAGGCAGCCATTTGAGTTAGGGTTTCATGGTTAATTTTTTATTCAATTACACAAGGAATAAACAGTCCCAAAAGTATTACTTTGCGCATTACATAAATCTTTCGTACATAAATATTTCAAGTTTTGTCAACCTCGCTACTACTACAGTATAGAGCGACATAAGTATCCAGACCATGTACGAACACAAGCCTGTATGAGATACAAAAAATATGGTAGGTAGGACAAGGGGATAATACAGAATTGCCTGATCTATTGCGTGGACTGGGGCCATTTGCCATTCCTTTTGAGTTCGGCATTGTAGTGCTCGCCGATCGCCTTGGCCTTAGCTGCCCTCTATCAACATCATCACGCTTAAGTTTGTTTATGTACGTGCCGGGGTTTGATTCAGCAATTTGGTGAAGCAATCTCGAAACAAGGTTGTACAACTCTCCATATGTCCCATACAGATACTCGATGACTTTCTGCTTGGCTCATCAAACCTTGATATAGCTGACTGGATAGCCAACCAGATTTGTGACTTCTGACTTCAGCATCTTAGGGGAGATGGACACGTTTCCCACAACTAGGTGACTGATGAGGCTTACCACATATGTGGAAATCACGTTCCGATATTGTCACAGGGGCTCGCTAAGCACGCAAGTGTGGCTGGTCAACGCCTTGACCGCGAAGACCGAGCTAAAAATCTTGGCTCGTTGAGTGCTAACCTTTCCAAGGAAGCCTTCCACTACCATGTAACTGCATAATATCCCGGTGTTGGACCAATGCACTCGGTACAGACGCTGATGGATAAGGCGTACTATGCTATAGCTTGTTGCACAACCGCCTTACTAGGGAAGCCTGCCCAACTAAGGGGTGTCTGCATGAAATCCCCACTAGGACCCTTATTCTTGCAACAGTACAAGGAACGCAACACAATATCATCGAGTTTAGAGGCCACATAGGGCACCTCCAATGACACAATTCCCCTAGTTGGACCACCTGTCAGGTGTGCATAATCGTCGCTACCATCGGAGCCTTGGTCGGCGTTCTCGTCGGACTCTAACCTGAGAGCCTGCTCCAATAGATACTCAAGGCACTCAATGCAGGCCGATCACCACAAGTCCGCCCATCATTTTGCATGAAATGAGGCGTGAGTCTTCCCTCTGAGACAACACATTCCATGCTACTGCCTTCAAGCTCGCCCTGCGGTTGCCTGGTTGTAGAGGCCCTGGCATCATCAAGATTTCCCAGTGCCCTGCGTATGAAATTCATGTACACCATCGTCCTCGTGTAAATGGCCGCCTCGGGCTGGGAGACAATCTGCATATACTAGCTCCATGTTACACTTCTATTCATCTTGACGAGCTCCCACACGTCATTCGTGCAAGGGATCTCTTCGATTGCAAGTTTCATCGTCATTGCCTCCATGGCAAACTCTCTCCGGATACAGCTTCAAAGCTCGTTAATATTCATCACATCAAGCCCCTCTACCCGAACCACCTTGTACTGATATCTCAATAGGTCCAACACATCGGGTCCTGCTTGTACAAGACCATCGTCATAGAACACTAACAAGTCTTGTATGTTTGAGAAAACCTGAAGCGACAACAACCCGGCCCGCAATATGCGTTACAACAAATAATGATGATATGTATGCAAGTGATTGATTACATGTGTGTAATTACATATGAATAATTAATTAATTATCAATAATTTGATTACTCATTTGAAAATTAATTATGAGTAATTCATTACCATCATCCTTACCACTATTAAACCACAACTTTATTACCATTAACTCATTACTTTAGCCTAACTAATTGGCACTAAACTAATTATGACTGATTAATTAGCACTAAATTAATTATGACTTACGACTATATTATAAACAATACAAAACTATGACTAAATTACTTTGACCTACTTGTGGTATAATACAAGTTGCATTAATTATGACTAACTGACTAACACTGATTAACTACGACTATGGGAATAACGATGAAGGCATGCGAGAAAATTTTTTTCTGCCCTTCGGGGAAAGCAATCAACACTACTATAACTATGACAATTGCTTCGATATTTACTCTCCAAAAAAACTTAATTATGTTACACCCTCTTAATTCTCAGCGACGAGCATGAGAATAAGAAGCAAAACATAGTTGAGATGGGTGATGAGCAACTGCGAGAATACGGTATTTATAGCTGAGCGAAAAGGGAACCCACTACGTTGTTGACGAGAATTCTGGAGTCATTGTTGATGCGCACCATCGTGAGCAAGGGGGACGGCATGGACAAGGTGACATATGTGCAAAGGAGGGGCAGGGCAAGGGGGGACGACATGGATGACGCGACATATGTATGAAGGAGGGAGATCGGGCATTGCAAAAGATGGTCTACGCTTTCCCAATTCCTTGTATCGAGAGCATCACCTCCATCCCTTCAATACTACACATAGCTTAGCTCACCCAACGGGTGGCTAAGGAGCTCCACCACCGTGTGCCAGCACCTTGTTAGACACCCTCACTGTCGTGGGCCATCCCCGGTCATCCACTAGCCAACCCAGCCCCTCTGACCCCTCCATTCACTACGACCACTTTTGGCCTCCCGACCACTCTCAGTGCTACGACAGCCCTGGTCGGTTACGACATCCTTGTCCGTTACAACCACTCTCGACAGTCTGACATCTCTCATAGGTTTCAACCACATAATGTTTTTGACCACATATACTTTGCAACCACTCGTTTTGACCACATATACCTTCCAACCACTCTAAAGTTTTCGACCACATATACCTTCTGACCACTCTAAAGCTTTTGACCAACATAAGCCTTCCGACCACCAAGCTTTGACCACTTGGTTTCAACCACCAAGATTCTATTACTTTGTAGCCTTCAACCAGTTCCTATAGCTTTTGACCAGTTGCAGTAGGTCCAACTTTCGACAAGCTACGACCTCCAACTTTTGACCCCTGTAGATTTTTGACCCCCCCCTTAGCCTTCGATCAACCGTTGCAGCCTACGACAACGACAAAAACACTTCCAGAAGCTTGATATTTCTTCATCCTAGCTTTGTTTTGACCCGTTCAAATTTCTAAATTCATCTAAAATTATAAACTTCCTTCCAGTACATATATATTGTATTTTGTGATTTTATTTGTTTGTTTGTTCTTTTCAATTCGCGCGTGTAGAATCTAATGTTGTCAGCGCCTGTTTGGACCAAAAGGAAACATTAAACTCCAACTTCAATGAAGGCAAATCATAGAGCTTTGACCATATTGTACCCATTTCATAAAATTATATTATTTTAAATTATCATGCATTGCTAGTTTTATATTAAATGTTTTCGGGACTAGTTAAATACCTATTTGGTAGTATGCCACCTTGAATAATTGTGAATGACATATATTCCTGAACACCATAGGATGGGTGATTTTAGTTGGACATATTTTCATACCAACATGGGAATCGAAGTTATGCTTAGTCATGGTTTAGTTGTGCAATGGGTTCCTTCACCATGTATACAATGAAAATTTGACTTAACCATATATGAAATTGTGGCAGGTAGCCACTATTAATAAAATTTGTTGTGCCATGGTAGGGTATGCCACTGAGCTTGGTTAAACAAAATTGATTTCATACTTAGGCGATGTGCTACCCGCACCCTCTTTACTGCACGATCATTTGCCTAAGTATGAAACCAATTATGTTTAACTAGGCTCAATGGCATCCCCTACCATGGCACAACAAATTTTATTAGCAGTGACTACCTATCACAATTCCATATATGGTTAAGTCAAATTTTCATAACATACATGTTGAAGGAACTCATCGCACAACTAAAGCATGACTAAGCATAACTTTGATTCCCATGTTGGTATTAAAATATGTCCAACTAAAATCACCCATCCTATAGAGTTCAGGAATATATGTCATTTACAATTATTGAAGGTGGCATACTATCAAGTAGGTATTTAACTAGTCCTGAAAATATTTAATATAAAACTAGCAATGCATGATAATTTAAAAAATATATAATTTTATGAAATGGGTACAATATAGTCAAAGGTCTACGAGTTGCCTTCGTTGAAGTTGGTGTTTAACGCTTCTTGTTGGTCCAAACTAGCATCGACAACGTCAGATTCTACATGCACGAATTAAGAAGAACAAACAAACAAACAAATAAATGCAAATAAAATCACAAAATACAAAAAATGTATATACTAAAAGGAAGTTTATGATTTTTTATGAATTTAAAAATTTGAACAGGTCAAAATGGAGCTAGGAT
Source organism: Dendrocalamus latiflorus (assembly GCA_017311315.1). Classification (NCBI taxonomy): domain Eukaryota; kingdom Viridiplantae; phylum Streptophyta; class Magnoliopsida; order Poales; family Poaceae; genus Dendrocalamus; species Dendrocalamus latiflorus. The sequence goes on from CM029656.1 coordinate 3,738,430, forward strand.
GAAGAAGTACAGACTTCTGGAAGGAAGTATTTTTTGCCATTGTTGTAGACTACAACGATTGATCAAAGGCTAAGGGTGGTCAAAAAATACAGAGGGTCAAAAGTTGGAGATTGTAGCTACAAAGGATGGTCGGAAGTCAAAAGTCAGAACTACTGCAACTGGTCAAAAGCTATAGGAACTGGTCGAAGGCTACAAAGTAATAAAATCTTGGTGGTCGAAACCTAGTGGTTGAAGCTTGGCGGTCGGAAGGTTTATAGTGGTCGAAAGATTTAGAGTGGTTAGAAGGTATATGTGGTCAGAAACTTTAGGGTGGTCAAAAGGTATATGTGGTCAGAAACTTTATGTGGTCGAAACCTATGAGAGATGTCAGACTGCTGACAGTGGTAGTAACTGACGAGGATGCTGTAACCGACTAGGGTAGTCGTAGCACTGAGAGTGGTCAGGAGGCCAAAAGTAGGCTAGTGAATAGAGGGGTCGGAGAGCTTGGGTTGGCTAGTGGATGACCAGGGATGGCTCGTGACGGTGAGGACATCCAACAAGGTGCTGGCACACGGTAGTGGAGCTCCTCGGCCACCCATTGGGTGAGCTGAGCTATGGGTTGCGTTGAGGGAATGAAGGTGATGCTCTTGGTTAAAGGAATTGGGAAAGCACTCACTGAGGATGACGAATCGATGATGGAAGTCGAAAATGGCTGATTCTGCGAGAAGCTCAATTCCCGTCAATTGGCTGCACAGAAAAAATCAAATAAAAAGGTCCATGAGTTGTTTGGATGCTGGAACAGGAACTGTCGCAAGCAAAAATTGAAAACCTTCACCAAGGATGAAGCTTTACGAAAGTGGCTGAGCAGCGTACACAGGTGGTAAACGACACAACTTTGACCTATCACGGAGATTTGTCTGGAGAAAAGAAGGTTTTGGCTAGAGGAAACGAAAGGCGACAATGTCACGGTGCTCCAATTTATAGCTTAGGCAAAGAATGGAAACCGACAAAATTCACAGCATTGTACGAACATTTCTCTGTATTCAATGCATGAGTAATGGAAAGGAAAATGATAAATTGATTGCTAGCATAAATTGGGTTAGTTTCCAAGTGAAGATTTTGAGGGAAAATGTAGGACCGAAATGGCGACAGAGGGGGGGGGGGTGAATATCGATCTTTAAAAATCGCCCCCAACAAGTATCTTCTTCTCCAATAGCTATGGAAGCTATGAAGGAAGAAAACCAGAGCTCACAAGAAAACCCAACAGCATAAAAGACACAAAACCAGAGAGCAGCGAACAAGATAAATCAAACCGGGAAAAATCTGCCTTCAGGCGGTAGTACCGAAGTGATATTAGCGGTAGTACCGGCGTGATATCTGCGGTAGTACCGCTGGAGCGGTAGTTCCAGAATTTGTACCGCACAAGCAAGAAAAGATAAACGCTGAAGCTCAGAAATCTGCTGCTCGCGGTAGTACCGGAATGAACCAAGCGGTAGTACCGCAGCTCGGGTGGTAGTACCGCACAACAGACAGACAGCAGGGTTTCAGGCTGAAAGAAATGGAACTTCGGATTTTTTTGGCTAAAATGAGGGATTGCTCTCAATCTCTTTGATCCAAAGCCTTACTACAACGTACCAAATAGTAAGGGGACCCTGAGAAACAAGAGAAACAAACCGAGAAACAGGAATTTCATATTATGAGGTAAAAATCTGAATTCTTGCACGACCCGAGCCAAAAATCAAATTTCTTCCAAACCTTTGATCCTATGGCCAAGAGATTTTGCAGATAAGTTAGCAATAGCCATAGGACTCTCCAAGCCAAATCTCAGCCCAACTTACAAAGGGAAACAAGAAATGCTCAAAAACCCTAGAAAGGCAAAAGAAGAACAGAGCAACCCAAAATGCCAAATCTGAGATTAAAAGAGGTTTGCTCTAGGGAAACTCGATCAAATGATCTTGAGGCACTATCCCATCAAAGAGCAACCCATTTTGGGCCTTCCCAGCAATCAAGAACTCAAAACACAGAAAATCAAGAATTTGCTCGAAAGGGAAGAACGAAGAACAGAGAGCACGGGAGGAGACATAAACTTCAGATTTTCATTCCAATTAAACAAGAGGTACAAAGAACTACATCCCCATACGCATGGACATTCGGAGGAATGATTACATGACTCTCAAACCAACCTCTCCCTCTCAATCCTCAAGAACACCAAGAACTACATGGTTCTTGGGAGGAACACACACACACACAGAGTAACGAAGGAGACAACCTCTGTCTCACACACCCACTTTCAACCACTAAAGAGCAAAGGAGAAACCACCTCCAAAGCCTCTTTTGGCTCACTAAACCCTAACCCTCTCTTGAATCCATGAGGAGGCATGCAGCCCCTCCTCTCCTTTTATAGCCCATGGCTAACGGGTCTCCAACCCGTTACGCCGGCTAAATCCAACGGAGCCCGCTCCCGCTTGTGCAGCCTTGCGAATTTTCCGATTTGCCCCTCCTGCACCTTCTGGGAAGCTTCCGCGCTCCTTGTCCTGCAAGCCACGCGGCTTCGCCATCTTCAGCACACCTAGACCGTTCTGACCTCAGCGCCACCTGCGCCTAGTCCGGTCCTCCGTGTCTCGTCACGACTCCACTCGATGTCCTGCAGCCACACAGACAAGAAACACGTCAAATAGCACCGATCGATACATGAAAGCGTAAATAGCACAAACACATCATACTCACGCATGACGAAGTCCAAACCTGTCGAAACATTAGAATATGCATCCTAAACCCATACGACCAAGTTTGGCCAAACCGACCGAACCCGTTGTACCACGCAACGACATGGTCCAAACCACCCAAACCAAACTCGACTAACATAAACCCTTGTCAATTACTCATCACTCTCATGGGGTCACGACCACATGGTCTCTCAGAAAATGGCCTTTGGCCGGTTGGAAATTTGTGCCTGAAGGTCTAGACACAAAGTAGAAGAAAATGAATAGTAGCCATGGCCTAGAGGACAAAAAGAAGGAAAGAAGGAAATTAAATGAGAAAGGAAGAAAGAAGTGCAGTGGCTGATGCTGCTCAACTGGGGATTAAGTAGTGCGGTGGCCTAGAGGACAAGGGGCAGCATCAAAAATTTTAACAACTAATTTGAAATTAAATTTTTAAATAAAGCAAAATTTTGGGATGTTACAATATCTAACCTTAATTTTAATATACATTTTCATAATAAATAATAGCATGCAATTTGACAATTTATATAAATATAAATTTACATAAAATGTAGGCTCAACATGATCAAAGTATTGACTCGCCTAACTTACAAGTGGGCTGGTCTTGAAATTCTTGAGGTGTCTCACACTATGACTCTTCCGCACCCTCATACTCTATTCGAACGATTGAATCGGAAAACATATAAACATGTGAGCAAAACAAATAAATACTAAAGAAAATTCAAATGAACTCCAAATTGAACAATCCCACTACCATGGATAGATCTTGAATTTAGACAAATGTAAAAATAAATTTAATTAAATTGGAGTTAAAATGAGTGAGAATAGGCTCTCCATAATTTGAATTTGGATTAAATCTAGAAATTAATAGAGGAGAGAGTACTCTCACACTGACAGGTGGGTCCACTAGATTTTATTTAATTTTCAAATTATTTTTCTATTGAAAAAGCTTACAGAGACTAACAACTGGGTCCCAGTTGATTTTAAATTAAATTCAATTTATTTTGTAAAAGAAAATGGGTGAGTGGCTGACAGGTAGGAGCCATTTACTGTGCAAACAGTAAGGCGGGCCCACTTGTCAATGGCTTACCCTTAGTTCAAGAAGGCTTAACAGTTGACAGGGCCCACATGTCAGCGGGATTACCCGATACTAGTGACAGCCATTAACTCTTAAGCTAAACAAGGTTTAAATCTAATCCTCGCGCTATAGTGTCATCTTTCTGATGAAGGGTGGTAGCACTTGTCGCTAGTGAGAGCAAGGATGACGGTTGGAGGTAAGGACAGAAATGGGCTCCTCGGCAGTGAGAGCGAGGACGACAACCAGCTGTGATCTCATGCGACGGTGGAGGATTAAACATGGCACTACTGTGATACATGGCCCTAGAAGCTAATTCCTAGCTAGGAGAGCATCTAGGGAGGGAGAGGGACTCTCCTGAAGTAACGACAGTGCTCAAAATGAGAGGGATGGGCTGGCAGCAGAGGACCAAAGTGGTAGAGAAGAGGTTGTCATGGAGGACTTGCCTGAGAGGAAGAAGATGCTTGGTGAGGCTTGGGGTCGCTTTGGGATCCTTAGGTGGTGCTCCAAATGCAAGGAACCAAACAAAGTCACGGCAGGGCTCGAGATTGCTTTGGTGTAGCAGAATTGCTGGAGGAGAGGAAAAAGAGGTGTAGGGGCACTCGGGGGCGATTGGAGGCGAGGGAATGCAATTGGGGATGAGAGGAGTACATCGCACACGTTTTATAGCCATGGGAGGGAAGGTTGCCATTGAACGCCATGAAGGTCCACGTAGAGTTTTGAAGCGATGGAGCTCAGTGCACGGCATAGCGTAGGGTAGAGCTGGTGTGCGGTGTGAAGAAGATTTAAGGTGGAAGGGACATGTAGAGGCAACGAGCAAGTGAAGATCGCAGACACGCGAAGTTGACGTGGCTCAAGGCGTGGGCACGGCGACATAACACGCAGGTAAGGGGGTAGGAGGGGGGCTTTGGATGGAGTAGGGGTGACGTAGCATGGGGCTAGCACCGGAGCGCACGGAGGTGGGCGGTGGTGCACTATGGAGGCACAAGAGAGGGGCAGTGCGAGTATGGGCACGGTGGAGGTGGGTCAGGATGTGCACGGCCCATGCTAAAGTCGTAGAATTGCTCACATATGTAGAACCAGTGACGTACCTCTAGCTCTGCATATTTGTGTTCTAGTGCATCTCACAGCTTTGTAGAGAACTTATAGTGCATATACACATCGTAGAGCTTATCTGCTAGAATGGTAAGAATGCAGTCAAGAGTAGTGTTGTTCGCATGTTTTAACTACATGAACTGGTCAATTGTAAATGGATACTGTGGTTAGATAACCCACCACAGCCCCAAAGACATAAACCAAAACTTAGCTCTAATATGCTATCTATAAAAGTTCTAACCAGGAAATCTCTCAGGTTTCATAGCATCAGAAGCACCAGCCATTGCTGTATTACAACAAAGTTAACAATAGGTTTCTGGAATGTTGGAAATATGGGTAATATTTTAATTCCAAGTTTCACTAGGAGGCAAATATAGTAAAAGACTAAGGATGCAACAAACGAATCTAACAACATGAGAGTCCATGTGGAGGTGACCACATGTTTGTGATGAGTAATTGACTCTTGTTTTAGAAAGTTTGAGTTTGGGTTGGGCACTTCCTGCCAAGTCATAGCCTTAGAAGTGATCGGAATCGCCTTCTGTGCAAAGTCGTAGCTTCTGACTGTGGTCGTAGGCTCTTACGACCACATTGGTTGTGGTCGGAAGCCTGTCGGGCAGGTTATGAACTTATTGTCGTCAATCGGGAGCCAGCCGGGTTGTTTACGACCACTCTATCAGCAGTCGAAAGCCGGAAAACAATGTTTTACTCTTTCTGGCCGTGGTCGGAAGGCTGTACGACCACATGGCATTTACGACCACTCTGACCTTGGTCGTAGGTCACCAGGGAAGTCTACGACTGGTTTTGCCGTGGTCGAAAATCTATTCGACCACGTTGGTCGTGGTCGAAGCCTAGTACGACCACGTTTGGTCGTGGTCGAAGGCAGTTACGACCACACTCACGGAGAACGCGGTCGTAAGGCGTAGTCGGTGGTCGAAAGCAGTCATACGACCACGTTGTCGCAGATTTCTCTTCCTAAGAACGAAAGCGGGTTTCGACCACGTTATGGGCGAACATGGTCGTAGCTCGGTCGGATGCGGTCAGACGAGCTTGGAGCGTGGTCGCAAGTGGGCGACTGCGGTCGGAAGTGTTCAAACGTTGTTGGAAGGGCTTCGATCACAGTGAACCAAGTCGTACGTGATCGAGAAGGGTTTCGACCACGGTGGAAAGCGATGAACGTGGTCGGAAAGTGGTTCGACCACGATGGAATCTCTGGTTTTGGTCGTAGTCTCTGGGAACCGGCCGTATGGACTTCTGAGATAGTCGTATCATCTTGAGATGTGGTCGTAGGACTTAAGAAAGTCTTGATCTATGGTTTCGACCAGTCATAAGTTGGTACAACTTGGTCGGGTAAGTTGGAACTGAAACTTGTGATAGTCGTAGCTAGCTTTAAGGCGGTCGTAAGGACCACTGGGGTGGTCGTATGGTCTATGGTAACGATCGTAGGTCTTGAGAATTAATGTTTAAGTATTTTTGACCGATCGTAGTGAATGTACGACCTTGTGAAGCATGTTTTGAGTTCCTTTTATGCAGATGTCTGTACACATTGTGTTGTGCGGTGCTATGTAATGGTTTGCTTGTCTGTAATGTTTGCAGGACCTTGAGACTAGTCGTGGCGAGGCATGGAAGGCCGAGACTAGGCACGGGCGGTGCTGAGGTCAAGAGCGGCCAGGAAGTGCTGAAGACGACGAGGTCTGTGAGGTGGTTGCAAGCCGAGGAGATGAGGAACCGGAGCTGGAGCTGCCAGAGGACCTTGGAGACAAGTCTTGATGAGGCTTGGAGTGGTCGGGACTAGACATGGGGGATGTCGAGGTCCAGAACGACCAGGGGAAGCCGAAGGAGACCTAGTCTTGCGAGGTGGTTGCAAGCTTGGACGACAAGGCAGGAGGAAGCTTCCGGGAAGGCAGTGGAATGGCATTTTGGAGAAATGCGGAAAGCTGCAAAGGGAAGCTGTGTCTCTGCCAATGCACAGGAGTTGTTGGCGCTAACGGGCAAAGCAGTGGAGCCGTTGGGTGTAACGGGTAAAGCACTGGAGCTCGTTCTCGCTAGTGGGTAAAGTGAGTTGAAAACCCGGTGTTAGGTGAGGGTTTATGGGTTCCCCCTCTTTGGTGTGTGAGTGTGTGGCTATAAATAGAGAGGGTAGAGCTCGGGTACTGGTGAGATTCTGATCCCCGAGTTGCTCTGTTCTTCCTTTGTTATTTGTGAGTATGTGGGTTCTCGGGATGGAGCAAGTGTGCTCATGTATCTCCCAGTTGGAGTGGCTGTAGAAACCTCCATTATCAATCATTCATCTCTCTTCCTCTATTTGTTTTCTGTCGTCTTGAGATGTTGTGATTGACTTGTTTGCGATCTGTTTTGAGAACTTGGACTTCTTGCTATCCTTTTCTCTCCTCTCTTCTTCGTGAGTCTGCTTTCGTCTTTGTGTGCTTTGATTAGCTCAGAACTGGGAATCTGTCTCAAGGCCACTTGGCCAGTTCATTCCCGAGAGCAGGAGTCGAATTAGAGAAGTTCACTTTACCGGATGATTGTGCGCCTCGAGTCCTTCTGTTCTTGGTTCATCCTCTCAGTTATCACTGCTTGATTTCTTTTGTCGGCTCAGGCAAGTGTTCGACCACGTGGTGTTCGACCATCAGTTGGCTTACGACCACGTGTGTTCGATCGAAGAAGCTAGTTCTTTCGCCCGATTTGTCGTGTGAGTACTTGGGGAGTTTTTAGAAGGCACCATTCACCCCCCCTCTGTTGCCATTTCGGTCCTACAATTGGTATCAGAGCTGGTTAGCTCTTTTCAATAGATCTTAACCGGTCTCAAGAGCCATGGCGACGGACAAGTACTCGACCAAGCCGCCCGTTTTCGTTGGCATCGATTACCCCTTCTGGAAGAGCCGAATGGAGACATACATCCAGGCTCAGGGGTACGCTATCTGGCGCAAGGTCAAGGTCCGGTTTGTTGTTCCTGCCGATGAGAACATCAATGCTGGGAATATGCATGATGTTGAGGCAAACGCTAAGGCCAGGAACATCATTATCCAGGGCCTGAGTCGTAGCGAGTTCGATCGCATCTCCCACCTATCGTCTGCCTACGATATCTGGGTGACCCTCGACGCATACCATGAGGGCACCACCCAGATCAAGACGGTTCGATAGGACCAGTTTAAGCGCGAATACAACAAATTCGAGATGCTTGCTGGTGAGTCCCTAGATGAGTGTTTCGCTCGTTTCCACAAGATCTTGAGCAACCTCCGAGCGGTCGGTCTCACATACCCCGACTCGGACAACGCTCGTCAGATGCTTGCGGCACTCGATCTGCGTGTGTGGGAGATGAAAGTGACCACCATCAAAGACACGATAGACCTCTCGACCTTGACTCTTGACGCGCTGTACTCGCGCCTCAAGACTCACGAGATTGACGTTGTCTCTCGTAGGTCGAAGTCACAGTCGATGGCTTTGGTCACCGATCCCAGTTCAGCTTCTGGTCTCTCTTCTGAGTCTTCTTGCGGTTTCTCCCTTGCTGCTCTCTGTGACATAACTGATGATCAGTTAGAGCAGCTTGCGGATGATCAGCTGGCCCTCCTAGCCCGAAGGTTTTCCCATGCCTACAAGGGTAGGAGAGACAGAAAGAGAGGAGGACCAGTCATCTGCTTCGAGTGTGGTGGCCCCAACCACATCCGAGCAAACTGCCCCAAGCTTGAAAAGGGTAAAGGTGACTACGGCGGTTCAGGAAAGAACGACTACACCGACAAGAACCGCAACACGAAGCCTTCAGCACCTGCTCCGGGAAAGAAGAAGTTCCGCAACTTCGGGAAGGCCAAGAAGCTCTTCCACCGCGTCCTCACCGCCTTCGACGACCTCGACCTCAGCGAGGTGGAGGGATGGAGCGACGACGACGGGACGGGTGACCAAGAGCCCAAGGATGGCTGTGACGACTTCTCCGGCATGTGCTTCATGGCCCTCGAGGGCGAACTCAGCGACAGCGAGCTGTACTCCGACTCGGACGAGGTATGTCCCTCCTATGACCAACTTAATGAAGCTTTCCTTAAGCTAGGAGGTTTTCATGCTAGAGCTAAGACTAGGTGTACCGAGTTAGAAAAGGAAGTAGATGGACTGTCACGGGAGCTTACTTCTCTTACATCTGCTCCCTCCCGTGACGACTGTGATACATGCTGTGCTTTGCTGGGTGATTTGGAGAAGTTAAGGACCTCGCATGATAGTGTGTCCTCAGAGCTTGATTCTATTAAGGTGGAGAATGTTAGTCTGCTTGCTGAGTTAGAGTTGAGTAGGATGGCTGTTACCCTACTTACTACTGATGAGATTACTTCTCCCACCTCATGTGAGGTTAAGGACATTGCTGCTAGAGGACCTTATGCCATGCTCCTTGATCTGCCCGAGTCTTGTGAAAATTGCAATAATTTAAAGATGAACCTAAAACGGGCAGATCACAAGATTGCTGAGTTGCGTGCTTCTTTACTTGAGCCTATTGATTCATGTTTGAATTGTCCTAGATTAACTGCTGAACTTGAATCTGTCTCAAAACAGTTTCAAGAAATGATTGACACTAATAAGAAAATGGCTCAATTCGCGACTAAGGATCCTGTTAGCTCACCTTGCATTAGATGTGATAAACTAAAACTTGAACTCGTTGCCTTGAATGACAAATGTGTGAAGCTAACTAAGGATCAACTAGTGAAGGCACCAACTGCTTGTATTGTTTGTGCTGAGAAGGGGGAGAAGCCCCAGGGTAAGGTGGAGACGCCTAGGAACGTGAACCAACTGACTAGCAGTAGGACTGTCCATTCAGAGTCGGCTGTGCGTGCACAAGCCATTCTCCCCTCTGCTATTGGTTCTTCATCTGCTCCCTTACCTCCTGCTGTTCCCTCTTCCCCTTGCTCTTCTTGCACCTCTCTCTTTCGGGAGTGTCAGTACCTTATGAACACTCTCGAGAGATTTGTAGGAGGCAAGAAGAAGCTTAATCTTATTCTAGACCAATCCAAGATTTGCAAGTTCAATCAAGGTCTAGGATATGATTTTTATGAGGATATGAGGAAGCATCCACCTGCTATTCTCCGACCCATAGTAGGAGGTGTGATCGAGGTCGAGCCCAGATCTGATGAGGTTAAATTCAAATCAGCGGGCTTTGTCCAAGGGATCTCTGACAGCAAGGTGAGTCCACCTGCAGCTTCGGCCTCTCAGAAGGCGAAGCCTCCCCGTGCTACTTCTACCTCTCAGAAGGTGAAGTACCACTGCACCTTCTGTCAGAAGGATGGACACACAGTCGATCGATGCTTCAGGCGCGCTAGGATTGCGCGTAGAGACCGTGCAGAGGCATTTAGGCGTATTCAGGGTCAACCCCAGATCCTGAGTACACCTAAGACTAGCACGAGGTCCAGGTTTGCTTCTGACAGGTTTGGGCAGCATCGAGGACTTGGTTTTTCTGAGTCTTCTGGTTTTCGTCCTTGTGCTGCTCCGGGTCGTGTCTTCCGCCGTCCTGAGGGTAGATCTCGGTTTCCCCGTCGAGATAGCTACCCGCGGCGTGATCAGTGTGTTGCCGGTGTTCCGACTCGCTCTCCCGTAGCAGTCGGACCCCGCAACAGCTTCAGGTCTGCTCACAGACCTTCTGCTTCTTTGAGTCATGGAGAGCGTAGGGTAGATAGAGGTCAGTCGTGCTTGACTACTTCATCTGCTCGACGTGTTGTTCAGTATTGGGTGCCAAAATCACTCTTGATTTATCCCAGTACTGAGACTTTACTCTCTGTTTGACTCAGGTTCGCCGGGCAGGGAAGGGAAAGGTTTGGCTTGTAGACTCCGATTGTTCTCGTCATATGACCGGAGACTCCCGTTGGTTTTCTTCCCTTGCCCGTGCTCCAGGTGATGAAACGATCACCTTCGGAGATGCTTCATCTGGGCGCGTCATCGCCAAAGGTACTGTGCGCATTAATGATTCTTTCATTCTGAAAGATGTAGCCTTGGTTAGTAAGCTGCAGTACAATTTGCTTTCAGTTTCTCAGCTTACTGATGACGGTTTCGAGGTGAGCTTTAAGAAAAATGCTTGTAAAATTCTTGATTCTTCGGGTAGTCTGGTTTGCGGGATTTCTCGTTATGGGAGGATCTTTCGTGCTGATTTTTCTGAGTCTTCTGGTGATCCTCTCAGGTGTTTAGTTGCTTCTGAGTCCCGCGACCTCTCTTTCTGGCATAGGAGACTTGGTCATATTGGATTTGACCATTTGACCCGAGTTAGCGGCCACGATCTCATTCGTGGTCTGCCAAAACTCAAGATGGTCAAAGACCTTGTTTGCTCTCCATGCCGGCACGGCAAGATGGTTGCCGCTCCTCACCCTCCGGTCACAGTTACTATGACCGATGCACCAGGACAGCTGCTCCACATGGACACAGTTGGACCAGCTCGAGTGCAGTCAGCAGGAGGGAAGTGGTATGTTCTTGTTGTGGTCGATGACTTCTCGAGGTATTCTTGGGTGTTTTTCTTAGCCTCGAAGGATGAGACGTTTTCGCATTTCCGAGGTCTTTTCAGTAGGTTTTCTGTAGAGTTCCCAGGTGCCTTACGAGCAATCCGCAGTGACAATGGCACGGAGTTCAAGAATTCCTACTTTGAGAGTTTCTGTGGTGAGACAGGTGTAGAGCACCAGTTCTCTTCTTCATACGTCCCTCAGCAGAATGGCGTTGTGGAGAGGAAGAACCGTACCTTGGTCGAGATGGCCAGGACGATGCTTGATGAGTACTCTACACCGCGGAAGTTTTGGGCTGAGGCTATAGCCACCGCGTGCCATGTCTCAAATCGAGTTTTTCTTCGAGCACACTTGCACCGCACTTCTTATGAGTTGAGATACGGGCGAAAGCCCAGCGTCTCTCATTTTCGTGTGTTTGGTTGCAAGTGCTTTATTCTGAAGTCCGGGAACCTAGATAAGTTCGAGTCACGTTCTTGTGATGGGATCTTTCTAGGTTACTCGCCTTCTTCGCGGGCTTATAGGGTATGGAACTGCGAGTCTAGTAAAATGGTAGAGACCTGTGAGGTGACCTTTGACGAGGCCAGTCCGGGGACTAGGCCCGATATCTCAGGTTCTTTAGAGCAGTCCGAGACCATCTTTGTGGATGATGAGGATGATGGAGACGACGGTTGTCTACCTGATCCGGTCCCTCATCCACCCCTTGTGGTGCCGTCTTCCACCGCACCTCGAGGTGATCAGCCCATGCCTTCTGATTCTTCTGGAGCTGGTGGCTCTGTTCCTACCTCGTCAGCTCACGAGGTAGAGGCCACTTCTTCATCTCATCCTGGACCTCCTAGACATATCCAGAAAGCTCATCCTTCAGAGCAGATCATTGGAGACCTTTTCGAGCGTGTTACCCGCTCAAAATCTGGCTTATCTCAATTCTGTCTCCATTCTGCTTTCATTGCCTCCTTTGAGCCCAAAGATGTCTCTCATGCTTTATCTGATGAGTCTTGGGTCAATGCCATGCATGAGGAGCTAGAAAATTTCGAGAGGAACAAGGTCTGGTCGCTTGTCGAGCTCCCGCGAGGTCACAATATTATTGGGACTAAGTGGGTGTTCAAGAACAAGCAGAGCGAGGATGGAGTGGTTATTCGAAACAAGGCTAGACTGGTTGCTCAGGGGTTCTCCCAGGTTGAAGGTCTAGATTTCGAGGAGACCTTTGCCCCTGTAGCTAGACTTGAAGCCATTAGAATCCTGCTTGCCTTTGCAGCTTCTAAGGGTTTCAAGCTTTACCAGATGGACGTCAAGAGTGCCTTTCTCAATGGCCTTATTGAGGAAGAGGTCTACGTCCGACAGCCTCCTGGTTTCGAAAACCCCAAATACCCAAACCATGTCTTTAAGCTTTCCAAAGCGTTGTATGGACTTAAGCAGGCCCCCAGGGCTTGGTATGAGAGGCTTAAGTCCTACTTGTTGAGTCATGGGTTTGAAATGGGTAAAGTTGATAAGACCTTGTTCATCCGCCGGCTTGGCGCTGACCTTCTGCTCGTCCAGATCTATGTCGATGACATTATCTTTGGCGGCTCTTCCCATACTCTGGTTTCCCAGTTCTCGGATGTCATGAGCACCGAGTTTGAAATGAGTATGATGGGTGAGTTTACCTTCTTCCTTGGCTTCCAAATTAAGCAGACTCGGGAGGGTACATTTCTTCATCAAGGAAAGTACACTCGTGACCTCCTGAAGCGCTTCGATATGAGTGATGGTAAGCCGGTATCAACTCCCATGGCTTCGACAGCCTATCTTGATCCAGATAAGGATGACGAGCCAGTTGACCAGAAAGAGTTCAGAAGTATGATCGGCTCTCTTCTTTACCTCACTGCCTCGAGACCAGACATACACTTCTCAGTGTGTCTGTGTGCTCGTTTTCAGGCTTCTCCTCGCGTATCTCACCGTCAGGCGGTGAAGCGCATCTTTCGGTACCTTCGAGCTACCATTGACTATGGTATCTGGTACTCTTCCTCATCCTGTCTTTCCCTGAGAGCCTTTTCGGATGCAGACTTCGCTGGCTGTAGGATAGATAGGAAGAGCACTTCCGGCACCTGCCAATTCATTGGCACTTCTCTCGTTTCCTGGTCATCGCGGAAGCAGTCCGGTGTTGCACAGTCCACTGCAGAGGCCGAGTACGTTGCTGCAGCCAGTTGCTGTAGCCAGGTACTTTGGATGGTTTCGACCCTGCGGGATTTTGGGTTAGTGTTAGACAGTGTTCCACTCTTTTGTGATAACACGTCTGCTATCAACATTGCTAAGAACCCAGTGCAACACTCTCGGACTAAGCATATTGATATTCGCTTTCACTTCCTTAGAGACCATGTAGAGAAAGGTGACATAGTACTCCAGTTTGTGGAGAGTGACCACCAGTTGGCTGACATCTTCACCAAGCCTTTGGATAGTTCGAGGTTTTCAGCTCTGCGGGGAGAGCTTGGGGTAGTGTGTCCTTACGGATTGTAGTGAGGGGGAGCTTGGACTTTACTGCTTTACTATATTGATTATGCTTCTGTCTCATTTCTGTTGCTTTGCACTCGGGGTGCATTTGGGTTTAGTCCTTCCAGCATAGGTTAGAGTGCTTCTCTTGCTGAGATGCTTAGACTTCTAACTCTTATCTTGTGCTTCCAGGATTAGCTGCTTCTTATCTCACTAGGTCGAGCTCACTCACTTCTTGTAGGTTCTAGCGAGGGTTGGGCCACCCTCGGGTAGACAGGGTACGTGTTTGCTCTCTAGTGTGTGATTTACTGTCAGCTGATTGTCCTGGAGTCATATGGGGTAGATGAGAGTCAGTCTGAGCCATAGTTGCCTCTATATCTTTTCTATGCTTTAAGGACTGCCTGTTTGCTGTTTTCTTTCCCTGCTTCTCGATTCTTTTACTTTGGTTCAGGGGGAGTTCAATTGGGAGCTTCTGGAGCTTAATTCTGACATAACTCAACTTGAACTAAACGTTGCATCTAATGTTGAGGGGGAGCTGGTCTTTCATGCATTTTCAGCATTTCGCATTATAATCAAACTGCATTGAGCCTTGATTATTATCCTGTTATGACATGCTTCAATGCTTTACACCTTGCCATGACTTGTGCTTAGCTTGCTAAATTTATCATGACTTCATATGTGTAGACTAGCGTTTGCCATGATAAGTTAAGTAAAATTGATCAACTTAAATTAAACTTGTCATGCTAGCATTTGAGTTTAGTCTTTCTTGAGCTATCCTTTTATGATTCATGCCATGTCAAATAGGCTGAGTAGAGCGTTGAATCTATTTTGAGCCTTAGTTTGAGCTATTTTAGTCTCCTGATGATACATGAGTTAGTACAATGTGTTAAAAAGCAAAAAGATCTCTTTTGTGCGAAAAAACTGATCTCACCAATTCTTTCCTATGAGACAGCTTGCCATTGCACTAGGCATGAACTCAGGGGGAGTTTTGGATAACCTAGACTATCTTCTTAAGCTTATTGCTTGGAGTAGTCGCATAAGGCTTGAGATCTAGCACATAAACAAAAATTAGGTTGAAAACAACCATATGCTTTCAAAAGACAATGTTCAATGTGCTCAATTTGCTTAATCTACAATCAGAACCAAGTACCTTAACCAATGTTTCCATCTTGAGCTTATAGCACTCTATTTGGACTCAATGTTAGCTTCTTTGTTCCGCTTAGGTTATTGACATGGCCTGCATCATCCTTGGATGTCTCTAGCTAGACTTTACTCGTTGATGACTTGACTTGCTCTCAAAATGCATTACATTTCAGATTGTCATCTTTGTGCTCTAGCTGGTTTATATATATGTTGTCATGATCTAGATAGCGTTTTTTTAGTTATGGCTTGGTATATTACATTATGGTCAATATGGATAATTCTCATGGCTCTAAATGCTTAAATAAACAAACTTCAGCCATATTCATTCTCTGACATGTCATATTCTCTCCTTGATGTGTTTATTGCCAAAAGGGGGAGAATAGTGGTAGAAAAAGCTAGTCGGGATCTTTTTAGAGCTTTGGAGAACAATTTGCTCTTTCAGTTGTTGCTCTAGTGTTCCTTCTGTCGACATGGTCATTAGCTCCATTCTCTTTCTTTGGACCATGTTGGTTTCTTAAAACTCAAACTCATCTTCATGTTTTTTCTGGGTTTGTCAATATACTCATCAAGGGGGAGATTGAGAGTCCATGTGGAGGTGACCACATGTTTGTGATGAGTAATTGACTCTTGTTTTAGAAAGTTTGAGTTTGGGTTGGGCACTTCCTGCCAAGTCATAGCCTTAGAAGTGATCGGAATCGCCTTTTGTGCAAAGTCGTAGCTTCTGACTGTGGTCGTAGGCTCTTACGACCACATTGGTTGTGGTCGGAAGCCTGTCGGGCAGGTTATGAACTTATTGTCGTCAATCGGGAGCCAGCCGGGTTGTTTACGACCACTCTATCAGCAGTCGAAAGCCGGAAAACAATGTTTTACTCTTTCTGGTCGTGGTCGGAAGGCTGTACGACCACATGGCGTTTACGACCACTCTGACCTTGGTCGTAGGTCACCAGGGAAGTCTACGACTGGTTTTGCCGTGGTCGAAAATCTATTCGACCACGTTGGTCGTGGTCGAAGCCTAGTACGACCACGTTTGGTCGTGGTCGAAGGCAGTTATGACCACACTGACGGAGAACGCGGTCGTAAGGCGTAGTCGGTGGTCGAAAGCAGTCATACGACCACGTTGTCGCAGATTTCTCTTCCTAAGAACGAAAGCGGGTTTCGACCACGTTATGGGCGAACATGGTCGTAGCTCGGTCGGATGCGGTCAGACGAGCTTGGAGCGTGGTCGCAAGTGGGCGACTGCGGTCGGAAGTGTTCAAACGTTGTTGGAAGGGCTTCGATCACAGTGAACCAAGTCGTACGTGATCGAGAAGGGTTTCGACCACGGTGGAAAGCGATGAACGTGGTCGGAAAGTGGTTCGACCACGATGGAATCTCTGGTTTTGGTCGTAGTCTCTGGGAACCGGCCGTATGGACTTCTGAGATAGTCGTATCATCTTGAGATGTGGTCGTAGGACTTAAGAAAGTCTTGATCTATGGTTTCGACCAGTCATAAGTTGGTACAACTTGGTCGGGTAAGTTGGAACTGAAACTTGTGATAGTCGTAGCTAGCTTTAAGGCGGTCGTAAGGACCACTGGGGTGGTCGTATGGTCTATGGTAACGATCGTAGGTCTTGAGAATTAATGTTTAAGTATTTTTGACCGATCGTAGTGAATGTACGACCTTGTGAAGCATGTTTTGAGTTCCTTTTATGCAGATGTCTGTACACATTGTGTTGTGCGGTGCTATGTAATGGTTTGCTTGTCTGTAATGTTTGCAGGACCTTGAGACTAGTCGTGGCGAGGCATGGAAGGCCGAGACTAGGCACGGGCGGTGCTGAGGTCAAGAGCGGCCAGGAAGTGCTGAAGACGACGAGGTCTGTGAGGTGGTTGCAAGCCGAGGAGATGAGGAACCGGAGCTGGAGCTGCCAGAGGACCTTGGAGACAAGTCTTGATGATGCTTGGAGTGGTCGGGACTAGACATGGGGGATGTCGAGGTCCAGAACGATCAGGGGAAGCCGAAGGAGACCTAGTCTTGCGAGGTGGTTGCAAGCTTGGACGACAAGGCAGGAGGAAGCTTCCGGGAAGGTAGTGGAATGGCATTTTGGAGAAATGCGGAAAGCTGCAAAGGGAAGCTGTGTCTCTGCCAATGCACAGGAGTTGTTGGCGCTAACGGGCAAAGCAGTGGAGCCGTTGGGTGTAACGGGTAAAGCACTGGAGCTCGTTCTCGCTAGTGGGTAAAGTGAGTTGAAAACCCGGTGTTAGGTGAGGGTTTATGGGTTCCCCCTCTTTGGTGTGTGAGTGTGTGGCTATAAATAGAGAGGGTAGAGCTCGGGTACTGGTGAGATTCTGATCCCCGAGTTGCTCTGTTCTTCCTTTGTTATTTGTGAGTATGTGGGTTCTCGGGATGGAGCAAGTGTGCTCATGTATCTCCCAGTTGGAGTGGCTGTAGAAACCTCCATTATCAATCATTCATCTCTCTTCCTCTATTTGTTTTCTGTCGTCTTGAGATGTTGTGATTGACTTGTTTGCGATCTGTTTTGAGAACTTGGACTTCTTGCTATCCTTTTCTCTCCTCTCTTCTTCGTGAGTCTGCTTTCGTCTTTGTGTGCTTTGATTAGCTCAGAACTGGGAATCTGTCTCAAGGCCACTTGGCCAGTTCATTCCCGAGAGCAGGAGTCGAATTAGAGAAGTTCACTTTACCGGATGATTGTGCGCCTCGAGTCCTTCTGTTCTTGGTTCATCCTCTCAGTTATCACTGCTTGATTTCTTTTGTCGGCTCAGGCAAGTGTTCGACCACGTGGTGTTCGACCATCAGTTGGCTTACGACCACGTGTGTTCGATCGAAGAAGCTAGTTCTTTCGCCCGATTTGTCGTGTGAGTACTTGGGGAGTTTTTAGAAGGCACCATTCACCCCCCTCTGTTGCCATTTCGGTCCTACACAACAAGCTGCTCATAGTACTTCAAAAATATAAACAAAACTTAAACAAGTCTATCAGTCACACGAATGACTTACTGTTGGGCTTGATGAAGAATAGGAAGTAGCACAGATTCAATGCAGTGCAGGAACGTAGAAGTAACAGAACAGGAGCATAATATGTAAGAAAATGCACTTATAATAGCGATCCAGATTCCATCCACCGTTACATGGCATCTGCACCATATAGCATCTTCAGCGTTATAGCCGCTTAACTTACCACTGGGACGACACCTAGGACAATTCAAACCAGGACCATCTGCAACCCTTCACTTTTCCAATACCACCCACAAAGTTTTCGAAATAGAACTATATCTGGTTAAGTTCCCATGTCCGCCCTTGACCGTGGGCACGGCTATTCGAATAGTTTTGACTCTGTAGAGTTTGTACACTTTCACCACAAGAGACAATCAACTCGCTGCTTCACACGATTCCTTAGTCATGTGGTTGAGCAGACCATCACAGTGACTGTTCAAAGTATCTAGTCCCTTTTATCATCTCACCTTAAGGGCTGCTCCCACTTGCGGTGGGTCCCATCTATGCACGGGATGTTCCCCACGGTTACTAGCGTTATTTGGGCTTCACTCCCCTCAGCGCTAGTACGATTGGGAAACTTCACCCTCCACTCGATGTCCCTTTAGGCCTTCTCTTGCCCTTGCGTATCCACTCCTATCCACTACCAGTGAGATGAGTCCGGGGGTTTCGATAAATTTACTTAGCCAAATTGTACTTTACAGACTTGTGGTTGTACTGTTTTACATAGGAGGTCATGACAAGATTCAGTTCTTAGGGTATCTGAGCGGTTCTACCACACTCCATAATTTGTGCTTCCACTGCACCACATACCAGCCCCCAAACCATCCGCTCAGATATTTAAGTAAATTGGGATTTTTTTGGAGCATAAAATAATCATGTCAAAAATATACCAGTCATTCTCACCATGACTGTCCAAACCAGTTTCTCATGATTAAAAATGATAATGATGCTTGGGGCATTTTAGCGCCCCTGAGTATATATGCAGTACTAAGCATAGCGTATAATTAGGGACTTTATTTTTGAAAGGTTACTATTATACTTTTTCTAGGGTGACAAGGTTCATACATCCAAATATTCCAAGGGAGATGTAATATTATTCAAGGTAAACAATGGGCACATAACTAGAATATTAAAGTGGAAATGTATTTGCATATAAAATAACAGCATGCAATTTAATAATTTAAACCAAAGTAATTTGCAGAAAATGTAGGTTCAACATGATCAAAATATTGACTCACCTGGCGCGGTTTACGCGGACTTGAGCTCACACGATGCGTTTTTTTGAGCTTCTACTCTTTATCTTCACTTTGCTCTTACCACCACTACAGGAAGACCGAGCATTAGTGATAAAATGTGGTGGCGAAATTTTGTTTTGCCACTGATTCCCATGTTATTAGTGACCAAACTAATTTTCATCACTATTGCGTCAATTATTAGTGGCAAACTACTATATCGCCACAGGATGCACCTTCAGCGGCGAATTTAGTGGAGAAACATTAATTTGCCACTAATAAATAGGTTAATTGTGACTAAATATTTTTTCCTCACAGTTATGCCATTTATCAGTGACAAAATATTATATCGCCACATGGTTCAAGGTTAGTGAGAAAATGTTGTGGCGAAACTATATTTTGCCATTGTTTACCATATTAATTGTGACTAAACAATTTCCCCCACTACTAGTACATTTATCAGTGACAAAATTTTGCATCGCCACATGGTACACGATTAGTGAGAAAATTTTGTGGCAAAATATTCTTTTGTCACTAGTTACCAAGTTAATTGTGAGCAAATAAATTTCATGTTATATAATATTTTTATTAGTGATAAAACATGTGTTCCATATTATAAATAATTAGTGGCAAATATTGTATTATCAACATTTACTAGATTATTTTGGATTAAATATTACTTTCTAACTAGTATGATTTTTTTAGTGTCAAAATTTCCTCACTATTGTTTCTTTGGAACACACAAGAATAAAATCAGATAAAGATATATTTGGAACCTCAACTAGCATGCTGCCGTGATGGGATTGGTGAGCTCCAGCATGTGCTTGTTTCGAAGGATAGCAGTAGAGGATAACAGCTCTGTTAGCCCTGTTATCATGGGTCCCACCTGTCAGTCAAACTCCACCTTATCTTCTTCCCTTTCTCCATCGTTTCTCTGCGGCTACAACTGCTAGACGGAGACGGAGCATCTTCGGCCGCCCCAAAGCTCGGAGCTCCGCCAAGCGCCGACGAGCTCGCCCATAGTCGCCGGCCGTCGATGCCCCTGCCCATGGCTCGTCCGAAGCTCGCACGTGCAGCGCTTAGCGAGCTCGCCCACGGCCGCAGCCGCCTATCTCGACGAGTGTCTCCGGCCGGCGGCCGCCCCCAGCTCGCTACTTCTGCTCCGCGCCGACGAACTCATGGTCTCCGGCCATCCCCGCTCCCACCCGGCTCCACCGAATCTTGCCCCGTGTAGCACTCGACGAGCTCGCCCACGGTCGCCGCCGCCAATCTCGACGAGCTCGCCCGCGGTCGGATTCGCTGCGCCCCTGGCCACGGTCGTCTGCGCGCGAGGATGAAGACGCCGAGCCGCGGTCTCGCGCCGTTCTGCGAGCCTGGTACGGTCATCTTGCGGGCGTCAACACCGGCAGGCGTGCGGGCAGCCGCTCAGGCGTGTGGCGGGCAGTCGTAGCTCGGGCTTGTCCGCGGTGGAGCTTCACGGCCGCCTGTGCAGCTAGCGGCTCGTGCGTCCAGGGGCCTAACACGGTGGCTCATCCGAGGCCATAGGATTGGAGAATTTTTTTTGAACAGTAGCAACTATCCTGGAGTGAATTCGTGCTCATACTTACTATTAATTAGATGAACATTTTTTTCATGCTGTGTAGTATATAAGTTCTTAATTAGTTTGTTGTTTCATGCTTTGCAGACCAAACTACATGAAGTTGCTGGGACACATCAAGAAAAAATTTCTTCTGCGCCCGTGCCAATAGTGGAGCACTTCGCACTAGTTCTTGGTCGAAAGCCAAACCATTCACGCGGTGTTGGCATTCGTGCTGTAAACCGAGTGGCCGAGGAAAGGATCAGATTGCAGGCACAAATCGAGGCTTCTGAACAGCGTGAAGCTGCAGCTCGAGCACGTGCAGATGCTGCTGAGCAACGTGCTGAGGCTGCTGAGCAACGAGCACAAGCTTTGGAAGGCCAGGTCTCGACTGTGGTCGAAACAAATGCATAGTTACAAGAAGAGCAGCAGTCGCAACGTGATGAGCTTAGTTCCTTGCGTCGAACACAAAGTGGAGAAGTTGCACGTCTAGTGAGAGAGCAACTTGATCAACAAATGGCTGATTTCTTTGTGCGCATTCATTCTGGTGCTTCGCCGCCTCCATCTTAGAGTTTAATACCTATAGTTGAATAAATTATTTGAGATTTGAAAGTAGTGTGTGCGTTATTTTGAGAGTTCCAAGTGTTATTAATTTTTGTGTATTGCTTGATTGCAACATTATCATGGATAAAGAATTATTGAAATAAATGTTATTGGTCTACAGTTGTGAGAATTGTATTGCTACAATGTATATTTGTTGAGCCATTTTTGTCACTACAACATGTGTGATGATGATAAATCGTTTGCCACAACATCTATTGTTCCACACAATTGAGACTTTATCTTGTGACAAAACTTGTCATAACTAATATTTTCACACAAATGATATGTTTTTTGGAGATGAAATTATCGACACAACATGTCTTATCAATTCTCACAAAAAAAATCATATTGTGAGGAAAAGTTTTGCCTCTGTAATATATATGTGAGGATGAGTTATGTCACAAATAAAATGTATTTGTGTTGATAAGGTGCCACATTTTCCCATATAAACTGTGGCGATCAACTAGTCACAATTGTAACTAAAATAGTGAGAACAAATATCGACACAGTAAACTTTTATAATGGCGAAACATTGGTCACTGATATATAGTCTTTAGTGACCATATAATTCGTCACTTTTACAATGGTAACTGTGATGACAAAATTGCCATAAATACTCTATAGTCGTGTCGATTATTCTTGCCACGAAAAACATTATAAGTGGCATCTTTTTTTGCCACTAATACATATGTTTTTGTGACAACGCATGGGGCCACAAATGTCCACTTTACTAGTGGCACCACAATTCGTTACTAATGAGTATGGCAATCTGTGGGGGAACAAAAAATCATCATTAGAGTATTTGTGAGGCTAGTATTTGTGGCGACTAGTGGCGATTTAAAAAGTCGCCACAAAGGTTGATTTGTGGCGAAAAAAATAAGCTTTTGTGATGAAAATTTTCACCACAAAAACCCTTTGCCCTTGTGGTGCACACTTGATCCGTGGAATCTTCAGGACTCCAGTTTCTAATTACGCGACAAACGACTGAATCCAAATAAAAGCAAGTAACTCAAAAGATCCAAATAAATCCGAATAAACTCAATTTAGTTTTACTTTGAGTTAATGGGTGATTCGAGTGATTTGAGGCAAGGCCGATGGTAGAATACGATTACTTGATCTTTTTATTATTTTTGGTATTTATCAAGAAAATTCCATGAGTTAGGATGGACCTTTGAATCGGGGTACAAGTTTAGCTGGGTATTATTTTGTCGAGCGTAAATTTTCAGGGCATATGATATATACATATAAGTAATGTTTGCAAACTTTAGCTTACCGAGTTAATCTTATAGTCTAGGTTATAGCATTTTGTGGTATGATATTTTATGTACCTTCTATGGATGTATTTTTTAATTAGAACTTTTATTAACTTTGGACTATACACTAAACCACATTTTATTAATGCCTTTAATTGGTAATTAGACCTCAATTAAAATATTTAAACTATATTAGTGGTTCATATAGTAAATAATCAGATATTACAATGTTAAGTATCCTATTTTACATCCTCATTAAATTTACTACATTCCCTAAATTGTTCCCAACTTTTTCCTGATTTTTACTAATTAATATGGGCTGCAAAAATCAAAATAAAAAATGGGAAGTAGTTGCAGCCGACTGAGGTCGAACCCAGGACCTGGGGCTGTGATTCCTAAACGTGCTGAGCTAGCCAAGTGGACGCTCGGTGTTTCTCGACATGCTGGGGGAAGTAGTGCTGATGAAGCTAGTGGGTCTAGGGCTAACAGAAGAAATATCAGCCGGAGACAGAGGAGGGGCGGTGCGAGATTGGCGGCACCATCGCCGGCGAAGGATGGCCGGCGAGCTGTTGGGGTCCAGCAAAATGCGTTGCGGGAGGGGTGAGGAAGCCGGTGAAGGGGGGTGGTGCGGCTCGGGACGGCGACGAGGTAGGCCGGCGGCGTGGCTCGGCGACCGGGGCAGAGGTGAAATGGGACGTCGGCTCTGGGGTAGGAGAGGGCGCAATTAGGAGGGTGGGGAAGCATGAGGGCGCCGCGAGGAGGCTCACCGAGGTCTTTACGGAGCCGAAGGATGCCTGTGGCGGGGCGGCGACGTGGACGGGGAAGGCGGCGAAGAACTTTTCGGCGCCGGCGAACTAGGGGAAGGGCGAGGCTCCGGTGATGGTCTAGGAAGCTTCATGGTGGTGCGAAGATTCTTCCCCGGCAAAGAATCGGCAAACGGTGGACTAAGGGGGCGGCGGCGGTGAGATTGGCGGGGGCGGCCAATTTTAGAGAAGAAAGGGGAAAAGATGGGGGAGGAGGAGGAAATGGCGCGGGGGAGAGAAAGGAAGACCAGCGGCTTTTATAGCGGCAGATGGGGCGGGGAGCGCAGTGGCGGAGGACTGGTCGGGGCCGAGCGGCGGAGGAGGACCGGGCGGCGGGGAAAGGACTGCGGGGCTTTGCCCAGCGCAGGGCTCGGCGCGCGGAGGTGCAGGGCGAGGGGACGTGTCGGCGCAGCGTAGTGAATGACGCGGGCGGCACTGCGCAGAGGGCAGAGGAGGGCAGCGAGAGGGAGCGGCGATGGGACGGCACGGGAGCAGGAGCTACAGGCACGCACGAGAAAGAGAAAGGAAAAGGGGAAGAAAAGCTGGCGCGGGCGGAGAGAGAAGAAAGGTGCGGCGGGGGCGCGGGCCCGCAAAGCCAGAGAGAGGAGGCGGGAGTGGAAGCGGGCGCACGGCACAGCGGCAGCAGAGAGGGGGGCGCGGTGGAGGCGGGCTGGGCCGCGTGGGGGAAGGAAGCGGGGAGAGGGGTTGGGCCGGGCCTTCGGCCGACCTGACCTCTCTCTTTTTCCTTTATTGTTTATTAAGTGTATATATTTACGTATGTATATACATATATATAGTATATATTTATTTATTTGCACATTCATTTTATATACGTGTATATATTTCCTTCATGCCTATTTTTTGTATAAATACATTTTATGTCTTGCTCATCTTTCTAGGCCCTTTGTATATATACTTGTATAGGTTCTATTTATTTTTGTTGCCCTTTATAATACTTTTTAAAAAAATTAAATTCTTATATTTTAATTCAAGTTTCTTCCTTTTGTGGACCATATTTTCATATTTTAATTTAGAATGCTTGGGTTTCCATTATTTGCATATTTCCCTTTATGGCATTATTAATAGTAGTTTTACTTTTCGAAGCTTTCTTAAATTTTTGAATCCTCCACCAAAATTCAGAAAATCGCCATAAAATCCAAATTTCAACCGAACATATTGTAAAATAATTTAAGAACTTCATATTTTCAAATTCGAATTTTTTTCAGGATGTTACAAACCTACCCCCCTTAAATGAATCTCGACCCCGAGATTCCGGTAGAGCAGAAAAAATGGAGGTGGGTTATATTGGCTAGCAATGGGTTTCGGGGTGTTGCTCGACTTATAGTTCTTTAGCTCCACAGAGAGATGAAAATCTGCACAATAGGGGTTAGCACTTGGAGAAGTCAAAAGGGAAGAGAGATACCTTGTTCTCCTGGATAGGTCGTAGACTTCCAATTACTTGCTCTTTGACATTGTTGTCTTCACGTCACCGTAGAATGGAGTAGTTGCATCGGCTATTGGACATATGGTTGTAGAATTTCATATTGATAGGTGGGTAGCAATGGTCTGTGCCCTAGGGGTAGAGGGCCTTGGGAATTAAAGAGGTGACGATGGACAATTCTATATGGTGGTCTTTTACTTCTACAAGGATCTCGTTCTTGCTTCTTAGCTTTGCCAAGCACGTCGATTTTTGCTAAAGGTATGTCTTGTAATCCTCATCACCAGAAGATTTCTGGTCTTGCGAATCTCCTTATGCTGGTCTGGTTAGCGCTAAGTCCAAATTGTTGCGATTCCAAAAATATACATCGTAGTAGTTCTTTGGCAATTTTGTCCCTTCCTTCCGCGCCAAGGCGTTGCCCTACCTGCTCCAGTTGACTCCACGCCCCGCCCGTTACCTTCTCCCCTAAGCCTCCGCTCCCTCCGCTGGGTATAAAAACCCCCTCTCTTTCTCCCGCTCGCTCTCTTGGTTCCCAGAACCCTCCACCACTCCCAGTCGTCTCCTATCACCCCTAAGCCCCTTCCTGAGCCTCCAATCGACGCCTGTCGTAGGGGTGGCCCCCACCTAAACCCAGCAGGCCTGGTAGGAGATTATAAGGCCCAGAATAGGCCATGTGTAATGACATACCTGCCCCCAGAGGGGATAACCAGATGTAAGGGTATAGCTGTAAAAGCACTCCTCATGTGTATATATATATATGAGTAAGCCATGGGGAGGACCCAGGCCATTACGCTTATCCTCATCACTCTCCACTACCATCTCTCTCTCTGTTTGGTCTGTAGCCACAACAGTTGGCGCCGTCCGTGGGGAGGACAGGACAAGCCTGAAGACCGAAGAAGAAGGATGGCACCGAAAAAAGCTTCTTCAGCGGCGGCGAAGGGAAAGAAGGTGGCCGGGCCGGAGCGTCGTATGAGTACCAGGGCTTCGGCATCGGCAGCGGCGGGCGCGGGTGGCGACGCAGGCGCGGTGGCCGAAGACGTCGACGTTCGCGCGGCGACGACCAACCTCGCCACCGGCAACGCGACGATCGCCCCCGTCACCGGCACCGCGACGACCCGCCCCGTCACCGACGCTGCGAGGACGGACCCCGCTGTCGAGGACGCCGACGTGGGTGCGGCGACAACCGACCCCGCCGACGCAACCACAGCCGGCCTCGCCGCCCCCACTACAACCCTCGCCGGTGGCGCGGACCGGGCGGTTCGAGGTAGCCACGACGGAGCGACCGGCAGCTCGGGACCTCGCGACGCAGTCGTCCCCGCGCCGATCCGCCCGTCGGGAGTACCGGCGACCCCGCCTGCACAGGCGGTGGAGGGTGCCCTGCTGGCGGCCCTCAACGCGTTCCAGAGGGAGCTAGGGGACCTTCGCGGAGCCGTCAGAGATATGCAAGAGGCTCGGAGTCAGCAGGCCACGCCAGTAATCGCGTCCGAGCCCACGCCGGAGAGGGCGGACGGTCGCGAAGCCCCCACGTCTAGCCGCGTGCCGCTGCGGCGTGTGGATCCGGAGTCCCCGCTTTCGGCGGGGCTGCAGCAGGCGGCATGGCCCGAAGACTTCAAGTTTCCTAGCGCCATCGACTCGTACAAAGGCGACACGGACCCCCGTGAGTTCGTGCGCGTATACGAAACCGCGATCGAAGCCGTGGGCGGAGATGACACCACGAAGGCAAAGGGACTCCCCCTCGCGCTACAAGGAGTGGCGCTCTCTTGGTTCTTTACCATAGAGCCGGGCTCCATCTACGCGTGGGAGCAGCTCCGTGTCCGCCTTCACAACAACTTCCAAGGAAACTACGTCGACCGAGTCGACGCGGACCAACTCTTTGCCGTGAAGCAAAAACCCTCGGAGAAGCTCCGGGACTACTTCAAACGCTTCGCCAAGATTCGCTGTCAAGTGAAAGACGTCAACGAGACCACCATCGTTAATGCAGCCATACAGGGCCTTCGTCCGGGCCCGATGGCCGAGTACAACGCGCGAAAGTCAATCAAGACGGTGGCGAAGCTCTTCGACAAGATGGAAGAATACGCCAGGGCGGAGGAAGACGCGCGGCGAAGGCAAGGTGACGACTCCGACACAAACCAGGCCGGAGCCTAGGCAAAAGCCGAAGATCCGCCGAAGGGCGGTTCTTCGAAGGGAAAGCGTAAGCAGGAGTCGTCCAGGGACGCGCCCGACCGCAGGGACAACTCGCATAAGGAGTCGTCCGATCAGCCCAAGCGCGGCCAGCAGAGGTCGAGGCGAAACCGGTACGTCCTCGACATCGAAGGCGGGTCCGACGAGGGTGCTCCAGCGGGCCGAGGCGGCCGGGGGCGCCGTGGCCGGGGCCGCGACGATAAGGGTCATGGAGATTACAACGACCAGCATCAGGGACTGTGGTGCGTAGTCCACGGCCGTAGCAATCATGATACCCGCGCCTGCACCTCCATCGCGGCGCTGCGCGGCAGCGTCGCCAGGGACAGGAACCCGGAGGCACGCCCGCCTGCGGTGGCCCACGTCCAATTCCCATATGAGGCCCCCATGCAGGTACAGGTGCAAGGGATGCAGGTACAGGCGCAAGGGATGCAACCCCAGGAAGGTACCCTACGGATCCAAGCTCACGTACAGCAGCCTCGGGAGGGCCTCCTGTCGTTGCAGGCCCCGGACGCAACCTACCGCAGGGTCATTAACGTCATATCCGGAGGCTCTGCGCTGGAATTCGCCTCGGCACGGCAGCAGAAGGCCTACACGCGAAGACTACATCACGTGGCGGCATACCCAGCGCAAGCACCGTCGGATTGGGCGCAGCACGAAGTTACATTCACACCCGACGACGCCCAGGGTGTGGATTTCCCTCATCAGGACCCCCTGGTCATCCGGGTCACTATCGCGAGATGCGACGTGGGGCGCGCCTTGGTGGACGGCGGTAGCTCCGCGAACGTATTGTTTGCGGCAGCTTTCGACCAGATGGGATCCCTCGAAGCCGCCTAGGGCCCTCGGGAATCCCACTGCAGGGCTTCAGGGGACAGCCCCTGCGGGCGCTGGGCCAAATCAGTCTTCAAGTCTCCTTCGGCCGAGATGACAATGTGCGGACCGAAGATGCCACCTTCGACGTGGTCGACCTTCCGTACCCCTACAATGCCATCTTAGGGCGCCCAATCCTCAACTCCTTCGGCGCGGTACCGCATCATGGCTATCTATGCATGAAGGTCCCGGGTCCCCGGACCATCATCACCGTCCGAGGCGACCAGGATATGGCCCGGCGCATCGAACCAGGTACCAGGTGCTCGCGCCGCGAAGTCCAACGGCGCTCCTAGAGCCGGCGTCACCGCGCGGAGGTCCGCGGGGCCATTCACAGGCGCCTTGGCGGGCCCTGCAGACGTCTAGTGACTAGAGGCTTCGGCCGCACCAAGGGCAAACGGTTAGTATATCCACCTTTTGTACTTGCTCACCCGCGCAAACGGGGATGTAATGAAGATCGCCGTTTGTCGCTAAATCTCTCTTTATCACACGCAAGTACGCGGTGAAGGCGCGCGCAGGCTTAGCCAACGCGCGCATTCCCGCAGTACAAAACGAAGTCGCACGTTCGCTTGTGCACTCGCCGTAGCCAGGGGTACGGGACTGAGTATAAATCGAAGACGCACGTTCGCGTGTGCACTCGCCATAGCCACAAGGTGACGGGCCTGAGTATAAACAAAGACGCACGTCCGCGTGTGCACTCGCTGTAGCCAGGGGTACGGGACTGAGTATAAATCGAAGACGCACGTTCGCGTGTGCACTCGCCGTAGCCAAAAGGGGACGGGCCTGAGTATAAACAAAGACGCACGTCCGCGTGTGCACTCGCCGTAGCCAGGGGTACGGGACTGAGTATAAATCGAAGTCGCACGTTCGCGTGTGCACTCGTCGTAGCCAAAGGTGACGGGCCTGAGTATAAACCAAGACGCACCGGGGGGACGCCCTCGCGCGCACCAGTCTACGGACTTTAAATAAGACGTAGCGTTGAGCCTAGCTCCGCACGCACCAGTCTACGGACTTTAAATAAGACGTAGCGTTGAGCCTAGCTCCGCACGCACCAGTCTACGGACTTTAAATAAGACGTAGCGTTGAGCTTAGCTCCGCACGCACCAGTCTACGGACTTTAAATAAGACGTAGCGTCGAGGTCCGCCTCCGCACGCGAGAGTCTGCGGACTATAAATAAGACGTAGCGTCGAGCCTAGCTCCGCACGCACCAGTCCACGGACATTAAATAAGACGTAGCGTCGAGGTCCGCCTCCGCACGCGAGAGTCTGCGGACTATAAATAAGACGTAGCGTCGAGGTCCGCCTCCGCACGCGAGAGTCTGCGGACTATAAATAAGACGTAGCGTCGAGCCTAGCTCCGCACGCACCAGTCCACGGGCTTTAAATAAGACGTAGCGTCGAGGTCCGCCTCCGCACGCGAGAGTCTGCGGACTATAAATAAGACGTAGCGTCGAGCCTAGCTCCGCACGCACCAGTCCACGGACTTTAAATAAGACGTAGCGTCGAGGTCCGCCTCCGCACGCGAGAGTCTGCGGACTATAAATAAGACGTAGCGTCGAGCCTAGCTCCGCACGCACCAGTCCACGGACTTTAAATAAGACGTAGCGTCGAGGTCCACCTCCGCACGCACTCTATGGAGTATAAATAAGACGCAGCGGGGGGACGCCTCCGCGCGCACTCTAAGGAGTATAAATAAGACGTAGCGTCGAGCCTAGCTCCGCACGCACTAGTCCATGGACTTTAAATAAGACGTAGCGTCGAGGCTCACCTCCGCACGCGCGAGTCTCCGGACTATAAAGAAGACGTAGCGTCGAGCTTAGCTCCGCACGCACTAGTCCACGGACTTTAAATAAGACGTAGCGTCGAGGTTCGCCTCCGCACGCGCGAGTCTCCGGACTATAAAGAAGACGTAGCGTCGAGCCTAGCTCCGCACGCACTAGTCCACGGACTTTAAATAAGACGTAGCGTCGAGGTTCGCCTCCGCACGCACGAGTCTCTGGACTATAAAGGAAGTCGTAGCGTCGAGGTTCGCCTCCGCACGCGCCACTCCACGGAGTATAAACGAGATGCGCAGACCTGCCCTCCGCGTTCGGCGGCAGGTAACACCACGCATAAGGTACTACCTGGTTCCATTATAAAAGCAAAGGGGTTACATGGTTACAAGCGTAAGAACCAGTACATCATCCCCCTGCCCTACCCGACCAACCGCTCAGCCTTGGCGCGGTGCGGACGAGCCCGCGCCGTCGTCGCCGCGGCGCTGAAGGACCCCTTCAAGCCACTGGAGGAGGTCCCCCTCCCCATGCAACGTCTGCTGCATGGCGACCCTCGCTGCACCTTCCCCGAAGCGGCCCCAGATCCGTTGATGGAAGTTCTGCAGGCTAGGCCCGATGGAGCGGATGGCGTCCGACATAACCTCTGGGCGGTCGGAAGGATCCAGTTGAGGATTCGCTAGCTCATGGGTATGCCTACACCCACGAGTATGAAGCAGGGCGAGGGCGAAGCACGCACCAATATAGCTGCAGTGCTCGCCAAAGGTCCTGGCGCCACGAAGAGCAACGCCGGCCCCCTCCTCGATCAGCCCAAGCGTCTCCGACAGGGCCTCCGGCCTGTGCGTAGTGTCCGGCACTCGGACGCACAGATCTCGGAGGGCCTGGTTCAGAGACTCCATGGCCCGCCATGCCGACAGGGACGCATTTTCCAAGACGACGCGGTTCTCAGAGGCAGACTCCGCCAGCTGGGCCTTCTCCCCTTCTAGGACGGCTATCTGCTGCACGAAGGCGGTGCGCTCCCCAGCCGCGGCGCTCTGAGCTTCCGTGGCCGCGTGATGCGAGGGATTGCCCGATCTTCACGGCGTAGGATCGATGAAGATAGTTGGATCCGTGCAACCTGACGAATCGATGGCGCCAACCACTGTTAGAACAGCAACCTGCGACAAAAGAATTCGCCCAACCACACGCTCGTGATCCCGTCTACCCGACCACCAAGTAGACGCGTCGTCGCTCCAGCAAATCACAAGGAATCACAAGAACGACGGGGAAGAACGCCCGATTCCCCTCTAGGTTGCAATCATATGCCAAACCCTAGGAGAAACAAGCGCCATGGCTCTCTCAAAATAATAGATCTGTTTTCTGGTGGTCTCCCCTTTTTTTTTACAAGAGATACAAAATACTTATTTGGCCTAGGGCCGGCGCAAGCCTGGGCGGCCGAAGGAACTGGCCGCACGTCCGAGACCGACTCGATAACAAGAATAACAAAATGTCCAACTGCTATGTTCGACCGACTCATCAACAAAATAATAGAAACATCTGAACTTGAGTCTGCATCCGAGCCATGCATGGTAGATGTGATTTTGGTGGGACCCATGATGTACCATGCAAGGTAAAGAAAAATAATCTCTTCCATTGCGGCGTGGCATCCTTCTGGAGACATGCAGGTGTGGTGTTGGTCGTGCAATACATGTATGTGCTGTGTGGTTTGGTTGCCACGTCTAGTATATGCATGACTAGATAAGTTTTCCATTCTTCATGAGATAGCTCCACGTTGCATGTGACTAGATAATTCTCCATGGCAAGATGGCTTCATGCATGCATGTCTTCACGTGTAGTATGAGTATTTGTTTTTCTTTGTCTCGTCTGTACATGCTTCTCCCATTGAATTTCTTCACGTTGCCTCCTCCCTTTCTTTACTTCCATTGAATTCCTTAATGGTACTTCTTCACGTGATAATCTGAGAACAATTAAATAGCAACTATTAGGTAGTATATTATTCTCATATAAATAAAAATCAAATTTAACTAGGAGCGAGTTCACCTGTTGATTAATCTTTTTAGCTCGTGCTCGCGTAATCGGTTCAGTCGTGATGTCCTCATCATCCTCCCCCTCTTGAGAAGGAGTCGTCCTCGACTCTGATTCTTCCGGTCCAAAGAATGGTGACAAATCAGCAACATTAAATGTAGAACTCACAGCATAGTCATCACCCGGAAGCTCGATTTTATATGCATTGTCATTGATCTTCTCAAGTACTTTAAATGGACCATCTCCTCGCGGCATTAACTTGGACTTACGCTTGTTTGGAAAGCGCTCTTTACGTAGATGTATCCAAACCAAATCACCTGGTTCAAATATCATCTTCTTTCTTGACTTGTTTGCCTTCTCAGCATAGTAATGTGCCTTCTTTTCAATTTCTTCTTTTGTCTTGACATGGATCTTCTTCACATATTCAGCACGTTTGGATGCCTCCATATTAACTTGTTCATGTTGTGGAAGTGGCAGCAAGTCAAGTGGCGTGATTGGTTTAAAACCATACACCACCTCGAATGGGCACAATTGAGTAGTAGAATGTACCGCCCTATTGTATGCAAACTCCACATGCGGTAAACAATCTTCCCACTCTTTGATATTCTTCTTGATCATCGTTCGTAGTAGCATTGAAAGTGTTCTATTCACCACCTCCGTTTGTCCATCCGTTTGTGGGTGACAAGTTGTTGAGAATAACAACTTTGTTCCAAGCTTGGCCCACAAAGTCTTCCAAAAATAACTCATGAATTTGACATCACGATCTGAAACAATTGTCCTTGGCATGCCATGCAATCTCACAATTTCCCTGAAAAACAAGTCAGCTACATGCGACGCATCGTCGCTTTTGTGACAGGGAATAAAATGTGCCATTTTAGAGAATCTATCCACAACAACAAAAACTGAATCCCTCCCCCTCTTAGTCCTAGGCAATCCTAAAACAAAATCCATACTAATATCCTCCCATGGTGCACTAGGAACAGGAAGTGGAGTATATAAACCATGTGGATTAAGTTTAGATTTCGCTTTGTGGCATGTCACACATCGTTGTACAAACCTTTCAACATCACGCCTCATCTTAGGCCAATAAAAGTGATCGCTCAACATCATGAAGGTCTTTTCTCTCCCAAAGTGTCCCATCAATCCACCTGCATGAGATTCCTGCAATAAAAGCAAACGCACGGACGAATCTGGAACGCACAATTTGTTAGCACGAAATAAGAACCCATCATGAACATGGAACTTGTCCCATCCTTTCCCATCTTTGCATTTAGAATATGGTTCTGAAAATTCATGATCGGAAGCATATAATTCTTTCAAGCTCTCTAATCCAGGTACCTTTACTTCCAATTGATTTAAAAGCACATTCTTTCTAGATAAAGCATCAGCTACCACATTCTCTTTCCCTTTCTTGTACTTAACAACATATGGAAAAGTTTCAATGAATTCTACCCACTTGGCATGTCTACGATTCAGTTTAGCTTGGCTCTTCAAATATTTTAAAGCTTCATGATCAGAGTGAATAACAAATTCTTTAGGCCAAAGATAATGCTGCCAAGTTTCAAGCACACGCACCAAAGCATACAATTCTTTGTCATACACAGGATAGTTCAATTGAGCACTTCCCAGTTTCTCACTAAAATATGCTACTGGTTTTCCTTCTTGCATTAAAACACCACCAATACCTATTCCACTAGCATCACATTCAATTTCAAAAGTCTTAGTGAAATCAGGCAAAGCGAGCAATGGTGCTTCAATTAATCGTTTCTTTAGTTCTTGAAAAGCTTTTTCTTGTGATGTACCCCATTCAAATACAACACCCTTTTTAGTTAACTCATTTAATGGGGCAGCAATGGTGCTGAAATCTTTAACAAAACGACGATAAAAGCTAGCAAGACCATGAAAGCTTCTGATTTGACTAACATTCACAGGTGTAGGCCAATTCTTAATTGCTTCAGTTTTAGATTCATCTACCTCAATGCCTTGTCCAGAAACAACATAGCCTAAGAACACAACTTTATCGGTACAAAAAGTGCATTTGTCCAAATTAGCATATAACTTCTCACTTCTAAGCACTTCTAGTACTTGTCTAATATGATCAATGTGTTCATCCATCGTTTTGCTATAGATCAATATGTCATCAAAGTATATCACAACAAATTTGCCAATGAATGCTCTTAAAACATGATTCATCAGTCGCATGAATGTACTAGGTGCATTAGTTAAACCAAAAGGCATTACTAACCACTCATACAATCCAAATTTTGTTTTAAAAGCAGTCTTCCATTCATCACCAAGTTTCATCCTAATTTGATGGTATCCACTTCTCAAATCAATTTTAGTGAAAATAACAGCACCACTAAGTTCATCTAGCATATCATCTAACCTAGGAATAGGATGACGATATCTAACAGTGATGTTGTTAATAGCACGACAATCCACACACATTCTCCATGTACCATCTTTCTTAGGAACAAGAATTACAGGAACAGCACAAGGACTAAGGCTTTCGCGTACATACCCTTTCTTAAGCAGCTCTTGCACTTGGCGCTGAATTTCTTTGGTTTCCTCTGGATTGGTGCGGTATGGTGGACGGTTTGGAAGTGACGCGCCGGGAACTAGATCAATTTGATGCTCGATTCCGCGCAATGGTGGAAGTCCCGCTGGTATCTCCTCAGGAAACACGTCCTCAAATGCCTGCAAAAGAGAAGAAACACCACTAGGAAGAGAGGTTAAGTCATTAGTTGAAAGCAAAATAGTTGCATCTTTGTACACAAGCACAAAGTGCACCTTTGATGGGTCATTGCTCACATCTCTCAAATCTGATTTTGTAGCTAACATAACCATCCCTCCCTCACTCTTACTTTTTCCTCTCATATTTGGCTTGTGGCTCTCACTCACCGATGTGTGGAAGTCTCTCTTTTCTTTCTTTTTACCCTCATTTTCAGCAAGCTTCCTTTGCTGAAATTCAGCTTGTATTTGACTAGGAGTCATTGGATTAAGCTCCTTTGTCTTTCCTTTCCACTTAAATGCATATCTATTGGAACGGCCATCATGCTGCACACTTCTATCATATTGCCATGGCCTTCCCAACAGCAAGTGACACACTGTCATAGGCACCACATCACACTCAACGGTGTCCTCATAATCACCAATCTTGAAAGTAACATGTACCACAAATTGAACCTTCACATCCCCACACTCGCTAAACCATTGCACATGATATGGACGTGGATGTTTCAGCATCTTTAAACCAAGCTTTTGACATAATTCAACACTAGCCAAGTTATGACAACTACCACCATCAATAATAAGCTTGATTACCTTGTTGTTTACCTTGGCTTGTGTTTGAAACAAGTTGAATCGCTGCGGGTGTGCATCTCCTTCTTGTGCAAGCATGCTCAAATTTTTGGTGACAACTAATGCCTCTCCCGTTTCATAATTCAACACATCAACCTCTTCATTATCATCCGATGCATCCTTATATTTCTCCTTTTCATGACTAAGCTCAACCTCATCTTCACTTGCGGATTCATATTCTCCATCTTCTGTCACAAGCATGACTCGGTTGTTGGGACACTCTCTAGAAATATGTCCACGTCCCAAACACTTGAAGCATTGAATTTCTCTACTCTTTGTTGTAGCTCCAATTGAGGATGTAGGGTATGAAGTGGCCTTTTTCTCACTTGAGGTAGGTGCTGTTTTTGCAATTGAGGAAGAACGAGCATTAGTATTTGAAGTAGTACTAGTTGAATTTGTACCTCGTCCCAAATTGAATCGTGCTTTGGTGGCATTAGAGGATGATGATGATGGAGCTTTCAAGTTGAAAGATGTTGTCCTTGGTGCTGGTTTTAAATCTTCTAATAACTGCTTCTCCGCCTTGGTCGCTTGATGCACCAAATCAACAACAGTATTGTAGGGCTGATATTGCACAATGCGTTTAATGTTTTTGTTTAGACCAAACAGAAAACGCGCAAGTGTTTGCTCTTCATCTTCATGCACATGTGCCCTAATCATAGCTTGCTCCATATCCTTGTAGTATTCCTCCACCGAACGACCTCCCTGTCTCAAATTCTGCAGTTTATCAAAAAGATCACGTTTATAAGTGTTAGGAACAAAACGTGCTCTCAACTCTTGCTTCATTTCAGCCCACGATGCAATTGGAGGTTCTCCATTCTCTTCTCTTTGATTCAACACTTGCTCCCACCAAATCAATGCATACCCATCAAACTCAAGTGATGCCACATGTAGCTTCTTCTCCTCCGAATAATTGTGCATCCGGAAGATTTTGTCTACCTTGAGCTCCCATGTGAGGTAGGCATCTGGATCGGAAGCACCTTCAAATTTGGGAATAGTGAATTTGAGTTTCCCAAATTTCTCCTCCACGCGCGGGTCATCATGACGACGGCCATGGCGTTGGTAGTTGCATTGCGATGTAGCCAAGCGTCGTCGTCGAAGTCCTCAACGTGGGCGGCACCACCGCGCCCACGGCCACGGCCACGGCCTCTCCCTTGGCCATGGTCAGCGCCGAAAATACCTCCCCCACGCCCGGGAAAAGGTGGTCGAACCGCATTGGCAGCGGCTCGATCGGCTTGAGCATCTCTAGCGAACCGTGCAGCCCTCTCCTCATCGGGCTCGTCAAGCCCAACACCTCCGTCATGGACGCCAATTGGGCCCCGTTCTCTTCGAAGCTCCTCTAGTATCTCCCTCCTCAAGACGCTCATGTTGTCATTCAATTGAGTGTTGAAATCATTTGTGAGCTTCTCAAGGTCCGCCTGGGTCACATATGCTTGTTCTTCTTCTTTCCCTGCCATGGTTAGTGCAAACAACAAGAAAGGCTATGTATGTGGATGTGGAAAGTTTTATTTGTGGAATTCACTCAACCTCACATTCTCTTACCAACCGAAGTTCTTATGCGTCCTTGATGGATTTGAAGAGCTGCACGCACTTGGTGACGGTAGACAACACAAGGTGATAGATCAAGCGAATTCAATTGCACAATCACTATTATAATAATGGCTTATATGTGGAGCTTGGAGAGAAACTTTTATCCTATGCAATCTGAAATTCTTGATATTGTTAAGTTAAGTAATAATCCAAGTTAGAATACTCTGCCTAAGTGCTGATCCAAAAGGTTTAAGTGAAGTGTATGAACGCACACGCAAAGATCAATGTGACTCGATGCAACAAAGGAATGAGCTAAATAGAAGCGATCTGAAATTGAGAATTAAATAGCTCGTTTGCACCAAGTACTAGGAGAGACGCTAGCCAATCGCAATAATATGAAAGTAAGGGCACAAGATTGCTCAAGAAAATTAAGTACACAAGCTGAAATTATGGACTAAGAACTCATCCAAATTCGGCCAATGCACTTAGTTTTTTTTCTTTTCTTTTTTTTGAAATATACTCACGCCGTGGCTTTTTTTTTAACGGCTGCCTTTTTTTTTGCTTTCTCTCTCTTTTTTTTAACTCAAAGGCCGAACTAGAGTTTCGTTGTTTCTTGAATTTGCACAAGTCACAAATATTCAGCAAGGTATAAAATACTCAAGAGCAGCCCTAGATGCAATATTCAACAGCTAGTCTCAAAGATGAAATAAAATATGAATGAAACCCTCAATCTAAACACTGGGTCTGGCTGCTAGAATTTCCAAAGTGGAGCGCAAGACTCTGGACTAGAAGCAACAAGCAGCCCACAATTTTGGATTGGTGGAAGTATATATCAATTCAAACTTTCCCAAGTGGATTTTGATCAGATCACAGAATAGGAATTTAGTTCGGTTGAAGTAAGGTGAACCGAACACACTAGTAATGCAGCCACAAAACTCACGTCTAATTGACTGGCTGGTTGAGTTGTATTCGGATAGAACAACTAGAAACGATCAAGTCTCACGTTTGTTTAGATCAGAAGACAATATACTAGTAGTTCAATTGAGACTCAAATCTCAACACTCCCAATGTGTTGGCTCAGATGGAAACAGGATTTAGTTCCAAACAGTAGGCTCCCTAACCGAACCCACAAAATTTTTAGATCAACTTGGCCAATCACAGATTAACGTGGCCAACTTCCTTAATGACCAAAGATGACTTTCTAATCACGTGATGTCCAGCCAGATCCGTTTCACATGAGATTAACAGATGATCAAGGTTGTGTTCGGATGGCAACACAGCACTTCGGCCAGATCAAAGATAGCAATTGTTGCGCTGCAAGCCAGATGAGAACTCGCTAGAATTTGTGACTGGCCGACAGTAGAGGACTCGGAAGACTAGATGTAGATAGATTTTTTTTTTTTGGTTTTATAAGAACACAATGATTAAGCGACGCAAAGAAACACGACGATCAGCACATAAACAAATTTTCTAATGGATTAAAACCTAACAAAACTCACAAAAAAATTAACAGATGCAAAAACTAGGGTTTAAAATTTTTTTTTGGCTTTTTGTGTATAGGAACAAATAAATCTAACTACGGGTAAATTGATCCTACCGTGTCAACCGCGCTCTGATACCAAGATGATGCGGGGGATTGCCCGATCTTCACGGCGTAGGATCGATGAAGATAGTTGGATCCGTGCAACCTGACGAATCGATGGCGCCAACCACTGTTAGAACAGCAACCTGCGACAAAAGAATTCGCCCAACCACACGCTCGTGATCCCGTCTACTCGACCACCAAGTAGACGCGTCGTCGCTCCAGCAAATCACAAGGAATCACAAGAACGACGGGGAAGAACGCCCGATTCCCCTCTAGGTTGCAATCATATGCCAAACCCTAGGAGAAACAAGCGCCATGGCTCTCTCAAAATAATAGATCTGTTTTCTGGTGGTCTCCCCTTTTTTTTACAAGAGGTACAAAATAATTATTTGGCCTAGGGCCGGCGCAAGCCTGGGCGGCCGAAGGAACTGGCCGCACGTCCGAGACCGACTCGATAACAAGAATAACAAAATGTCCAACTGCTATGTTCGACCGACTCATCAACAAAATAATAGAAACATCTGAACTTGAGTCTGCATCCGAGCCATGCATGGTAGATGTGATTTTGGTGGGACCCATGATGTACCATGCAAGGTAAAGAAAAATAATCTCTTCCATTGCGGCGTGGCATCCTTCTGGAGACATGCAGGTGTGGTGTTGGTCGTGCAATACATGTATGTGCTGTGTGGTTTGGTTGCCACGTCTAGTATATGCATGACTAGATAAGTTTTCCATTCTTCATGAGATAGCTCCACGTTGCATGTGACTAGATAATTCTCCATGGCAAGATGGCTTCATGCATGCATGTCTTCACGTGTAGTATGAGTATTTGTTTTTCTTTGTCTCGTCTGTACATGCTTCTCCCATTGAATTTCTTCACGTTGCCTCCTCCCTTTCTTTACTTCCATTGAATTCCTTAATGGTACTTCTTCACGTGATAATCTGAGAACAATTAAATAGCAACTATTAGGTAGTATATTATTCTCATATAAATAAAAATCAAATTTAACTAGGAGCGAGTTCACCTGTTGATTAATCTTTTTAGCTCGTGCTCGCGTAATCGGTCCAGTCGTGATGTCCTCATCACCGCGAGTTGTGCGGCCACCAGGGCGCCCTCCAGCGCGCGAAGTTCTTCATCCTTCGCGGCGAGAGCAGTGTTTGCTTCGCGGAGGCTGGCTTCCAGAGCCCTCCGCTCCCGAACGCGGGCCTCGTCAAGGGACTGGCCGAGGGCAAGCGTCTGGCAGAAACAACAAATCAGCAGGCGTCCAGCAGTACCTTACAAACTGAAGCGCACATATTTACCCTCATCTCGGAGGCCTGCAGCGCGAGCACTAGGAGGTCCCCCGCGCATGACGACAGCGCCTCTCGGTTGAGGCCGTTGTCGGCACGCTCTGCGGCTGCGGTGAAATCGCAAAATATCTCCGGGCGAGGGAGGAAGTCCGAGCGGGCGAGCCCCGGCCCCAACGCACCCAGATTTATCGCGGCCACGGCCACGTCAGCAGCAGCGGCGGGGTAGGCGAGCCCCATTGCGATCCACGATCTTCCCCTCATCCACGAGTCGCTGCAGCATCCCTTCAGTCATGCGGCTCTTCCCCAGCACACAGGAGCAGGAGCCTCCCGAGTGCTCCATGGCGTTCCACCACTTGTTGGCGCGCGAGCTCCCCCGCGGCACCAGTTTGTACTCCTGGGAAGGATGGGTCGCCTCGCCCTAGCTAGGCAAGGAACCACTGCGGGGGTGGTAGGTGGCGTCGTCCTGGCTAGCCATCGCTCTTCGCGACAAGGGAAGAAGATGCAGGCAAAGGAGCAACTGGCGTGACAAGTAGCATAGGCAGAAGCGAAGCGGCAGATCAAAAAGCAAAGCAAGAAAGGGTGCCTCCATCTCAACACTAGCACCTTATAAAGGCCGCTCGCCTGCCTGGTGGCTCAACGCACAGACGGATCAAATTCCCAGCAATTCGGCTGTCCAAGATTTGGAAAGAAGAACCGCCGGGACCTAGAGGGCCGTGCCGGGTAGGTGGCCAAGCAGCGCACAACGCCCCCACATCTTCAACACGCGTCCAACTTCTCGGGGGACGAGGCGAACGGTCGCGGTCACGCAACCGCTCACATCCCACGACGCACCAGTCGTGAGTCGCCACGTGCCCCACCTGCAGCATGGCAGACTGCACGACGCGACAGCCTGACTTCTGCCAGGCCAGGCGTCGGCGCGATTCCAGCCGCCATTAAAAGCGCACTACCAGACTGCAAGGTCACAACAGCCCCGGAGCGCAACCATACCGGCGCCAAGCTCCAATCTTAGCGCAGGGACGGAGCGCGCGCGTCTACTTCGACTTGGGCGCCAGCCTCCGCTGCCACACGTTCGAAGGGTAGGGGACGAAGCGCGCGCGTCTACTTCGACTTGGGCGCCAGCCTCCGCTGCCACCCGTTCGAAGGGTAGGGGACGGAGCGCGCGCGTCTACTTCGACTTGGGCGCCAGCCTCCGCTGCCACCCGTTCGAAGGGTAGGGGACGGAGCGCGCGCGTCTACTTCGACTAGGCGCCAACGTCGCTGCCACCCGTTCGAAGGGAAGGGGACGGAGCGCGCGCGTCTACTTCGACTTGGGCGCCAGCCTCCGCTGCCACCCGTTCGAAGGGTAGGGGACGGAGCGCGCGCGTCTACTTCGACTTGGGCACCAGCCTCCGCTGCCACCCGTTCGAAGGGTAGGGGACGGAGCGCACGCGTCTACTTCGACTTGGGCGCCAGCCTCCACTGCCACCTGTTCGAAGGGTAGAGGACGGAGCGCGCGCGTCTACTTCGACTTGGGCGCCAGCCTCCGCTGCCACCCGTTCGAAGGGTAGGGGACGGAGCGCGCGCGTCTACTTCGACTAGGCGCCAGCTTCGCTGCCACCCGTTCGAAGGGAAGGGGACGGAGCACGCGCGTCTACTTCGACTTGGGCGCCAGCCTCCGCTACCACCCGTTCGAAGGGTAGGGGACGGAGCGCGCGCGTCTACTTCGGCTTGGGCGCCAGCCTCCGCTGCCACCCGTTCGAAGGGTAGGGGACGGAGCGCGCGCGTCTACTTCGACTAGGCGCCAGCTTCGCGGCCACCCGTTCGAAGGGTAGGGGACGGAGCGCGCGCGTCTACTTCGACTTGGGCGCCAGCCTCCGCTGCCACCCGTTCGAAGGGTAGGGGACGGAGCGCGCGCGTATACTTCGATTTGGGCGCCAGCCTCCGCTGCCACCCATTCGAAGGGTAGGGGACGGAGCGCGCGCGCCTGCTTCGACTCCGGCGCCAGCCTCCGCTACCACCATCCCAGACTTCAGGCTCCCCAACCACAAGCTTGGAGGAATTCACAGACCGCAGGGGACGGAGGGGGCCAAAGGACTCGGCGACATGGCTTCGGCCCTGTGAAGCCCTTCACCATGAGAGGCTCCTGTCGTAGGGGTGGCCCCCACCTAAACCCAGCCGGCCTGGTAGGAGATTATAAGGCCCAGAATAGGCCATGTGTAATGACATACCTGCCCCCAGAGGGGATAACCAGATGTAAGGGTATAGCTGTAAAAGCACTCCTCATGTGTGTATATATATATATATGAGTAAGCCATGGGGAGGACCCAGGCCATTACGCTTATCCTCATCACTCTCCACTACCATCTCTCTCTCTGTTTGGTCTGTAGCCACAACAGGCGGCGAAGAACTTTTCGGCGCCGGCGAACTAGGGGAAGGGCGAGGCTCCGGTGATGGTCTAGGAAGCTTCATGGTGGTGCGAAGATTCTTCCCCGGCAAAGAATTGGCAAACGGTGGACTAAGGGGGCGGCGGCGGTGAGATTGGCGGGGGCGGCCAATTTTAGAGAAGAAAGGGGAAAAGATGGGGGAGGAGGAAATGGCGCGGGGGAGAGAAAGGAAGACCAGCGGCTTTTATAGCGGCAGATGGGGCGGGGAGCGCAGTGGCGGAGGACTGGTCGGGGCCGAGCGGCGGAGGAGGACCGGGCGGCGGGGAAAGGACTGCGGGGCTTTGCCCAGCGCAGGGCTCGGCGCGCGGAGGTGCAGGGCGAGGGGACGTGTCGGCGCAGCGTAGTGAATGACGCGGGCGGCGCTGCGCAGAGGGCAGAGGAGGGCAGCGAGAGGGAGCGGCGATGGGACGGCACGGGAGCAGGAGCTACAGGCACGCACGAGAAAGAGAAAGGAAAAGGGGAAGAAAAGCTGGCGCGGGCGGAGAGAGAAGAAAGGTGCGGCGGGGGCGCGGGCCCGCAAAGCCAGAGAGAGGAGGCGGGAGTGGAAGCGGGCGCACGGCACAGCGGCAGCAGAGAGGGGGCGCGGTGGAGGCGGGCTGGGCCGCGTGGGGGAAGGAAGCGGGGAGAGGGGTTGGGCTGGGCCTTCGGCCGACCTGTCCTCTCTCTTTTTCCTTTATTGTTTATTAAGTGTATATATTTACGTATGTATATACATATATATAGTATATATTTATTTATTTGCACATTCATTTTATATACGTGTATATATTTCCTTCATGCCTATTTTTTTGTATAAATACATTTTATGTCTTGCTCATCTTTCTAGGCCCTTTGTATATATACTTGTATAGGTTCTATTTATTTTTGTTGCCCTTTATAATACTTTTTAAAAAAATTAAATTCTTATATTTTAATTCAAGTTTCTTCCTTTTGTGGACCATATTTTCATATTTTAATTTAGAATGCTTGGGTTTCCATTATTTGCATATTTCCCTTTATGGCATTATTAATAGTAGTTTTACTTTTCGAAGCTTTCTTAAATTTTTGAATCCTCCACCAAAATTCAGAAAATCGCCATAAAATCCAAATTTCAACCGAACATATTGTAAAATAATTTAAGAACTTCATATTTTCAAATTCGAATTTTTTTTCAGGATGTTACAAACCTACCCCCCTTAAATGAATCTCGACCCCGAGATTCCGGTAGAGCAGAAAAAATGGAGGTGGGTTATATTGGCTAACAATGGGTTTCGGGGTGTTGCTCGACTTATAGTTCTTTAGCTCCACAGAGAGATGAAAATCTG
The DNA here is from genome assembly GCA_017311315.1 of Dendrocalamus latiflorus. Taxonomy (NCBI): domain Eukaryota; kingdom Viridiplantae; phylum Streptophyta; class Magnoliopsida; order Poales; family Poaceae; genus Dendrocalamus; species Dendrocalamus latiflorus. Next base: position 3,781,582 of record CM029656.1, read on the forward strand.
CACAATAGGGGTTAGCACTTGGAGAAGTCAAAAGGGAAGAGAGATACCTTGTTCTCCTGGATAGGTCGTAGACTTCCAATTACTTGCTCTTTGACATTGTTGTCTTCACGTCACCGTAAAATGGAGTAGTTGCATCGGCTATTGGACATATGGTTGTAGAATTTCATATTGATAGGTGGGTAGCAATGGTCTGTGCCCTAGGGGTAGAGGGCCTTGGGAATTAAAGAGGTGACGATGGACAATTCTATATGGTGGTCTTTTACTTCTACAAGGATCTCGTTCTTGCTTCTTACCTTTGCCAAGCACGTCGATTTTTGCTAAAGGTATGTCTTGTAATCCTCATCACCAGAAGATTTCTGGTCTTGCGAATCTCCTTATGCTGGTCTGGTTAGCGCTAAGTCCAAATTGTTGCGATTCCAAAAATATACATCGTAGTAGTTCTTTGGCAATTCTGTCCCTTAGTACTACCCCCCTTAAATAAAATGACGATTGCCATTATGGCTGGCGGCAATTCGATCTATGGGCTTTCTAGGTAGGTGAGAAAAGAATGTTAGCAGGACAGAGTCTCGAATCTTGGTCCTCGTGCTGGTTGGGGCTTTTAATTGGAAAATTGTGAAGGCTTCACTTATCCTTGGTTGCCTTGGCTTAGCAATGTGGTACTAAACCATGTATACTTTGGAATTATAGAAAATGTGCCGCACTCATGTGAGCCTATTTCTAACAGAAGCGACGATGTGCTCGAGGATGAGGGGGTGGCCTAGTGGCGGAGGACCGAAGTGGCGGAGCGGCAGTCATTGCAGAGGGCTCACAAAAGAGGAAGAAGACACTAAGTGAGGCTCAAGGTCGCTTCATGATCCTTGGGTAGTGCTCCAACGCGAGCAATCAGATGGAGCCGCAGCGGGGCTCAAGATTGCTTTGGGACGGTAGAACTATCGGAGGTGAGGAAGAAGAGGGGTAGGGGCAATTAGAGGCGAGGAGATGCGATTGGGGATGAGAGAAGGTCATCGCATGCGTTTTATAGCCACAGGAGGGAAGGTGGCTGTTGGACGCCATGAAGGTCTGTGCAGAGTTTCGAGGCTACGGAGCTAGGCGCATGGCATGGCGTAGGGCGGAGCTAGCATGCGGCGTGGAGAAGATTTAAGGCGGAGCGGACACATAGAGGCAATGGGCGGGGTGAAGATCACAAGCATGTGGAGTTGACACGGATCAATGCGCAGGAGCTGCGGGCACGGTGACGTGACACATGGGGAAGGAAGAAGGAGAGGGTCCTGGCGGAGCATGGGCAACATAGCATAGGGCTAGCACCAAGGCGCACGGAGGTAGACGGCGGTGCACTATGGAGGCACAGGAGAGGGGCGACGCAAGCCCGGGCGCAACAGAGGTGGGTCGGGACGTTCACGACGAGAGGAGGAACAGCGCGGGCTGTTTTGGGCTAGGTTGAGGGCTTTCTGGGCCGGGCCAAAGCCAGGTGGTCTAGGGGAATGGCAGGGATGGGCTAGGCCAAGCCCAAGGGTTTGGATGATTTTGAAATTTGGGTGAATTTGAGTTGAACAAAAATTTGAATTCAAATTCAATTTGGAATTTTCAATCAAGCAACTTTTCAAAGTCCCAAAATGGGATGTTACAATATTTCATCATTTGCCACTATAAATATATGCACTTTAGGATTTATCACTCCATGTCTCACTGACGTGCAGTATTGAGCCCACATGTTAATGAGACATTAGTGGTAAATAATGAAACGACACATCTTTAACAGTGGCAAATGACCAATTCCCCCCAAACAAATCTGATATGCCATTTTTGCTCGTGTCTATCAAGTGTTGTTGGATTCAAGCATTTTTATATGCCTAATTGCTGCTTGTGACGAACAATGAGGTTACGAAAATAAACCTGATGCGCCATTAAACCTTGTACTTTTGATTGCTCTCAAGTTTTCCACTTACAATTGATGCTGCCCACTTTTTAAAAATGCTGATACTGTTCACAGTTGTGCGCCTGGCACCTTCTGATGACAACTGATAACCACTTGTTTTCAGTCTTTGTGTAAATGATGATAACTGTCTATACGCAAATGATGATAGCTGTCTATACGCAAATGATGTCAATGGAAATGATGCTCAGTTTAAAACTACTATACACCCAGTACTGTTATTTTGTCTCTCCTGATTTTGTTGGTTCGTCTCAGCCTATTCCATTGTCTTTTGCAACTGTAGTTTTGTTTTCTGGGTCTTTTGTGTTCTCTCGAATAGATATGCACCATCTACATCACTAAGCATCAGAACAATGTAAACTATTTGTCAGCAGTGCTCTCCTGAATGCAAACCACTTTTTCTTTGTGCAGATTCTGTGATTTCTGCTACCGTAAGACTGCACTCACAGACTTGAAGAGCTTGCGATTTTGGAGCATTGGAACCCTTGAATTAGCCATGTAAATCTGAGTATACTTTTGCACGGAGGCCTGACTATGCAATCTTCAAGAACGGTGGGGAATTGGAAGTAAACTCCAACACCAGTGCCACATGACTCCCTTGCAGTTAAGCATAGAGTTTACGTTGTTATTTTCTAGTTGAACAATGAGTTGCTTCAGTCATGGTCTTCTGTTTGTAGGGAACTCTTTGATCTGCTTGAGCAGCCTTAGATTCATGCATTACAGAGTGTAAAGTCTATTCTTGTTATAAATGTTAGCCAGATTATAGCATTTATTTCTTGTACAGTAATCTAATCTTTACTGGTGCGCAATACCTATGCTCAAATCACTTGCGAGTGGAGCACACTGGCTCGTAAACACCCTCTCTTTTTTTATTTCTGGGTGCTCGATCGGTAATATTACTCTAAAGTAAATTGTATCGACACAACGAATGGATCAAATTTGTAATAAATGTATTTGTCCTCTATACAAGATTGTTGAGTGCTTTATCAGGTGTCTTTGTATATTATATTTCCTGCTGACTTATTTGTATATGGGACTTGGTTTGGTTCTTAGACAATTCCCGCGGAACAGCATGGCAACAATGGTACAGAACCAAAATTTAGGAAACGCAGTCGTGGTCACTCGACTCAGGCCGAAAACTACTCAAATTCATTGTTAGTCTAGCAAATAGTCTAGAGTCTTAAGAGGCTATTTGCATATCTTACCTATACTTTTGCATTGGCCTTGGATCTCTTTGTGAATACAAGTCTTATTGCAACATGGTATCAGAGTTTAGGTTGGGCTAAGCCTTCAGCCGCCGCCGCCCCTACCATCTTCCCTCTTCTTCTCCTTCCACGCGTGGGCCCCTCTCCCCGCGCGTGCCCACCTGTCGCCGCCTCTCCCCATGCGGCCTCTGATCCAGCCACCGCCGCTAGTGTCCGCTCATGCCCACCTGCGCGTTCGCCTGGTGCGTCACCACCCGTGTGTGGTCGTCTCCACGCGCACGTGCCCGCCCGCGTGTCCACCTGACGCGCCACCGCCAGTGCGCGGCCCATTTCCGACCGCCATTGCCACCGGTTGGTCGACGTGGCCCGGCCATCCCCGGCCACACAGGCCATTTCTGGGCGTCCCGGCTCCGTTTTCTTGGTCCGATCTACTCCAGATAGCTATCAGTGGCGGCTCCTTCGCCGTCCCGCTCCCCGCTATCCGTTTCAATGGGATGAACTTCCGGGAGTGGGCGGTTCACTTGAGGATTCACCTCAACAGCCAGTGGCTTTGGGGTCATCTCACTAGTGAGAACCCCTGCCCGTCTCGTCCTACACTACCCATCTAGCCCGCTCTCCCTGCTAATGCAGATTAGGCAGCTCAGGACGAGGCCAATGCTGCATTAGAGATGGCTCTAGAGCTTTACAAGTCTGAGCTGCATGCCTACGAGCGATGGTAGGATGCCGAGGCTCTTGCCATTGCTATCCTGGTGGGTAGCATGACAGTGGCTATCTCCATGGATGTGGTGGAGCTGCCGACAACACAGCTTATGTGGGAGCACCTCTGAGCTCACTACTAGCCGACGAGTGATGCTATGTATCTCTTAGTTGTACACTAGGCGCATTCCCTTCAATAGCTTGATACCACCGCCGATGACTTCTACCAGCAAATGTCTGAGGTGTAGCGTCGGCTTGACTCTTTGGGCTGGATGTTTGCCGGACCTGTCCCTATTGTGTGCGGCTTCACACTCACCATGAGACCCATCACCTCTATGACTTCCTGACGCGTCCTTGGCCTGAGTTCGAGACTGTGCAAGCTTAGCTCTTGACTCGCCACCTGCGCCCGAGCTTAGTGGAGGCTCTCACGGCCGTGCGTGCTGAGGAGACCCGTCACCGTGGTGCAGCTCAACTACAGATTGTCTTGTCTACTTCAGCTCCTGCCACCTCGCCTACTCCTTCAACACCGGCTGTGATCTCTCATCCACCCCAACACACTAGTGGTTGGTGCTTCTACTACAGGTCTTCTTTGCACCTACTGCCAGCGTGACGGCCATAGGTATCAGGATTGCTACAAGTGGAGGAGGGACTAGGGTCATCGGGGTGGACATCCCCCGTAGGGCTCCAGCGGTTCCTCCCACTCAGGAGCTGGCGCTTCTCACCGAGGCTCCTCCAATGATGCTGCAGAGCAACTTCTCTCACTCCTCCAACGCCTTGGTGTTGGCTCATCCTCAGACTCCTTGGGATCGGCTCATCTAGCTCTTGCTTCTCAGTAGTCTTCCATGCTTTCGCCTCCTCCCTCATTAGGCATCCTATCTCCATGGATATTGGACTCTGGTGCTTCTTTTCACATGACACTAGATTCTATCCACCTCACCTTGCTGCATCCCATAGCTTTCTCTTCTATTTAGACTGCAGGTCGAGGCACATTATCCACTTTCTCTTTTCATGTTCCTCAGCTTACTATGTAGCTTATGTCAATTGGTTAGATTATTGATCATAACTGTCATGTTGTTCTTGAGTTTGACTCTTGTTCTGTTCAGGACCGCCGCACGGGGACTCTACTTGGTACTGGCCCTCGGCGCCGTGATTTACAGTGTCTTTGGGAGCTCGACTGGCTCCATCTACCTTCTGCTGTCTCCACCAACCAGTCAGCCCCTACGGCTACCTCTGCCCTTACCGCATCCTCCACTACATCCTTCGCTTGGTGGCATCATCATCTCAGTCATTATTGCGAATTGCGTCTATCGCCACTAGTCAGTCATGGTGTTCTTGGGTCTATCTCCAGGGACACGTCTTTACATTGTATGGGTCGCAAGCTTGGCAAGTAGCTACAGCTCCCCTATCCCTCTAGTGATTCTATTTATACGCATCCTTTTGATCTTGTACACTCTGATGTTTGGGGCCTGGCTTCCTTTGTTTTGAAAGGGGTCATTAATATTATGTGATCTTTATTGATGATTATTCTCATTATACTTGGATCTACTTCATGTCCTCTCGTAGTCAGGTTCTCTCTATTTACCAGATGTTCGCCACCATGGTTCGCACTCACTTTGATGTTCCCATTCATGTGTTTTATGCCGACTCTACTGGTGAGTATCTTTTTGCTGCTTTGCATTGTTTTCTCACTGAGCAACACTTCCCCAATATTCTTGTCCAGGTGCTCACGCTCAGAATGGTGTCTCTGAGCATAAGCATTGTCACTTACTTGAGACTGCTCCTGCTCTAATACTTACCTCTCCTATCCCCCCTCACTTTTGGGCTGAGGCTTTTTCCACTGCTGTGTTTTCTCATCAACATGCATCCTTCTACTGCCCTTCGGGGTTCTACTCTTGTCGAGCATTTCTATGGTCGAGCCTAGGGTAAAGTCACCTTCACTATTTTGGTTGTGCCTGTTTCATTCTTCTTCTACCTTATGAGTGCACCAAGCTAACTGCTTAGTCAGTTGAGTGTGTTTTTCTTGGCTATAGTCTTGAGCATAAGGGTTATCGCTGCTATGACCCTGTTGCTCGCAGGATGAGGATATCTCGGGATGTCACTTTTGACGAGTCCCGACCTTACTATCCTTATTCCCCCACTGTCTGGTCTGATTCTCTTGTTGAGTTGCTCTCCTTTTTGACTTTTCCTAACTCTTTGTCTTCCGCTACTATTTTGCTTCATCCTACAGCTTCTTCGTCTTCCTCTCCTCCGTCTAACCTCTTTCACTTCTGTCGGAGTTTCCTTCCCACTCTCTTGTTGAGATTCCACCCTTTCCTCTGCACTACTCTCGTCATCCTCGTCCTACTCCTTCTCCAGTTGAGCATCCATCCTTGCTGGGCCGTATTCCCAGCTCTTCTTCTCCGTCCTTACTAGGTCCCACTCCGCCTTCTTCTCCTAGATACGATCTTCATGATTGTCACACTATTAGCTGCCTGAGCGCTATAGCTTCGAAGCCACTGCTTCTTCTGAACCTATGACCTACTGTGAGGCTGTTGCTCACCCTAAGTGGCAGCTCGCGATGTCTGAGGAGATTGCTGCTTTGGAGCATACTAGCACTTAGGATCTTGTGCCCCTACTGCGCGTGTCACTCCCATCACATGCAAGTGGGTGTACAAATTCAAGACCCGCTCGGATGGTTTTCTTGAGCACTACAAGGCTCATCTTGCGACGCGTTTTTTACCAGGAGCATAGTCATGACTACGATGAGGCCTTTGCTCCTGTCACTCACATGACCACCATTCACACTCTCCTTGCTATGGCCTCTATTTAACAGTGGTCCATCTCTTAGTTGGATGTCAAGAATGCCTTTTCTCAACGGCGAGCTGCGTGAGGAGGTCTATATGCAGCCACCCCTAGGTATTCTGCCCCTGATGGTGCGGTTTGTTACCTTCGTCGCTCTCTCTATGGGTTAAAACAATCCCCTTGTTCTTGGTTTGCCCGGTTCTCCTCTGTTGTCACTGCATCCGGCTTCTCTGCTAGTGATCATGACCCTGCCCTCTTTGTTCACACCTTTCCTCGGGGTTGGACGCTTCTCCTTCTATATGTCGATGATATGATCATTACTGGTGATGACTCTCAGTACATTGCCTTTGTGAAGGAGCGTGTCCGTGAGTAGTTCCTGATGTCTGATTTGGGTCATCTTCATTATTTTCTTAGGATTGAGATCACTTCTATGCCCGAGGGCTACTATCTCTCCTAAGAGCATTACATTCAGGATATCTTTACTCACGCTTGTCTCACTGATCAGCGTGTGGTGAATACTCCTATGGAGCTTGGTGCTCACCTTTGGCCTACCGATGGCGAGCCTTTTGAGGATCTCACTTGCTACCGCTACCTTATTGGGAGTCTCGTCTATTTTGGCATCACTCGCCCTAACATCTCTCACCTAGTTCACCTCCTGAGTCAATTTGTTTCTGCTCCTACTCAGCTCCACTATAGTCACCTTCTTCGTGTTCTGCGATATCTTCGTGAGACTATCAATCGTCGCCTTTTCTTTCATCGCTCCAGTTCTATACAGCTTCAGATGTACTTTGATGCGACCTGGGCTTACGATCCTTCTGATCGCCAGTCTCTTTTTTGCTTATTGTGTTTTCCTTATTTCCTCCTTGATTGTCTGGAAGACCAAAAAAAAACTGTTATTTTTCATTTGAGTGTTGAGGCTGAGTTAAAAGTCATAACCTCTTCATCAGCCCATAAATTGATACAACAACTACTTGGGGACGCGACGAACACAATGCCTAATGCCTCAATATTGACGACGATGGTTGTACACCAACGGGTGCCTCCACCATCGAGGGATGACAGACTCTGGACTGTGCCTTTCTGCAGCAACATCGAAGACACCGAACACCTCTTCCTCAACTGCGACCGGGCTTCCCTTCCAATCTGTGGATGGCTTTCAGATTCGTTGGACAATACCTCAGTCAAGCCGGTGAGATTGCCTGACTTCGTGAGTTTGCTAGAGCCCCCAAATGCCTTTGTCCACAAGCCAGGCGTAGAAAGATTGGGGAGCTAGGGTCTGTTTATATTAGTTACAGTTAATGTTTTTTTAACTACAGCTAGTGTCTTTGACTAAAAATAAATAGTAGTAGCTAAAAGAAGAGGTCGAGTGATGTAGAAAGTGAGGGAGAGATACATGCACGAGACGTGAGCGAGAGGAATGGGTGCATAATGCGTCTATGACATTCTAGCTTATCCAGTAGTGGATCTAGAACAAAAATGACGCGAGGGCCTCATGCTTTATACGTGTTCTTATTGACGCATTTATGGATAATGTAGTAGATAGTAATACGTTCTAAATTTTATATCTTTAGACTTGCTATACTCAAGTCAACTGCCATACTGATACTCGCTATACTTGAACCTGGTGTCTTTCTTTTTAAAAACCACTCCATGACTATGGACTACCTGCCATGAGGATATAACAATTATTGAAAGTTAGAACACATTGAATTAGATATTGAAACACATTGAAAAAAATTCTCTAATTCAATTGTTGCAAAAAAGGGCATTCTAATATTAAAGAACTGACCCACAGATATTTTAAAGATTATAGAATTAAAACCCTAAAAATCTAAATCACAAAATTTAGTACCTATTTGGTTGTCTGGTCATTACTTCATTAGCTATGAAGATCATTGAACATTTAAATTTTGAAAGCAAGAAGACAGGATAAGACGACGAGTTGACAACCTTGTCTATTGCCATGACCGTTGGCTATACTGCACACAACATACATACACCGAGATTTACTCTATTTGCATGTGTGCACAGTGAGATTAACACAATGTGAAATCTAACCATACCATCCGACGCATACAGGCGCAGGCGAGAAGCGGCCGACGTGCTCCCGGACGACGGCAGCTCCGGAGCCAGGCCCGTCACCGCTTTTGTGGACGAAAGGTTGTGTGTGTGGCGTGCCACGTGGGAAACAGGGGAAGGTAGGTAAAGCGTCGCCGGGATCTGACATTGGCTACTTGGTTTGCTTACGGCTGATGCTTGCTTGGGCCTTGGGTTGGCGTTGGCTTAGGGGTAGACCGGTTGTTGGCCTACGCTCGATCGGTTCAAGTAGTCTCTGTTATTTTGTTCACTTTTTACGATCGATTGATATGTTGTAACACACCAACTTCAACTTACACGCATTTTTTGAGGGTGTCTTACTTTGCCAATGTTCTATGTATTTTTCTTTTCTTTTTCTCCTTCTGTTTGTCAACGTGCTTAAGCTTTCTTTCTTTTAGATAAATGTAGTCCATGACATTTGGGGATACTAATTTTTGGCATGTGAGGGCACACACTATATAAACTTGGACTCTAAACAATAAGAATTAAAATCGGCCCACGGGCCTGTGCCCTCGCACCGTTGAAGGTGCATCCGCCCCTGGGCTTATCCCTGGAGTAAGATGAGATCAAGAGAAGTGAGGAAGTCACTTCGGAAAGCCATATTTTTTTATTGATTTCTGATTTCTCCAAGCACAAGTAGAAGCCAATATAAATATGCCCCATCAATGCCGTGGCTGCAGTATGCGATCAAACCTGATACATAGGGAGGGTGGGTAGTTGCTGCAGGATGCGATCAAACCTGATGCATTTGGTGCATTTTCCCTTCGGACCGAATGGTTGCCTTGAATATACGACAAAATTTTCAAATGAAAATTGAATTGGTTCGACTAGTTCCACAATACCAAGTCAACTGGAATAAGAAGGCCCACATATAGCCACTGAACCATCTGCTTCCACTTTGTTATTTATACGGCATCTACTCTCCATATATCGCTACCTTGGGGCCAACTAAACATGAAGAATTTTAAGATGACTTGACACAAAGGCTTCACTCAGAATTATCGGTTAATACGGTAAATATTGAAGCCATTTAAAAAGTTCTATTGTAACAAGATGATTTCTTTATATATTTTATTTAAGACGGATCTGGAGTAAATCAAGTAATTCAAATGGGATTTGAATTGATTCAGATTCAGAACTACTGGACAAGGGCTGAGCCGAAGCCGACTCCGACTGCAACACACGCACGCACCACCGCCCCGCCCTGCTCTTTTCCCTTCTCTCGCGTCGCGTCCGCACCCTCCGACATCTCTCGCCTCCACCCGTCCCCTCGCCGCCGGAGCGTCGCCTCGCCGCCGACGCCCCCATCTCGGTACGCTCCCTCGAGTCCCCTCCCATAATTCTGATTCCTCCCGCCAGATCCGGCCGCGGCGGTGGGATCAGATCAAGAAACCCCGCGGATCAAAATCTTATCTTTTCTTGATTTCGCCGCCGGTCGATTCTGCAGGTGCCCGACGCGATGCAGCCGCCGATAGGTAACGAGAGGCAGCCGCCCGCTGCCCCCGGGCGGCCCGTCTCCGCCTTCGTGCCCGGCGCCGCCGCCCCGCCGCCGCCGCCGGTGGCCTCCTCGCCGTTCGCCGCCGCTACTCCGCTCATGCATCCCAGCGCCGCCCCGCACGCGATGGCTACCCCGTTCGCCCAGCCACCGCAGCAGGGCGTGCCGCCTATGCAGGCGGCTGCTTCCCCTGTGGCGCCGTTCGGGGCTGCGCCACCCGCGGCAATGGGTGGGTTCAGGGGTCCCCAGCCACCTCAGGGACCCTTCGGCACCACAGCGCCGCCTCAAGGACCCTTCGGCACCACAGCACCGCCTCAGGGCCCCTTCGCCACCGCACCTCCGCCCCAGGGCCCCTTCGCCACCGCACCTCCGCCCCAGGGCCCCTTCGCCACCGCACCTCCGCCCCAGGGCCCCTTCGCCACTGCACCGCCGCCCCAGGGCCCCTTCGCCACCGCACCGCCACCTTTTCGCCCCCCGCCGTCGTCCCTTGCGCAGCCACAATCTCCTACTGGGAGCGCTATGCCTCCACCGCCGACATATGCGAGGCCACCACCAGTACAATCGCAGCCACAGCCTGTGCAAGGGTATTACCCTGGCGGCTTTCTTTCGAGCCCACAGTTCCCAATGTCACGGCCACCGTTTCAACAGCCAGTGCAGACCATGCCACCACCACCATTGCCTCCAATGGGGCCAGCTGCGGCTTTTGGTAATCAGGCAGCGTATCCGAGTACTGGGCCTCCAATAGGGGGCCAGCTCCAGAGTTTAGTGGAGGACTTCCAGTCGCTGTCAGTGAGTTCTGCGCCTGGATCACTTGACCCTGGTGTTGATGTAAAAGGGCTGCCACGGCCATTGCATGGTGATGAAGAGCCCGTTAAGGTTTTGGAGGCATACCCATTGAACTGCCACCCGAGGTTCTTCCGGCTGACAACCCATGCGATTCCGGCGTCCCAGTCGTTGGTCTCCAGATGGCATTTGCCCCTCGGGGCTGTGGTACATCCTCTCGCAGAATCACCTGATGGGGTAATGAACTCTGTGCTTTACCTTTTTTCCTTTTTCAATGCACTGGATAATTTTTGACATGCTTGTTTCTTGTTACTTAGGAGGGTGTGCCGGTTATCAACTTTGGGTCAGCCGGTGTTATCCGTTGTCGAAGATGCAGGACATATATAAACCCGTATGCTACATTTGCAGATGCTGGAAGGAAATGGCGCTGCAATCTTTGCACGTTGCTGAATGATGGTAACTTTGAACTTTAGCTTATAAACATTCTATGTGTATCGAATGGCTGATAGAGAGCATGTTACGCATACAAACAATTTTTCTATTCTGATTATCATTGTTTCTGCCAGCCACCATATCATGTAATAACGTATGTAACTAGGCTAGCTATCTATGTGACTGTGTGTGTGTGCCGTTTTTCAATTTTTCCTTGCGTTCTTATAGTTTTAGAGTCGGAATTCCATTTTAATAAGATTTCCCAATCCAAATACCACCTATTCTCAATATCCCTTACTATTATGTTGTTTGCGAAGTAGTGTGATGAGTGTTTCAATGTTGCCTTAAAAGGGGGAGAAAATTTTATGTGCAACTGTTTATGCTACTGAACTGTAGCCTGAGTAGGATAAATATTCATTAGTGTAGAACTATTGCTAAAATTTGTGTATACGCCACTGGACATACTAGAGAGGCTTCATTTTGTAGCCTGAGCAACGTTGAATGGTAGAGAAGGAAAAAAAATAGTTTTCTTTAGCTGTTTTATCTATAGACTAAAGCTACCTTGTGTATTGCTATTCTTCAGATGGTAACACCCATCATCTATTAATGCAAGTTAGGAATTTGGAAATGTTCAATTGAAAAAGAATAATGGAAAAGATTTAAGATTATGGGGAAATTAAGCTTGGTTTGGTCCCGGATGTTGTATAATTATCTTGAGATTTGGGACATCAGGCATTGATCATGGAATAAAAGTTCCTTCCAGAAGCTGCCTTCAGATTTATTTATTTTAGGTCTTGAAATAGTACGTGTAACCTAGAGCATACTGCCGTTGAATAAGCTCTGTCTAGTATTTTGTTTTAAGCATATTAATTACCATGCTTGGAATGAATATCTAGCGGATATTTTATAACTGAAATGACTAGGAACATCAGAAAAAGATTAATTTGGCCCCCTACATGTGTATCCATTGTTGATTGGGATGCTAGTTTAGTTGCTGCTAGAGATGGAAGTACCAAGGCAAGAAAAAGGTAGTAAAAAGAGATGTTTGGTGTTTTCTGCGTCTCATAATGCCATTCCTAATGAGGTGTCTGGAGTAGTAGAATTTGCTACTCCAGGCATGCCTTAATATATTGGGGTGGCCCTGTTGTCCTAGCTTAAATTTAGTCTCATTATTTGTAGGAATTATAAGCTATAAGGTTATACTAGCTTATAAGCTAGGTCGCATATTTTACGGCATATCTCATAAGCTATTTATTGGACTTATAAGTTATGAGACTAGGGAGCTAGGCTGAACGGACTGTAATGGAGAGGTTGCTTCTGTGCAAGAGGCAATTTTCTTTATGCTGCCCTTCATAATTTTTTCAGAAAGAAAAAGAGTTGGTGGATCATCTGGATTAGTAGGGGTAACTAAGCCTGTTTTGAGTTATTTGACTAATTATAGTTATGTATAGAAATTGTGCTTGATGTAAAAAGTAACTGTCATCTTGTTATAGACGTGGGCCTTGGGCTTAGCCAGGGTATTATTAGGAATTAGAGATTGGTTTCTATTTGAATAAGAGATTGGTTTCCTTGTATTAGAGATAGAGTTAGAGATATGATTGAGAGTAGATTCTATCTGTTAGGGGGAGCCATCTATATAAAGGGGCTACCGCATGCTATTGTCATTAAGCAGAGTAATAACAAAGTCTTCCTAGTCTAAAGTCTCTACTCCCTCCCTACGCCGACTCCATCCGGCCATCTTCTTGGTGGTGTTTACCCGTTATGAACTAAGGTTCATAACAGATTGGTATCAGAGCAGTCGATCCCTTCCCACGACTTCTGCTACCATGGTTTCTGCGATTCGCCCTACTGCCGAGTCGTTAGCCATGATAAAAGCTAGCGCCAACGAGTTGGCCAGCATCAACAAGAAGATGACGGACAGCCTTCTCAACATACAAGCCATCCTTGAGAGGATGGAGAATCGGAGGAAGGAGCAACAAGAAGCAAAGAACCAGGCACATGATGAACCAGACACATCGCCAGACAACGACAACCACATGGTGAGCCTGGCACATAATGATTCCGATGACCACACCGCTGGACAAGCACCGCACGCTGCGGCTGCTTCCGCAACGTTTTCTTCGCCGGCTCCATCGAGCTTCCCGGCGGGCACCGCCGCGGCCGAGGAGCTTCAGGTCGTCCCCGACACGCCGTCTGACCGCACGCGCCAACTCGCCTCCGCCAGCTCGAGCCAACCGCACCGCCGCCTTCCTGGCGTTCCAGCATCTTCTCCGGCGCCGTTCGGACCGCTGCCGCCGACGCGGGCCGCCACCCGAACCCCTGCGCCTGGGAGCCGCCGCCAGATCTGGTCGCCGCTAGATCCGCCGCCGCTGGGCCGACGTCGCCCGAACCGCCGCCTGATCCGGACAGATCGGCGCCTCCAAGTGCCGATTCGTCGTCGCCGGGCTACTGCTCCGTCGGTCGCCGCTTTTCGTCGTCGCTCGGTCCGCCTCCGCCCGAGCCGCACCGCCCGGTCCGCCGCCGAGACGTTGACGTCGCCGTCGGGCCCACCTCCGGCCGGCCCGACTCCGCCGAGCCGCTACCGCCGCAGCCCGGGCCTCCTCCGCTCGATCGCGGGCCGCCTTCGCCGCCCGGATCCAGGCGAGCCGCCGCCGCCGCCCGGGCTTCCTCCGCCCGTGCGCAGCCGTTGTCGCCCGATTCGCCTCCGCCAGTGTCGCAGCCACCGCCGCAGCCGCTCCGTCGGCTGCCGCTGTTCGCCGACGACCGCCAGGCCGCTGCCTCGCCCGAGCTGCCGTCGCCGCCGATCCACACCGGTCGCCGCTCTTCGCCGCCGTCGCCCCCGGAACTGCCGCGCCTCCAGTCGCCGCTCTCGCCCAGATGCGGCTGTGCGTCTCGGTCGGTTTAACCGACCGATCGGTTAGTTAATGGAAAAAAACAAAAAAAAAACAAAAAAAACAAAAAAAAAAGAGAAAAAAAATTATTTTGCAGGCATTATATTTCCGCAGACGCTATATTTCGTCTAGCTTTATTCCGCGTGGATCTGGCCGTCCGTCTCCATCCGCTGCAGCACTCCGCCACCGTTCGTCTTCTACATCGGCATCGAAGGTCTTCCATTGACCGCCGTTTAGCAGCTCGAGGACAAGCTGCTTGTCCGGGAGGGGTGTAATGTTATAGACGTGGGCCTTGGGCTTAGCCAGGGTATTATTAGGAATTAGAGATTGGTTTCTATTTGAATAAGAGATTGGTTTCCTTGTATTAGAGATAGAGTTAGAGATATGATTGAGAGTAGATTATATCTGTTAGGGGGAGCCATCTATATAAGGAGGCTACCGCATGCTTTCGTAATCAAGCAGAGTAATAATAAAGTCTTCCTAGTCTAAAGTCTCTCCTCCCTCCCTACGCCGACTCCATCCGGCCATCTTCTTGGTGGTGTTTACCCGTTATGAACTAAGGTTCATAACACATCTGCATGTGATCTTTCATTCTATTGAGATTTCTGTTACAATATCTGTATGTATCTGTGCTAATGCTGAATGATTTCTTAGCATCCTTTTCCCAGCAGTCAGTTTGTACAAATTTACATTTATCTTTTGGTGCAGTTTCAGGTGAGTACTTTTGTGCTCTTGATGCCAGTGGCAGAAGATATGATACAGATCAAAGACCTGAACTTTCTAAGGGAACAGTGGAGTTTGTTGCTCCAACTGAATATATGGTTCGGCCACCAATGCCACCTTCCTATTTCTTTCTTATTGATGTGTCAGTATCCGCAGTTCGAAGTGGGCTGCTTGAGGTACATTTTTTCTATTTTTGTTGGCTTGTTTTGAACTTTTGATCTTTCTGAGGGTCATCGTTTTTGTATTGATAAAGCATATTAGCGCTGCAGGATGTTCTTATATAATATATTTTCTGTTTATGATTTGACATGCGCTTTCTTCCAGGTAGTTGCGAAGACCATCAAATCATGCCTTGATGATCTTCCAGGCTTTCCACGAACACAGATTGGATTCTTAACCTTTGACAGCACATTACACTTCCACAATTTTAAGGTATTCCCTACAATTTTAATTGTCATTTTTTCCTCGAAGCTGCATTTTATCTCTTTATTTTGCAATATCGCTGCTTTAACATATCGAACTCAATTTTATGTGAGGTACTTAATTGACTTGTATTCTGTGCTTGTATCAGTCTTCTTTGACACAACCTCAAATGATGGTGGTTGCCGATTTGGACGATGTTTTCCTACCGTTGCCTGATGACTTATTGGTTAATTTGGTCGATTCTAGACATGTTGTCGAGTCATTTCTCGATAGCTTGCCAAATATGTTCCAGGACAATGTAAATGTAGAATCTGCTCTTGGTCCTGCACTTAAAGCAGCATTCATGGTTATGGTAAGATGCTTATTTCCCTTCCATTTATTTTATATTTGAATTTGATGATTTATCATTGAAATAATTCTGTTTGTTGTTTTCATGTGCCTTTTGTTGCACTGTTTGAACTTAATTATGGACAATTATGGCATCCCTTTTGTAGAGTCAAATTGGGGGGAAGTTGCTGGTCTTCCAGAGTACATTGCCATCTCTTGGTATTGGTCGTTTGAGACTTCGAGGAGATGATGTTCGTGCATATGGAACAGATAAGGAGCATACTCTCAGGGTACCAGAAGATCCCTTCTATAAACAGATGGCTGCTGAATTCACTAAAAATCAGATCGCAGTGGACATATTTTCTTTCAGTGAGAAGTATTGTGATATAGCTTCCTTAGGTGAGACTTACTGACAAGAACTCTGGAGAAAAGAGCCTTTTATGTTTTCTATCATGTTGTTCTTTATTGTGCTATACATACTTTTGTAGGTTCTCTGGCGAAATATACTGGTGGTCAGGTGTACCTTTATCCATCATTCCAGGCAGGTACTCATGGGGAGAAACTTAAACATGAGCTTAGCAGAGACCTTACACGAGAGACTGCTTGGGAATCTGTTATGCGTATTAGATGTGGAAAAGGTTCTGGATTTATTTCCACACCTGCATGATATCTTCATTTCCTAAATATTTTCTTGGTTAGTTGATTCAATCTAACTCTCATAACATAATGTTTTCCAGGGGTGCGTTTCACAACCTATCATGGTCATTTCATGCTACGGTCCACAGACTTATTGGCCCTTCCAGCTGTTGACTCTGATAAAGCTTTTGCGATGCAACTGTCTCTGGAGGAGACCCTGATGACCACCCAGACTGTATACTTCCAAGTGGCGTTGCTGTATCCTTTCCTGTCTATGCTTATGCACTACTCTTATGGCCATGCCTTTGGCTGTCTCTTGATTTCAGTGAGAAAAGCTGATGTTACAGATGATAATTTGAACCTGACAAATCGACAATGTCAAACGAGCACCTTTCCCAATGTTTCATTAGCAAAAGGCTCTTTGCATAGCTCTTAATTTGGTGATAGATAGATCTTGTGACATAGAGTACTTGTAAGGGTAATGCTTCTGTGGTCTCACAAAAACTAAATTGCAACTCAGACACTCAATGTGCTTTAAAATCTGTGCTTTTCACTTTTTAGGAGAGCATCAAAGCACCTTTCTAATTGTAAAATTCTTTTAGGAGTGTACATAGATGTATTAGTACCTCCTTGCATACGATGTGCCGAAGTTCTGCTTTCTATTTCTGTTAGCTTTTGATGTCCATTATCCTTTAAAGCTGTTATTCTGTTTCTTTTGGGCATTTACTTTTTTTTGCAGAATGTTATGTATGAGTGATACTTGTGTCCTTAACCACCGTCAGATATACGTCGTCTTCTGGTGAAAGACGTATCAGGGTGCATACAGCAGCTGCACCTGTGGTCACAGATCTTAGTGAAATGTATCGTCAAGCAGATAGTGGTGCCGTTGTGTCATTATTGAGTAGAATTGGTTAGTACCAGACTGATGCTTCTCCCCTTGCATAATGTTAATATACATGTTATTTGACTGTTACTTCAGAGTTTACCAATTTTTACTATCCTGCAGCTGTTGAAAATTCACTGTCTGATAAGCTGGACAGTGTTCGACAACAATTACAGTTGAAGCTTGTGAGAAGTTTGAAGGAATATAGGAACCTATATGTTGTACAACACCGGATAGGAGGGAGACTGATTTATCCAGAATCTTTAAGATTCTTGCCATTATACATCCTGTCCATATGCAAATCTCTTGCTCTCCGTGGTGGTTATGCAGATGTCTCTCTTGATGAACGTTGTGCTGCTGGTTTCAGCATGATGATACTGCCTGTAAAAAGGCTGCTCAATTTTATCTATCCTTCTTTGTACAGGGTTGATGAAGTATTGACAATGGTATGTTGTATTTCCTTCCCACTTAGCTGATTTAGTTCCTTTTAACCAGTTTGTCACTTGTAGATTTTTTACCTCCAAACTGCAGAAGTCAAATATGAAATGAACAAAATCAACTTTTAGTATGTTCTGTTTGGGATGGGAAGAATCAGTATAAGAACTGATTAGTCTATTCAGCTACTTTGGAAAGGCCTTAACTATTTTGTTTTGTATGAAGCTTCTATTATACTTTGATACTTTGTAGAGCCTTCAGGCATAGTTAAGTGAAGCTCGGCAAGCTGATTTTTTGGTATATTTGAAGTCATATGTTTTTTCTTCTTTGTTTACGTGTGGTTTGCTAATCAAAATGAATGTTGAGTTTTTCAGGAACCAGATAGGATTGATGGATCCTTGAAGCGGTTGCCATTAACCTTGCAGTGCTTAGACACTGCAGGTTTGTACCTCCTTGATGACGGGTTCACCTTCCTAGTATGGTTAGGTAGGATGCTCCCACCTGAGCTCGTGAACAACATTCTTGGTGTCAGTTTGGCAAACTTTCCTGATCTATCAAAGGTACACCTTTTATACTCTTGGGTAAATAATAATTCTGGCTATGGGTTTGTACTTCTTTTTTTGGGGGGCTTTCCTAAAAAAACTACAGTGTCATGTGCGTTGTCATTTTCTTCTCTTGTAAAAAAAATCTCTGGTATGCTCTGTAGGACTGAATCCTGTATTTAGTTAATTGTAGGACTGAATCCTGTATTTAGTTAATTAAAGGCATACTGTTAATGGGGTTGACACCACATTAGTTTGACTCGCACTAACATGGGTTATCTTGCAGATTCAGTTGAGAGAATGTGACAACGAGTACGCAAGAAATTTCATGAAAATACTAAGAACCCTAAGGGAGAAGGATCCTTCTTGTTACCAGCTACCCCGTGTGGTACGGCAGGGTGAACAGCCAAGAGAAGGCTTTTTACTTCTATCTAACCTTGTCGAGGATCAGATGGCTGGAACAAGCAGTTATATGGACTGGATACTCCAAATTCACCGTCAGAGCTCATGATGATAAACAAACAGGAAGTGACACACAGATTTTTCGCCTTAGTGTAAACTGCTGCTGTTCAGTTGCTGCCAGGCCCTAATCACTCTCCAACAATCGGAACTAATTTGCCAGTCAGCTGTCCAATGTTTCCGTTCCGTTAGCAGCAGCACGCTGGCAATCAAAGTTTTATTGTTAATATTTCTTGTGTTTATTTTTCTCAGAGTGAGAATACAGCTGTTGTATCAGAATAAGTAGGCAACAGTACCGTTCGTTAATTATACAACTGGAGTCGTGGAAGTGGTTTGCATTATTTTAATCTTGTGTTCATTCTTGTCCAGAATTATAGTTGCGTCAGTCTCGTGGTAATTTGGGTTCTCCAAGGCTCATTGTGTAACTCATTTTTGACTGTTGATCTGTCTGTAATGGAAGCGAACAACCGTTTTACTGTTTTTTTTATATTTCTTGCTGTAGGTAAGAATATTTTTTTGAGATCAGATCTTTATTTTGGATGTGCTTAAATCATGAAGCTCATGGTTAGCTTTCGGTACAAGTATTTTTAGTTCAATGAAATTTGCCAAGCCAAAGGTGGTCACTAGTAATTTGGGCAAGTCAGCTATACGGGAATGACTGGTTTGTGGCCAGTGGTGCCAAGAAATGGAGGTGCCTTACGATTGTAATAGCGAATAAGGTGAACATGGCTAATTCTGTCCGGCGGCAAAATTAAGTAATATCTAGAATTGAGAAAACTAAGTGTGAGAATGATTATGGTACTATTCTACATGCTTGCCGTACTGTTGTGTTACTATACCGTCCGATTTGCCTAGGTGATCATTGATAGATACAAATAAAGAAGTGAAACTACATCAAATGAATTCCACAAGTACAGCTTATATTTTGCAACTAATTTGAAAAAATTGATACCTCGTCACTAAATATATGTTGCTACCTGATCCGTGCGGTCAAACCTTTAAACTTGGGATATTGATACATGCAAAAGTCGACTGGACAAAAATAATTTCATTAGTAGTTTTCCTTGAAAAATACTTTCATGATAAACAATTGTGTTATTTTAAAATACCATAGTATTATACAAAATTATTTTCAAAATATTACGCCGAAGAAAGTAAAAAGTAAAAGATGACTTCCTTAGGGGCGAGGGAGTAAATTGTATAGAATGAAACGGTAGGACAAATCAGCCCAACTTAATAATTTTTGGGTAACTAAAAAGGACCAAAAAGTAACTATCTTTATCACTTTGGTTCATCGACATCCCCACTGCCTCACACTTCATTTTTACTGTCCAAATACACATAACTCAATTTTCTCTCTTTTTGTCAACTAATTTCTCGTGAAATCATGGCACGTTAGTAACCATGAACACATCGGATCCATTAGGTAGTTTGTCCCGGTCCCTATGTGTCGAACCTCGAATTTGCCATTCGAAATCTCCATGAGTTTATTCTACTATTCTCTGAATCAGTAGATAATGCTGACAGATACATTACTGAATCATATCATATATCACGTGAATTATACCAAACACTTATATTACATAACTGAGTATCACTAACCCATATCGAGAAAATTATACATAATAGACTGATCAGGCCAAATGTTTACATTATAAAAATAGAAGCGAAAACGAGAAACAAAAGATGAGGCCACACCTTACCACAAACAACCAACTAGGGTAAAAGATGCCTTACCACTCTCTAGAAGTTTGAATAACAAATATACACATAATCACTATCAAAGTCTGTCTAACTAAGACAAGGATTATACTACTAAAGAACGTCCTAGTTTCCACCATCTTTTTCTACGTTTGGTCTCGACACAGTATAGTGGGCGTAATGATCTTGCTCCACCGGTTCTGAATTACTATAGTGAGTGAGGGTGAGCACAAATAACCGTACTCCGTGTGCCAACATATAGAATACAATAATATAGATACATGACTTAACAAAGGAAGGCTCGGGGTTTTATCTGTAACATCCCGATTTTTCAAATATGGTTAATTATATTTAAAATAGACCATTCACAAAATTTTAGGTGCATTTTAAATAACAATTTTCAACATTTAATTGAAAGAGTCATACTAAATTAAAATTTAAATAATTAAATCGAATCGTTTGGAATGTTACATTAAAATTTAATTATTTTGATTTTTTATTATCGTATGCTTTCAAAATCATACCATACATTCATACGTTCACCGTCCTTTTTTTTTTCTGGTTCGACCACCAGCGAACAAAACACCTGCGGGTCATTCATTTTCCAGTCTCATCCATTTTTCAGTCTTCTCCAACCAGCGTGCAAAACATTTGCCAACACCAGCTTTGATCCCAGCCGATGTGGCAAGACTGTATTCACAGTGAAAATCCAATCCGCTGCGAAGTGTGAAACAAATTGGGTGAGTTTTTTAAGGTGAGGTCGCGGTGGCAAGTACCATCTCATTTTCTCTCTTCCAAACCAGACACACAGCCCCCTGTCATTTCTTCTCTCCCATACCAAACATAGCCATTGTTTTTCTTCGAGAGCTCAACTCCTTGCCTCCTCTCATTCACATCTCATCCAAAAACACAAAATGAAGCAATGCATGTCACATCATTGCAATCCACATCACACAAGCATTCCATTCATACAAGTATTTTCTCATGCATTGTCGTTTGAGCTTATTTCTGAAAATTCCAAAATTAAAATAGTAACTGTTGCAAGGGTGGCCCCCAACTAAGACCAGCCGGCCTGTTAGAAGGTTGTAAGACCCAAAATAGGACATGTATAATAGCATAAATGCTCTTGAGAGGGATACTTGAGTGTAAGGACATAATTGTAAAACACACTCCATGTGAATATATATGCTATACAGGCCACGGTGGAGGACCCCAAGCATTGCTCACCTAACTCTCCACTATCATACTCTCTCTCTCTTTGTTTGGTCTGTAGGGCTCGGCAACATGGCTTCGGCCCGTGAAACCCTTCACCATGAGAGGCTCCTGTTGTAGAGGTGGCCCCCACCTAAGCCCAGCTAACCTGTTAGAAGGTTGTAAGGCCCAAAATGGGACATGTTAATGACATAAATGCCCTTGAGAGGGATACTTGGGTGTAAGGACATAACTGTAAAATACTCATCATGTGAATATATACATGCTATCCAGGCCACGGGGAGGACCCAAGCATTGCTCACCTAACTCTCCACTACCATTCTCTCTCTATTTGGTCTGTAACCACGATTGTTTGCGCCGTCCGTGGGGAGGACGAGAGCAAGCCTCAAGATCCAAAGAAGGATGGCACCGAAGAAAACTTCATCATCGGCGGCGGAGAAGAAGAGGAACACGACGGAGCCGTCGCGCGTCAACACCAGAGCTTCGGCGTCGGCAATCGCGAGCGCGGACGTCGGCACGGGCACGACAACTACAGACGTCGACGCTCACGGCGCGACGATCGACCCCACCGCTGGCGTGACGATCGACCCCATCGCTGGCGCGACGGTCGACACCGGTAGCACCGACCGGGTTGTCGGGAGCGGTAACGCTGATGCCCATGCTGGCACGGCCACCGTCCCCACACCCGGCGCACCGGCGCACCGGGCAACCCAAGAGCGCAGACCGTGGTCACTGCTGTCCCGGCGATGCAACCAGGTGCACCGATAGCCCCAGCCGTAGTAACGGTGGAAAGCGCCCTGCTGACAGCCATCGGTACGCTCCAACGGGAGCTAGCGGATCCCCGCGGAGCCGTGCGGGATATGCAAGAGGCTCGGAGTTAGTAAACCCCACCGATGGCCGTGCCAGAGCCCACGCCGGAACAAGCGGACAGCCGCAAGGCCCCTACGTCTAGTCGCGTCCCGCTGCGGCGCGTAGATCCAGAATCATCCCTCTCTGCGGGCCCGCAGCAATCGGCATGGCCAGAGGATTTCAAGTTTCCCAACGCCATCGAGCCGTACAAGGGCAACACGGACAGCCATCGAAGCTGCAGTGGAGACGACACCACCAAGGCGAAGGGGCTCCCCCTCGCGCTACAGGGAGTGACGCTCTCTTGGTTTTTTTTACCATAGAGCCAAACTCCATCTACACATGGGAGCAGATCCGTGATTGCCTCTATAACAACTTTCAGGGGAACTACATCGAGCACGTCGATGCGGATCAACTCTTCGCCGTCAAGCAAAAACCCTCAAAAAAGCTCCGAGAATACTTCAAGTGCTTTGCTAAGGTACGCTGCCAAGTTAAGGATGTTAACGAGACAACCATCATCAATGCAGCAATACAAGACCTCCGCCCGAGGCCGTTGGCCGGGTACAATGCCCGCAAGCCAATCAAGACGGTCGCGAAGCTCTTTAACAAGATGGAGGAGTATGCGCGGGCGGAGGAGGACGCGCGGCGGCGCAAGGGCGCCGACTCCAATACCATTCAGGTGGAGGAGTCGTCGCAAAACGGAGGCCTACTGGCAGGGGACGACTCCCCGAAAGGCAAGTGCAAGCAAGAGTCCACGAGGGACGCCCCTGAGCGCAACGATGCCGAGCACCACCAGAGCTCGTCGAGTGGTAAGCACAAGCCCAAGCGCAACCAGCACAGACCCCAGAAGGCCTGCCATGTCTTCAACATAGAGGGTGCCTCATGGGACATTACCCCCGCCTTTCACGGGCTGGGCCGCGGGGGCCAGGGATGGGAACGTGGGCGGGGCTGGGACGAAAGACCCCACGCAGAACAGGAAAACTAGGACTACGGAATGTGGTGTGAAGTGCATGACTATGGTGACCATTTCATGCGGGCATGCACCGCAATCATGGCACTGCGGCAGGCAACCGCTAGGGCTCATGCCCTGGAAGCGATGCCCCCCGTCGTGGCCCACGTGCAGCAGCCACAAGAGAGCCCTCCACGACCTTGGGCCCTAGAGGGGCCCAGCGTCGGATCATCAGCGTCATCTCCGGAGGCTCCTCGCTGGAGGCCCCCCCTCGACGCAAGCACCTCTGGGGGTGGCGCACTGCGAAATCACCTTCACGCCGGTCGACCCCCAGGGCGTGGATTTTCCCCACCAGGATCCCCTGGTCATCCAAGCCACCATCGCAGGCTGCGACGTCAGGCGTGTTCTCGTCGATGGGGGAGCACCGCGAACATTCTGTTTGCGGCGACCTTCGACCAAATGGGGATCCCCCAGAGTCGTCTGGGTCAATCGGGAATCCTGCTTCAAGGTTTCGGGGGTCAGCCGCTAAAGGCGTTGGGCCAGGTACGTCTCCAAGTCTCCTTTTGCCAGGACGACAATGCCAGGAGTGAAGATGTTACCTTCGACGTCGTGGACATTCTGCACCCGTACAACACCATACTGGGGCGCCCTACCCTCAACTCCTTCGGGGCGGTCCCGCACCATGGCTTCTTGTGTATGAAGCTCCCGGGCTCGCAGGGTGTCATCACCATCTTCAGTGACCAGGAACTCGCTTGACGTGTGGAGGCTGGTGCTAGGAGGCTGCATCGCAAGGTGCACGTCCTCACCAATAAGTTAAAAGCGGACACGCCGTCCGCTCCGGGATGGACGCCTAAGCCCCGGCCGGAGGGTGGGGTCAAGAGAATGCCTCTCGAAGCCGAAGGTCAATTCGTGTGCATCGGCGAGGGCCTTCCCCCGGAGGTGGAACAAGACTTGCTCTGGGTTCTCCAGAGCAATGCGGATGTCTTCGCGTGGTCCCCAGAGGACATTAAAGGTGTGGACCGCGCCCTCATCGAGCACAACCTAGCGGTTCGCCCCGACGCCAAACCGGTCAAGCAGAGGCTTCGGCGCATGTCCATTGACTGGCAGCAAGCGGCTAAGGTGGAGGTAGCGAAGCTTCTCCAGGCCGGAGTCATCCGTGAGGTCCAACACCCGGATTGGCTTGCCAACCCGGTGCTGGTGAAAAAGGCCAGCGGCGCCTGGCGTATGTGCATCGACTTCACTACCCTTAACAAGGCATGCCTGAAGGACGACTACCCCTTGCCGCGCATAAATCAACTGGTCGATGCCACCGCGGGGTGTGAGCTCATGAGCTTCTTGGATGCCTACTCCAGCTACCACCAGATCTACATGGCCAAGGACGACAAAGATAAGACCAGCTTCATCATGCCGATTGGGACATTCTGCTTCGTCAGGATGCCCATCAGTTTGAAGAATGCGGGGGCAACATTCACCCGCCTCATCGCACTAGCGCTGGCCTCTCAGCTCGGGAGGAACGTGGAGGCTTACGTCGACGACGTGGTCATCAAAACCAGGCAGCTCATCTCCCACGGTCAGGATCTCCAAGAGACCTTCGACAATCTTAGGAGAGCAGGCATCAAGCTCAATCCGGACAAGTGTATCTTTGGTGTGCAAGCAGGCAAGCTTTTGGGCTTCCTCGTGTCCGGGCGCGGCAACCAGGCGAACCCCGACAAAGTCGACGCGATCCTCGCTATGGAGCCACCTAAGACGACAAGGGAGGTCCAGAGGCTCGCTGGCCGCATGGCCGCACTGAGCCGCTTCCTGTCTAGGGCAGCGGAGCGGGGCCTGCCATTCTTCAAGACCCCTCGCGACTGCGACGGGTTTCACTGGGATGGCGACTGTGTGAAGGCCTTTGACGACCTCAAGAGACACCTCGCAAGCCTCCCCACTTTGGTCGCTCCAGCACCAGAGGCTTCCCTCCTGCTCTACCTCGCCGCTACAACAACAGCGATCAGCGCCGTCTTTGTCCTTGAGGAGGGCGCCATGACGCGGTATACAGAGCTGGAAAAATTGGCATACGCGCTGGTCATGGCCTCGAGGAAGCTCCGGTATTATTTCCTACCCATCCAATTAGGGTGTCATCCTCATTCCCTCTGGCGGAAATGCTGCATAATAAGGAGTCCACAGGGCACATTGGCAAGTGGGCAGCCAAGCTCGCGCCGTTCTCCTTGACATACGCCTCACGAACGGCGATCAAATCCCAAGTCCTTGCGAACTTCCTCGCGGAATGGACTCCGTCGGCCCAGCACGTCCAGCAGCCAGAGGACCCGGTGTGGATGCTCAACACCGACGGAGCTTACGGCGCTTCGGGCGCGGGCGTGGGCGCAATGGTCACTACACCAAAGGGGCACCGCCTGCTGTACTCGGCGCGTCTTGGATTTTCGGCCACCAGCAATATGGCCCAGTACGAGGCGTTACTCTTCGGCCTCGCGAAGCTTAAAGCTCTTGGCGTGCGACGAGTTCTTGTCCGCACCGACTCACGTCTGGTGGTGGGCCATGTGGACAAATCATACCAAGCCAAGGACCCTGAACTGGCCAAGTACCTGGTAGCCATAAGAGCGAAGGAGCGATACTTCCTGGGCATCATAGTCAAGTCCATCCCTCACGCAGATAACGAACAAGCAGATGTCCTCGCAAAGGTCGCCAGCCAACAACTTCCCCCACCTGAGGGAGCATTCTATGAGGTCCTGCCCGCGGCAGCCATCGCTCAGGACAACCGCGATGCGACCCTCGTCCACCAGATTACCCAGCAGGGTGACTGGCGGGAGCCCATCTACATTTTCCTACAGGGCATCGCAGAGCCAGACGACCCTGTAGAGCTCCGGCGCCTGCAGCATCGCGCCAGATCCTTCCAGGTGCTCGACGGTGTACTCTACAAAAAGGGAGTCTGCGCCCCAGTGCTACGGTGCCTTTCATGCGAGGAAGGAAAGTAACTTCTCGCGGATATCCATGCGGGGCTCTACGGTTGTAGGAGCCCAAATATTAATATCCGGATTCCTCTGTGATTCCCGCACTATTCCCTGGATCAGTAGATAGTGCTCACAGATTACAGTTCTGAATATCAAAATACATATCATGCGGAAGCGTAATTAAAATAATAGACTTACTCATGGGCCGGATAGGCCGAAATCATAAAATTGCAGCAGCGGAAGAACGAAGCACACAGGTGGGACCTTCAGGACATGCCCACAGGCAGCCAACTGGAGGTGCGCGACCTAACCCTTGACATCTTCATCCTCTCGGCCAGCTTGTCCAATCTTGTTGCTGAGGCGAGGTAATTTGATTCCTGAATCTGAATTTTGTCGCAAAAGCGAGCGTGAGCACTCCGACCCCGTGCTCCGCGAGCCAATACACAGAATGCAAATAAATAGTATGCATGGCTTAACAAAGGAGAGGCTCGGGTTATTTTTATTTGCCAAAATCTCCTTTAGTAGCATTATTACCATTGCTCAATCAAAGTGTGATAATTGCTACCTAACTCCACACTACAATGGCCAAAATTGACCTAATCCACGGAAAATGCACTTTCTTTAATGACTGCTGTCTAAAACTCCAAACAGCAAGTGTCATCATTTATTTAATCCACTGATCATACTTTGTATTTTGAATTACTAATAATCCAATCCTGTCATTACTACTCATCAGCTCCTCACCTCTGAATTCTAATGATTCTCTAACATAATTACTTTCAAATCCACCGATATCATTCGTATTCAATCCTTTTCGTCATTGATTCAAAACCATAATCCAATAATCAATCTCATTTTCCATTATCTATCACTAGCTAATCCACAAATATACCTCCACCGAAAATTCAATTTACCAAGATTATAATCCACTAATTGTTATGAATCCTCCAATCTTCTCAGAAATTCAATTCATCCCTCTAGTAATTGATCATCTCCTATTAATTTCCATTATCACCAATATCTTCCAAGAATTTATATTAATCATTAGTGTAGTAACCCAGCAATTTACCTTTGCACTCCCTAATTCTCCAAAATCATTGAGTATACATCCACCAAGAATATCATTGACCAAGTATATGATTCACTATTATATATATCCACCAAGAATATCACTAATCAAGAATTATACTCCAATACTTGTATTATTTTTCCCAAATTCCTGAAAATTCAATTAGATCATTTATCTAACCTATCTATTCAACTGGACCCCACTAATTTATTTCTCCCAGAACCCACACTATCATTTCTTATTCATGATCGACCTGAATCCACCAATACCTTTAAGTACATGCTACAAACATCCATCTCCTTTACTCACGACCCTGTTTATTCCACCCATATTTTACTTTGTAAGAATAGAAATGCCACTACTTGAAATACAATACATAAAATTTCCTGAGACCTAGCAGCTTTGGAACAAATCATAATGTTCAAGGAATATTAACATGAATTTCCATACATATGTCATCACACCATATGCCTAATATCACCATAATTTTTCTATATATACGGCATCCCACCGTATAACATCTTTCAGCGTTATAACCGCTTAACTTACCACTGGGGCGACACCCAGGACAACTCAAATCAGGGCTTTCCGCTGCCCTCCACTTTTCCATTCCCATTTTCCAAACATTTTTAAATAGAACTAACTCGAGTAAGTTCCCATGTCCGCCCTTGACCGTGGGCACGGCTATTCGAATATTTTTGACTCTGCAGAGTTTGCACACTTTACCCACAAGAGACAGTTTACTCGTTGCCCCGCACGATTCCTTAGCCATGCGGTTGAGCAAACTATCACAGTAACCGTTCAAAGTACCTCGCCCCTTCCATCATCTCACCCTCTGGGTTGCTCCCATTTGCGGTGGGGCCCATTCGTTGTGCGGGATGTTCCCTTCCTATGCACCTAGCAGCTGGCTACCCACACTGCTAGCGCGTCGCAAGAGAACTTCTCCCTCAAGCCTGCCACCCAGGCCGCCACTTGCGGGAGTCCCATTCAAGCCTGCCACCCAGGCCGCCACTTGCACTACTGCCATGATGATGACTTCCAGGGTCCGGTAAATTTACTAAGCTAAGTTGTATTTTACAGACTTGTGGTTGTACTTATTTTACATAGGAGGTCATGACAAGATTCGGTCCTTAGGGTTATCTGGGCGGATTTATCACTAACCACTTTGTGCTTCCACTGCACCACTTACACCCACACACACACTCGAACCCTCCGCCCAGATATTTAAGCAAGTTGGGGTTTTTGGGAGCATAAAATAATCATGTCCAAATATAAACCAGTCATTCCCACCATGACTGCCCAACCAAATTTTCTCATGATTAAAGTGATGCTTGGGCGTTCTCGCGCCCATGAATACCTAAGCAATACTAAGCATGGCATATAAATTACGGACTTATTTTCGAAAGATTACTATTGTAATTTTGCTAGGGCGACAAAGTTCACATATTCAAATATTCCAAGGGAGGTGTAATATTATTCAAGGTAAACAATAGGCACATAACTAGAATATTAAATTAAACATGTATTTGCATATAACTAATAGCATGCAATTTGATAATTTAAACCAAAGTAATTTGCGAAAAACGTAGGTTCAACATGATCAAAGTATTGACTCGCCTGACGCGTTTTACCACGGTCTTGAGCCCACTCAAAGCTATCTCCCTTGATGGCCTTGAGCTTCGGGTCTTTATCTTCACCTTGAATTTGATCTCACCGGATCCATTGATTCTTCGGGGCTCCAGTTTCTAACTACGCGATAAGCGACTGAATCCAAATAAAAGCAAATAACTCAAAAGATTCAACTAACTCCAGATAAGCCAAATTTTGTTTTATTATGGGTAAGAGGGTGATTGAGGTAAGGCAGATTGGTTGCGGGGTATTGACGGAGTTGAACTAATTGAAACGAAGTGATGATTGGTGGAAGGACATTTAATGAGGGAGGGTTCATGACACCGAAATATTGATGAGATTATTTTGCTTTAGATTTGAGGATGACTGGTTTGAACCGGCCATTGAATGCTATGGCTTACCCTATTTTATTTAGTAACGTCTTATTATTATTATTATTATTATTATTATTGCTATTTAAACTTATTTATCTAGGACTGAACATATCATATCAGGTTATACTTTAATACTAATGGTCGATTAAATCTACGGTTGAGGTTTATTTATCGATGCCACGCTAGTGATGGTTACTATTTACATAGCTCTATTGGGTGGATTACTTTTAACCATCTAATGACCTAGGGGTTTCTTTATTATAATCGCCTCATATACATATTTTCTAACATGGCATTTCTATCCTTGTGATTAAAGGTGGCTATCAATTTATGTATATTTAATTGTTGCTTAGTGCCGTTTAAGCCTTAAAGAAAAGACTGTATAATCTTTAATTCAAAGCCTTATTATTGTTATTTTTATAGCTAAACATGATGTCTAATATCTTTTATGAAACTTTGGATAATTAACCAAAGTCATCTTTTATCAATACCTCAAAATCCCCTAATGAGCTTTGGACTAATAACTAGGACATATTATTTTGTTGTATGTGGTAATTAATCAAATACTAAACCTTAAATAACCTCATATACATCCCAATAAAATTTATTGGCTCCCAAGGATTAATTCCAAATTTAAAATCTCAAATAATCTTATTTACCTTCTAATTAAAACTTGTTGGCTTTTCTAATTTATCCATAAGTTATCTTTAATTTGTAAAGGATGACCTTTTTAATTAGTTTCGCATATTTACTTCTTAACATCAACACGCATTTAACCCATGTTGATTCCTTGTTATCTGAGAATAGACCATACATGACCTTGTCTCAGTCTTACATATAGATTAATGAATTTATGGTTCTCAATTGGCACATGATTAACTAATGTTAGGTTTTTAATTCAGTTGTGTAGATCTTTTCTTCATACACTCATGAGTAACTGCTTATTCTCATTTTCATTCTCAAACCTTGGCTAATCAAATTGCTCCTTTGATTGTTTACACAACCTAAGTTTCCAAATTAGTTGTCACCAAGAATGGATACTGAGACATGAGGCAAAAGATTTTGGGGATGCCTAACCGGCTGGGCCCATATGTCATACCAGAGAGGGAGACAAAGTAAAATGAAAAGGTGCTGTCCTCGGCTGGGGAACAGGATAGAGCAGAGGCCGAACAGGGGAGGTGCGGTGGTGGCGCCGGTGAAGGGCGGCCGGGGAGGCTCCGGCGACCCGTGAAATGGAAAGCCCAGGTGACAACGAAGCTCTCGGTGGCACGACTTCGGCCGGGGTGGCTCCAAGGTGGGTGGGCGGCGGTGCTAGGCGGCCTACGGTGGGGAGGAGATGGGGTGCCGGCGGCCGGAGGAGGGAGGGTAAGAGGGGAGGTGTGCGTGAGCACTAGTACCGCTCCAGAAACATACCTGAGCAGACGAGTTGGCCGGAGGGTGGCGGAGACGAGCCGGCGACGGCGTAGGCGGCGGTGCGGGGAAGGCGACCGTGGCGGAGAGGCTTGGGCGGCGGAGAGCTTCGACCGACGGTGGGGGAAGCTGCGGGGTATAGAGGGGGTGCTCCCCCCGCGACGAATCGGAGAATGTTCAACCGAGGAGGCGGCGGCGGGGAGAATGGCAGCGGCGGCCGACTTTGGGGAAACGGTCGATTGTTGCGGCTCCGGTGATGTAATCAACGAATTGAGTTGGGAAACATGAAATTGGGGAGGGGAAGCACACTGCGACGCAGTGGGATTGTTGGGGCTTTGCTGGAGGGAAGGTCGGCGTGGTGTGAGGCGGCGGCGGCCGAGAATGGGGGTGGGGCAGTGGGGAGAAACGGGAGAGGTCGAGCTGCTTGTTATAGCCAGAGAGGGGAGGCGTTGCAGCTGCGGACCGGGCGAAGGGGAAGGTCCCCCGAACAAGAACCGGCACGGGCTCGGCGCGCGGAATGACTAGGCGAGCAGCGCGTGGCAGGGGCGGTGCTGCAGGGCAGCGAGACGGCAGGCGCGCGGAGGGGACGGGACGAGCGGCGAAGGGACAAGTCAAGCGGGGCTCGAGCGTGCAGCGAAGTCAGAGGGAGGCAGGGCTGCGGCAGGCGCATGATGGCGCGGGGAGGGAGGGAGACGTGGAGTGCTCACAGCCATGAGAAAAGAAGAGAAGAGGTGAGCGCACGGGAAAGGAAGGAAGAAAGAAGAGGGAGAAGAGGCGCGGGGTGGAGCCAGGCGCTCGGGCCCGCTGGCAGGGAGGAGACGCGCGGTGGGAGGCAGGGAGAGAGGGGAAAGAAAAAGGGAGTTGGCCCCACCTGTAAATGAGAGTATGGAAAAAGAAATGGTAGAGGGAAAAAGAGAAGGAGAAATGTTTGGGCTTGGTTTTGAAGTTTCAGATTTTTTTAATTTAACCTTTTTATTTCATGTTTATGATTACTGATTTTCGCATAACATTTAGAATTTATCTTTTCATTTAAGTTTTGTTTTGCTAATTGAATTAAAAGAATGGATTTTTGGTGTATTCATTTAGGGATATATTCTAATATTCTTCGTGGATTCATTTTATTGACTAGGGTTTGAACTCTGGTATATTTTAATACTTTGAATTATTGATATGTGACATCATTTTCTACTTTTTATTATTTTCAGGGTCATCATCGGCACTTGGACTATTCTTAGGTTATTAATCTGCATAGCATGAACTTAGAAAATTTCAAATAAATATTTAAAAAAGATTTGATTGCCAGCAAAATGCAAGAAAAGTTTTAAAATTTTCATATTTTCGAACATCCAAAAATTCAGGATGTTACAACGGTTCACACATCACGCCGAGGTCGCTAGTTGGCAAGGCATTCAGGCACGGTTTCTACTGGCCAACCGCCGTTGCTAACGCGCAAGACCTCGTGAGCTGGTGCCAAGGCTGCCAATGGATGGGGCGGGTCATCGGCAGACCCCCGACGAGCTTGCAGCCTATCCCTCCAGTATGGCCGCTGGCACGATGGGGCATCAACGTAGTTGGCCCACTCCCCCGGGCCCCGGGGGACCTCCGGTTCGTTGTAGTCACCCTGAAGTATTTCTCTAGGTAGCCAGAGGTTGTCGCTTTGGCTAGGATAACTTCCGCGGCCATGCAGCGTTTTCTTTGGCAGAACATCATATGCCGCTTCGGAGTACCTAGGGAGCTCACCGTAGACAATGGTCTGCAATTCTATTCCGCCCCATTCAAGGAGTTCTACGACAGTATGGGCATCACACTCCGATTTGCTTCGGTTGGGCACCTACAATCCAATGGAGCGGTCGAGCGGGCAAATGGAGCCATCTCCGCCGGAGTCAAGAAGCGTCTTGTCGGGCTACCAAAGGGCAAGTGGCCAGACGAGCTCCACAGTGTATTATGGTCCCTCCGCACAACGGTGACACATCGGATGGGATTCACGCCGTTCAAACTCCTCTTCGGCGATGAGGCAGTGACGCCCGAAGAAATTAAGGCTGGCTCGAGGAGGGTCCTCGTCCAGGCGCCGGCGGAGGAGCGCCACTCGTTCCTGGATCTTCTCGATGGAGATCGAGTAAGCGCCACCCAGCACATCGTGAAGTACGCACGTCAAATGGCGCGCGCGCGCGACCGCACCATATACTCACAGGAGTTCCAGCCAGGGGACCTCATCCTCAAAATGGCGCTCCACGCGGAGACTGTCGGTAAGCTGGAATCCAAGTGGGACGGCCCATACATCGTCGTAGCAGCTTTGCAACGGGGAGTTTACCGCCTCGCAACGCTGGCAGGGCAGACACTTCACCACACATGGAATGTGGACATGGCAGGGCAGCCACCGGAGATACTACTGACGGGCTGGATACGGCGACATCAGACCGAGCTCTACGCCGAGAAGGAGACGCCCCATCTTGCCGTCACCATCGTGGCGACGTGTCCAGACTGGTGCCGGCACCGCGCGCTCTGGCACGGGAATGTCCAGGGCTACGCATACCCGGTTTATCTGCCCCAACTTCGCCGAGGCGGTCGTAGCTTCGCGCAGCTCGTGCTCCTTGGCCGTGTATGGCCCAAGGAACGCAATTACCGCGTGCTCCGCATCCTCTAGTTGGAACCCTATAGGCAGAGCGAGGCGTCGTTCCTAAAGTCACATGCATGCATATATATACGTGCGTATGCAGCCTATGGCCGAAAAACTTACAGGGAGCGGAGGGCTTCGGAAGAGAAGACACTGTCGGGTGAACGCCATCTCGCTGGGTGCGACCTCGCTCATACTTCCACCGGTCGGAAAGCGGCACCACCCCGTACATAGTGAACTCCTCGGCGAGGTCGCGCATGTTGAACTGGAGGGCGATACTGGCAAGCCTCCACGCCTTCTGTTCATCGTCGCCCTTCGGCCTCACACCCGGCGAACTGTTGAAAGATATTGGCCGTCCTAGGCACCAAAGACCGCTAGTGCTCGTCACGTGGTGGTAGAACCACCGTCGCATCCAACCGGACTCCCACTTCCCTCGCGTCGCCAGTGAGGGGAGGAGCCTCATGCAGTGCGACCTCAGCACGAAGTTGACACTGCCGAAGTTCGATAGCGCCCCCCTTCGACCCTCTTCGGCTGGCAGCCTGCGTCATTAAGAAGGGCGAATAGGTTCACGCTGGGGCGGACACCTTCTGTTCGCGCCGCCCAGACATAAACAGCCAGGCGAACTATCGCATTCGGGGTCAGCTGCGCCAACTCCAGTCCATAAGCCCGCAGCGCAGTCCTCCAGCCTCTTCTCCCAAAGGAGAGTCTGGATCATCCCCTCTATTGTGAGACTCCGCCCTAGCGCACGGGAGCAGCGGCCTCCCGCCTTCTCCATGGCCTCCCACCACTTGTCGGCCTGCATTGGCTCCTGAACCACAAGAGCGTATTCCGCCGGTGGCGGCGACAAACCGCGTTGGCTAGACGAGGCGCTACCGCTGAGCCGGCGAGCAGGATCTTCGTGGCAAGCCATTCTCCTCCAAAGTGCAAGGCCAAATGAACAGGGGCAGAGGCAGATCGCGCCAGCAAGCGGGGAGAAAAGCGAGCGAGGCAACGGCAAGCGAGCGAATGAGCAAATGGGAAGAACGCTCACAGGCCGGTGACAAGGGTATATAAAGCCCTCTCACCTCCCCCCACGATTGGAAGGCAACCGGCAGGAGCCCAGCTGTTCGGCTCCCCACGATCGGGAAACGCAACCGCCAGTAGCCGGAGGCATGCAGTCGCAGGCCGCCTGACAACGCACGACACGCCAATAGCGTTCCGCCACGCATCCCCCCTCACTCGGGAAGGAACGCATGATCGCGGTCATGCGACCGCTGACAACGCACGACGCGCCTATCGCGTCCCGCCGCGTGTACCTTCCCATCGGGACGATGCGTACGACCGCAGTCGCCCGACCTTGACACCTCAGGGGTCAGTGTGATTCTTGCTGCCATTAAGACATCGACTCTGGATCACGAGCTTCTACAGAGTGGCCTCGGTCAACACCTCTGCAACGTGTTAGCTCCGGACCCATCTCCGCGGGAAGCGCCTGCCCTCGGCCATGGCATCGCACATGGGAGAATGAACCCGCCTTTGCCTCGACTTTGACTCCGCGACCGAAGGGCTCCGGGGTCAAGGACGGCTTCGGCAACTAGCTTGACTCTGCATCCTCGGTGCGGGGTTGGGCTGCACTAGAAAACGAGACCCCATCCAACAATACAGGAGTTCACAGGCCTCAGGGACGGAGGGGGCCAAAGGGCTCGGCAACATGGTTTCGGCCCGTGAAGCCCTTCACCATGAAAGGCTCCTGTTGTAGGGGTGGCCCCCACCTAAGCCCAGCCGGGCTGTTAGAAGGTTATAAGGCCCAAAATAGGACATCTATAATGACATAAATACCCTTGAGAGGGATACTTGGGTGTAAGGACATAATTGTAAAACACTCCCTATGTGAATATATATATGCCATCCAGGCCACGGGGGAGGACCCAAGCATTGCTCACCTAACTCTCCACTACCATACTCTCTCTCTGTTTGGTCTGTAACCATGACAGTAACGTTCCAGTGAAACAGAGACTTTCCAAGAATTTTTGAGAAAAATCTAGAATAGATAAAATTCTGAAAAAATTACACGATGATTTGCACTATATCCTAAAAAAATTTATAATTTTTGGAGCTCATCTGACATGTCTAAAACTTCTCCAAACCCTCAGCCCACCTCATCCCTTTCTTCCTCTCACTGCCGTATGGGGCCCGCTGCCTAGAGTCTCTTCCACCTCCAGCCATTAGATTGAGAGACATGCCCACCGTTTCTCCGCTCCGCTAGGAACGCGGCTGAACCGCAGCGCTTGAACACGTGCATGTGAGTCTTGGAGCTTGGTCGTGAAGAAAGCAACAAGATCTGTGCCACGATGTTGCCATGTTTGCCCCGTCTGACCGCATCACTTGCTTCTCCTCCAAGCCTCTGCTGCCATCATCTCCTCACTTCTTTATCCGTTGCATCTAAGCCAGCAAAGTCGCCACCGCTTGCGGATTCTTGCCACGTGCCCCATGTTTTGCCCTTCGTTCCTCGGGTTTCCTTGCCCTATTCAAATGACCAACCACGTTGCTTTCTTCGCCACCCTCTCCTCTCCATTCTACTCGATTTTTCATCTCTAGAGCTCCACTATCTTGATCGGAATGCACATGTCTTCCCAACACTAGCGAGGGCGTTCGAGTGCTGCAGTGGCACAGCAACCGGCATGGCGCCGCACTACATGAGAACAGAGCACGCGGGGCATGCTCCAGAGTTGCTGTTCCGGCTTGGGCCGAGCCAGGTGGGGCCAGAGGTCTAACAGGCTAGGGACAAGTGGGCTAGGCCCAAACTATTCTTTAGCCAATTTTGAATTCTTTACAAATTTATATTTTGAATATTCAATTTAAATTATCAAATCAAGACAAGGCCGATTTGTATTTAAATTTGAACCTTAATTGGATTTGCATCAAACTCAAAATTCCTAAATGCCATTAGGGTTTCTGGATGGCAATTGACAACAATCTCTCATCCCTAAATTGATTTCCTATTTTAAGTTTATTTGAACTAGATTTTGTATTCTCATTTTAGCTCTTGAATATTTCCAATAAATTTCCCTTTGATTTATAAATCTATTTAATCACGTTAATCCTATTTCTCCTTCACGTTAATCCGGGCCAGAGACGAGAAAGAGGGGCAATGGGCCGACAGTAGGGGTGTAATCAGGTCAGATTCAAACAGATATTGTTCATACCGTATCCTAACCTATTTTTTTAGATTTAGAGTCAGATATGGTATGGCCTGATACGGATATGAATTTGGAGTATTCGGAGTTTCAGATACAGTACGGTTGGGACGGATACACGATGGTTTCGAATCTAAAACGGATAATATAGGAAGATAGTATGTGCATACATAAAGAAATATACACTGAATCATATCACCATCACTTTAAGCCTTCGACTAGCAATAAATTCATCTAGATTTCTTTAGTACAATAGCTGACACAACACAAGTTCAACATAAGCGATAAATTCATACATAAGTTTGAAAACTAATAAATTTATACACAAGTTCAATATAACTAGGGAGGATTGGTGGCGGCTGGCTAGAGTGGCTGAACTCTAGAGTTAGATTAGGACTTGGGTAAAATCTGGGCCGATTGGTGTCAATGATGGTTGATGAGCTGGGCCGGATTGGGTACTAACTTTCTTGTCGGATATCCGATCGGATATTATTTGGTTTACTATTTACCGACGTTATTTAGTAGGATTTTAGCTCTCCCATTTTTAGCTACTGTATTCGGCAATAACTATCTAGTACTGGCTGAATTTGGTACCAAATACTAAATTACCTTCCCGTATTCGGTACCGACCGTATTTAGTAATGGATCGGTAGGATTAACCTGTACCATTTGCATCCTAGACGGCAGGCCAAATGGGTCAGGCCCTAAATAAATGTAGAAATTTGATTTCTAACTTTTGATTTTAATTTCAAGTACTAAATTTGAATTGGAAGTTTGTTTTACATTGAATTTGGATCCTAAATTTTGAATCGAGCTTAGCTAGAATTTGGGATACCATTTGAATTTGAAACTTTTGGGTTTTGACTTTCAATTTATCTCCTAGGGCCAAAAGGAAATTTTGACATGGCCAACTATTATCCATAAATTTAAATGACCCAAATTGAAGATGATTTCATTACAAATCTTTCGTTCAAAATTTCTCTCTCAATTTTTATTTAGTTCATGGTCCTGGCTTTAATAGAGTGAACTTTTGGATAAATTTTACTGCAAATATTCCCATGCTACTTTCTAGATCATCTTTTCAATTTTGGGTTTTTATTCAAATTTGTTTTACCAACTATATATTTTTAAATCTAGATTTCGGGTTTTGTTAATTATGATTTGAGTGGTTGAAATACAAGATTAAATCAATGTCGAATAAAACTCTAGACATTCGAAGAAAGCTAGGATGAAATCAAAAGGTTTTATATTTTACATATTTCCATCAAGTTGATTCGGAATTTAAAATCAGGTGTTCCACTCTCTCCCCCTTCCTCACATGTAACCACGTCTTTCTTCACCGTGGCATCGCTATAGATGTAGCGCACCCTCCTGGATCCTATGTGTCATGCGATGTTGGCATGGTAGCATGGCTGTTGACATGTCACAATTTGACGAAAACTTGGTAAGAATTTGGTGATAAAATTGGGAAGATGGACTTTGTAGCCTCCTAGGAGGATATTTGGATGGTAAAGTCAACGAACCCAAATGACTTTCATGGGACATTGGCAAAAGCAGCGACTCTTAGGGGTTTGGATTTTCCTCAAAATAAAAAGTAACTCCACATTTTACACCAGCAGCCAAAAAATATCCTAGGTGTGTGGAGTGGCCCAACCCTATAACAGAATCTTGCAATGACATAATATGTAATAGGCTCAATAGTATAGATAAATATATCAATGTACCTTTATCTTTTGTAATTATTAAGGGGTAGGATAAGAATTTCTCATCTATCCCATTCATGTATATAAACTCTAAGAGGGATATGAGGACAGATCCACTCATTTACACTAGTTCTCTCTGTCAATTGACTCTAGCTCCCTTAATTACATATCCCTCAAGAGGAAAAGGGATATTGTGTTCATACTATAACAGTAGGTATATAACCCCTGCTCACCTTGTCTTTTTTGTTGGTTTATGGTTTTTTTTACTATAACTAACCTATTTTGCATTGTAGTTACTGGTAGTTTTTGGCATATTAAATTTAAAAATAAAAAACATATTAATCCACCACGAATGCAAAGAAATATTGGGAAAAAAGACAAAAAAAACTTAAAAACCAAAAATCAGAAAATAAAAACAAAATTAAAGAATAATAAATTAGAAGCGAAATCCAAAACAAATGGGTCTAATTATATAGTAGTCCTTCGGAGAGTCTCAACATATTGCAATGATTAGAAGATATGACGAGGTTTGAATATAAAGCTTTTCAACAATCTCGATATATATTTGATGACGATGATTGTGAGTGTTCGTATGGTCAAATTCTTTCTTCTTTAATAGGAAGGGCCCAGAAAGTAGGAGGGCTCCTCTTGCTTCCCCTTCCGCAAGACAATGTTGGCGGCTCGCCGTCTCGCCGTCTCGCCGCCTCCGCGCCGCCACCGCCCTCCGCTTCTCCTCTCCTCCGCCGCCGCCTCTCCGCCCAGTCCCAAGGTCCCCAACCCATGACGCCACCGCCGTCGGCCGATGAGGGCGCGGGGGCGTGGGCCCGTCGCGCAGCTGCGCTCTCGCTGCTGGGTCTCACCGGCGCCATCGCCGCCAGCGCCGTCAGTGACCTGGCCGTATTCCTCTCCTGCTCCAGGTCCACGAACCCCACCTGAACCTCTTGTCACTGGCTGTCTCTTTACGCACGTATGTGTGGATATCTGTGTATACCTGTTCTTGTGTTGATGCGATGGGATCAGCTAGCTATGAATTTCTTTTACCTGCTCTTGATTTGCATCTGTTCCTAGCTCGATATGTCCAGTTCTTGATCTCCATGTAGCGCATGAATGATGAATTTGTGCAACTTAGAAGGATGCATTTACCTTCATGTTAATTTCTCTTCTGTCAATGTGCTCCTTGTACTCATATTTGGCCTTCTTTATCAAGAACTGAGATTGCTAGTTCTAACTGCTGTTGCTGCTCTTGTTGCAGCCAGGCAATAGAGAAAGCCGCCCAGAACCAGCAAATTGTGAATGCAATCGGCAAACCGATCGTGCGGGGTCCCTGGTATAGCGCTTCCATTGCCGTGAATCACGCGAGGCATTCCGTCTCCTGCACTTTTCCTGTGTCGGGGCCCCAAGGAGATGGGCTTCTTAAGTTCAAGGCTGTTCGCTTGGGAGGTACGTGCTACCCATAGTACTCACAATTCTGTGTTGAAGTGCTTGCACTCCTTACGAGCTGAGTTGGATTAGATATGTTAGTATGTTGCGATTTTTCTTGTGGCATATGCCAGTCAGTGTAGATCTTCCCTTGAATTTGACTTGAAATAGCAACGATTCATTCACTGCTTCTGGGAAAAAAAGTCTTAGTCTCTCTGGTCTTGTCACTGAGCAATTTATACATAACTATTGTAAAGATTAGAATTAATTAAAGTAATAAAATTAAATAGCTTAAATTCTAATATTTACTCACAGATTGTCACTCCTAATCTCTCTAGTGATCTTGTAACTGAGCAATTTATAAAGTAATAAAATTAAATCACTTAATTTCTAATATTTACTCACAGATTGTCACTCCTAATCTCTCTAGTGATCTTGTCACTGAGCAATTTATAAAGTAATAAAATTAAATCACTTAATTTCTAATATTTACTCACAGATTGTCACTCCTAATCTCTCTAGTGGTCTTGTCACTGAGCAATTTGTAAAGTAATAAAATTAAATCACTTAATTTCTAATATTTACTCACAGATTGTCACGACTAGTCTCTCTAGTGGTCTTGTCGCTGAGCAATTTATCTAATGATCGACTGTGCTAAAGCTAATGATGCTAGTCCGACTAAATCAAATATGAGATTAGAACACAAATACGAGCATGGAAACTAAACCACATTTGTAATTGACCAAAATACTCACATATCAACAGCACCCTAAACTATAGAGAAAGGCAAGGCACGTTGATGACGTTGTCTTATACAAC
Organism: Dendrocalamus latiflorus; assembly: GCA_017311315.1. Taxonomy (NCBI): domain Eukaryota; kingdom Viridiplantae; phylum Streptophyta; class Magnoliopsida; order Poales; family Poaceae; genus Dendrocalamus; species Dendrocalamus latiflorus. The sequence continues at coordinate 3,822,189 of CM029656.1, forward strand.
TAATATGCCACTGCTATGATGTGGTTTCACCGACGTGGTCCTCGGAGATACAATGCTGCTCTTTATGAATCTGTGCACACTGAATGTGGAAATGTAGAAGGGGATAGTGTTGTGTATCTCTGTGGACCTCACCGGTGACACCATGACATAGTGGTGGCGTATCAGTTTTATAGGATAGCATCATCAGCATTTCTTTTCTTGCTCGATAGCTTTGAGTGCTGTTGGTATGTGACTATTTTGGATTGATTACTATAGTAGTTTAGTCTCCATACAAGTAATTTTGTTTAAATCTCATCTTTGATTTAGTAGTATTGGTAGTTTTAGGCTTTTAGCACAATAGATTGTGGGATAAACTGCTCAGTGATGATATCTTCCATTAGGAAAACTTTATAATTCATAAGTAATAGATTAGAATTTAAGCTATTTAATTTTTTACTGTCATTAATTGCAATCTTTATCATTGTTATCTTTTACTACCAAACAGATTTTTTCTTACTGTGTACAATTATCTGTTAAATTGGTAAATGTTGAGCTCACATGGCAGTATATTGTAATGTATGCTATCCTTACGGGGTAAACACCGCTGAGAGGATGGCCTGGTGGCGATGTCTTCTTTAGGGGAGAGATGAGACTAGAGATGAGAATGAACTTGTTTTTTTCTTGCTTAATCCCCTCAATGTATGACGGCTCCTTTATATAAGAGCATCCCTAACAATATGAGCTAAGTATTAAGGGTATTGGTGGTATTTCCTATTGTATTAGGGTTTAGTCTTGTGTCCTCTTTGTACCTTATATATATATTGCCCATTGGGTCTCTTGAATACATACACAATATTCATAATATGGTATCATAGCAAAGATTAGGGTTAGGGTTTACTGTAGCCGCCGCCGCTGCCTCCTAGCCTCTGCTGTTCTGCATCTACTGCACTCGAGAGAAGCGATCTCCGCTCCTAGGGGCCATCGTCGTTGGATCCCACCATCGGTCTTCCACAACATGAGCCATCGCCGCCATCCTCTTCACGGACTGCCGCCGCCCTGCCATTTACACGACTTCCCTCAGTCGAACTTGGTCGCCGTCCTCTCTGTCCACGTGCTTCTCACCATGGCCACCACCGTGCAGGTGTCCGGCTTGGCTGCCTTGGATCCGGCCGCCTCAAGCTCCGAAGACGGCTAGAGACAAGGGCTCTTTGGGTCGCCGCCGCCTTTCTTGGATCTGCCAGATCCGAGATTGGCCCAAGCTCATGTCGCGCCACCTGCCGTCGTTCTTCCACCGCTCGAGCCGTCGCCGTCCTTTTCTTGGACCGCCGCCGCCGCTCGGCTTTCTCGACGTTGGCTGGCCAACGCTGGTCTAGCCCGCTCCCGGATTCGCCGTTGCCTGGCCCTTGCTCGGGCCGCTGAACCCCGCCGTCCGTCGCCATTGGATCGAGTGTGCCGGGGCCAACGTCGCCATGGGAGGTAGCTCATTGGAGCCCCGGCGTCTGCCAGATGCCGTCATCTTCTTCGCTCACACTGGCGGGTGCTGCGCTTCGACGAAACCTAGCGCAACCGTCCCATCCTCTCTCACTCAGCTAGGCCACCAGCTTTGACCGATGGCTGTGGGCTTGGGCGAATGGTTGCTATGTATGGCCATTTACATATTGTGAACATTACTCATACTAGTCCGTAGCATAGAGTCAATGTTTTATTTCTGTGTTCTTGCTGCTAGTATTCGCTGCCTGTCAGTCTTTTCTTTTGAGTCTTTCGTTGCGTCCATTCAAATCCAAATCTTTATTTTTGCATTCGTCTAAGCCATGCGAGTCCATAAATTTATTGTCAGTCATAAAAGCATAAGGATTTCTTTTTTGCATGGCAACAGCCACTGTTCTTCTCTCTGAGCCATGCGCAGATCGTAGAAGTCGTTATGATGCCGCCGCTTCTCTCTGAACCTCCGCGTTGCGCTTCTTCTGCATTGCGCTTCTTGTGCACTGCGCCACCGCCATCTTGAACTTCGATCTGCACCGCCGTGCTTCTACCCATTCCTCTTCGAGTTGACATATTTTCCAAGAGCTGCACGCTAAACGACATTATCAGTACTTGGACTCCAGATTTTTTCTATTTTAGTGTCGACCATTTTCAAATGTAATACTATTGCATACGCCTTACATTTGAGGGGGTGTTAAAGGTATTAGTGGTATTTCCAATTGTGTTAGGGTTTAGCCTTGTATTCCCTTTATACACTATATATATTGCTCATTAGGCCTCTTGAATACACACATAATATTCATAACACTAAGTAGCATAGATAAGATATGCAACTAACAAGGCTAACAATAATCATGCAGCTAACAGATAAGGCGTGCAGCGAGCTAACTTGCCAACTCCTAACCGAGCTAGGCGACATCCTGCTTTGTTCAGGCCTTCCCTTGCATCCCATGGCCCATACGGCCAGCTGGTGCGGTTGTTGTGTGCGCCTCCTGTGCATGCTGCTGGCCCATGGTGCACTACCATGCACATGGCAATATTGTTTTAGTAAACTAGTAATCATCAGATTGGTTTATGATATTACTTAGGCCTTTAATGGTGAGGCGGTATTTGCTTTGCATAGCTCATCCGACACCTTAGAGCAAAGCATTATAGTTTTACTCTATGGGAGTATGTCAAGATGTCTTTTAGCATGTGATCTTGTTAACTTTGCCCACTATTTGATGTTGATGGACATTTTGTCTTGCTATGATAGGATAGTTAACAATGGCATGGGTAATTTAGTTGTTCTTATGTATATAATTACATTGCTCTTGATTTGCATGAGTTATGGTTCATTTATGTTGTATTTAATTTCTGGGATAGAGTTATACATTTATTATTTGAAAATATTGCTAAAACAACAAATATTTCGAGAATAATTCTACCCCCAATAGGTCTAGTTATGGGTTTTAGTGAACCTTGTGAACTTGTAGGAGTACCAACTATATTACTTTGTATTAAAGTGGAAGGGGTTGGGTTGGATTGACTTTTAGGATATGGGTTGGGTTCTAGTGAGCCAAATTGTAACAAGTTCTTATATAGATGGTTGAATCCCATGGATCTTTTTGTGAACAAGCTAAAAAATGCTTGAAAAGAATGAAGAACAGTAAAGAAAAAACAGATTTAGTATGAATACAGCTTTGGGATAATTTGGAGAGAGATTAGAGACCGGGTTGAAGTGGTCTGGACTTGGGTTCGAAGTACTAGGCAGCTTTGTTTGGATGTGCTCGGTTGCAGTGGAGTTTAGTAGGTTAGTATTTGGATGCATTATGTCTGTAGAAGGGGCTGGATTGGATCAGGTTGGAATTCAGCCTATTAATATATATTATTCTTGCATATTTAGTTCATTCCTTGGTTTTTACACAGTTACGCTCTACCTGAACTGGTAAGCACAAGGTTCAGCTTGGACGTATCATGCTTAATTCTATTAGTAAGTTTGTCTAGTTTTATTCTTTGCAAATTCGACTGCATATGGAACAGGGGTTAGATCTGTGGTGAAAAGTTGAAGGGCACACCATAAAATTATTAGATACAACATAGGACTGCATTCTTTCATATTCACTGTTGTGTTAGGACTTAGGAGTATATGTACCTTGTATATATTAGATTGCTGTATAGGTTGTTTTCTGCTTATTTGCTATGTCTTGTACATGACCATATCCTTGCCACTTGGCCCATGGAATAGAATCAAGTGTTCGTTCCAACATGTTGAACATTTAAACAACTTCATAACAATGCACCATGGTAGATTGGTATTTTCAGGCAGCTTATTAAAATAATGAGACTCAGACTCACACTACTATTTCTTGGCTAAGTGCGGAATGGGTGAATAATGAATAATGTAGCTAACAGCAAAAGATGGGTTGGCAAAATTGAAGTAATTGCCACTTGGGTCTTGTTTGGCCTTTAGCTTTAGCTTTTAGTTGCAATAGGGTCTGGTTTGCTATTGCAGTAGCTTTTTTAGAAGTGCTTTTTAACTATACTATTTTTGGGTGATATACTGATATTAACTAATGAATAATCTCCTTTTGAAAAGCTGTAACAGGCAGGGATCGGTTTACCGGCGGTTACCGGCCGGTAACCGCCGGTAACCGGAATTACCGCCTGAGACCGGGAATAAAAATACCGCCCGAAATATGAAATGCGAAATTATTGAGACTTAAGAGCAGCAGCAAGCAGGAGGGAGCAGCAGCAGCTGAAGACAGCAAACTAAAGTCTGGTTTTTGAGCTGCTTAACATCTGCTCCTTCTTCTCTTATATTTATAGCTAGAAGTTTACAAGTAGATAAGGCATGCATGCAGGTATGTGTGCTGCGTGCTGCATGCTGAGTATTAAAGACATGCAGAATACTAAAGGGTTACAATAACTGCAACGCAGTATGTGCGCAGTATACTAAGAGATAATAACTGCAGCGCATGGGATACATGTAGAGTTTAAATGGCATGCGCATGCATGCACAGGACTCCAAGAGACAAGGCACACGCAGCACTTAAACAATGCATGAATACTAAGAGACTACATGCACACAGGATTAATTGCTAAGAGCAGCAGCACGCAGCAAGCACTAGCTGCAGCTTTTTCCATACTCATTCCACCGGTTTTTCCGGTTTTCTCACCGGTAAAACCGGTAACCGGGCCGGTTACCGGTCTCCTTCCGCCCCGCCAAAAAAATCCATTTGCCAAATTTCATCCGGTTTGAAACCGGGATTTCCGGTAACTGGCCGGTTACCGGTACCGCCCAGCGGCCGGGATTCGCCCCGGTACCGGTTTTTCGATCCTTGGTAACAGGAACATTTTACTAGAATTGGTAAAGGTTCTCTTAAGAAAGTTGATTCTTGATCCCAAAAGAAAAAAAATAAAACAAAGTAGATTCCACAGAAAAGGACATTGTGCAGTGGAGGTAGGAGTCCACTAGGGCCAGTTGATGTCCACATGGACCTTTGTATCGTGTTCTTGTTCTCCTTGCACACAGTAACAAACTATTGTGCTTTGTGCTCCAGTAGAGAACAGAATGAAGATATTAATGGTAACAACAGTATGCCCGGGACCAAAAGTTGAATTTCTCTATCCCATTTTTGAACTTTTAAAGTTCATATTTGAGTAGTTAGTAACTTTGGCACCATGGGTGTCTGTGATTGCTCAGTGGTTGGCTGTTAATGCTAGGGCCTAGTGCTCATTCTATTGTGTTGCTCTTGATATTACATTTATTTAGGATACTTTGAGGGCATTTATAGTTCATCAAATAATGACGTGCAGATATTTCCATAAAAAAATGTTGATTCCCTTTTCTTTTCTTTTTATTTTTGCATGAGATTTCTTGGACATCATGTAGATAGAGAAACACCAGCTAACTGACTAAAAGAAGTTTTTATTAGGCAGCTGATATGGACTATTGAGTGGTCGTGGGTTTTGCTCCTTGTGGCGACAACCAATATTTATCACATCTTTTTTCTTGCAGATGAATCTTGGTTTTCATTTCTACAGCGGTGTGACTGGGAGATACTCCTTATGGATGCTATCCTTGATGTTCGTACTAACGATGGGAAGCACCAAACAATAAGGGTAACAATTCCAGACAACACGACAGCTCCACCGCCAATCGACTGCAGGGCATGCAAGTCCCAGCCGATGCCGACGCCGACGCCGACACCACCTCCAAAGAAGTGAATTCATTAGGATATGTTCTTTGGTCTGAGCACATAGCTACCATGGAGTGATTTTTCCCCCTATTCATCATCAAATCCTGGAAGAAATAAGTACTATGCATTGGACCAAGAAAGCAGCAGATCCATAGAATAGGTTAGATGAATGTTTCCCACGTGACCATATTCTGTCGGTCCATCAGTCACACAAAACTAGATTTGCTTTAGGACTTGCTAGCAAGGCAACATTTTGAATTGGCTGAAAACTGAAATTCCTTTTTAGGTTCATATTACATGCTACACTACGGAAAGCTACTTGACTAGCCTGCATCTTATTGCTGGTTGCCATACCTGATCGGCAATATACATTGCTGTGGTTCGAATAGGGTTTTGCTTTTGAACAAATGGTTCCTGGAAGGTCATCAAGTTCCGTGTGCCGAATTATCTATTATGTGATGATTGATCCAATCGTTTTTTTTTGGAATTGTCATTGTTAGTGATCAAGAAGTCTGCTTATGAAATCTGTTTCATCTCGTTGGGGGCGGCTGTAACACCTCGGCCCTCCCCAAGGTCTAAGATGCTACCACCACACTTACCATTTCAAGTGTTGCTAATCCAACTTTTAGCAGCATCTTTCTTTCTTTTTTCTTTTTTTTTTGATTACCCACAGGGAGCAAACAACAAATAAATATACGATAATTGTAATAAGCCAACTAACTTCATATTTCACAAACCATAACAGAAACAAATTTTGGACTCCACGACCATGGAGACCCACCATCACAGCTCGCTAGCAAATTAAACTAGATAGCGAGCCACAAAAAACTTAACACTAGATTAAACATAAATGCTTAGTGTAAAGCTAAGCTGTTATTGCATATGTGCAGTGCCAAAAGGACTATCCCATTCCATGCATGTCGCCATCAATCACCTAAAAATAACGACAAAGCAAAGGTGAGTCCAGAGACTCAGCAAGCACACAATAAAACAGTAACATTACTTTAACAATTCAATCGACTTCACGAACTGTAAGCTGTAAATCAACTCTATATCCGTACACTGTAAATTAAGTCTGTAACTGTAAATCAATTCTATGTCTGTAAACTGTAATTCAACTCTGTAACTGTAGACTGTAAATCAATTCTGTAACTGTAAACTGCAAATCAACTCTGTAACTATAAATCAATTCTGTAACTATAAACTGTATCACTTTCTCTGTCATTTTGATGCAATGCATCTATAATGCTTCTGTAACTGTAGCTTATACCAGTATAGCGGAGGGTACACCCGTCGATGTCACCCTCTTCCTCCATCCCGTGGAGGTACCTACCTCTGTAGGTCTTATTCAAGAGCACTCCGGACTAGTCATATAACTTTCTCACCGACCTGGCTCTTATACATTTTGCATGATGCAATATGCTTCAAATGTGGATGTCTAATCATAAGCGGTACTCATCAAGGTATGATTAGCACATAATCACATGCATCATCTCACAAATCTATAAATCATGGCATGGAAACACGAGTAACAAACATTCATCACAGTTTACTGTTTTACCATGCACTTGCCTGTTAACCTAGCGGATGGTGCGTGGACGGCACCAGACTCGAACCGCCACCTGAACAAGCATTAACTATTTTAATTCATTGCTAATGCAATACATTCATATACGAGCAAATGACATCACTCTAACGTCCAATCCGACATAACCAAGTCCTGTACCACTGGGCAACTTTCCATTGTCCCGGTGCTTAACTAATCTGTAAAATTAGTGATTTAATTATTTATACTCGCCGATCGATTTCTACACACTTAATCTCACTTTAATCGATCACACTATTGAATCTCAATTTATTCTCTCCTCCCTCTTCTACCACGGATCGACTAAATCTACAGTGGCTGTACCGATTGTACTAATCAGGCATTCATATTAATAAATGATATTTAAATGGCCACATGCATCAATTCTAATTATCGATATATTAACTTATGCCCGACTCGGTAAAATAAGCAAGGAGAAGGGTTTTCGAGACGTTATCCTGACCCCAAACGATTGGATCGGGGCACTTTCTTCCCCTCCTTGGCCGGATCTGACAGATCTAGCGGCGGGTTAGACTTTCTTTTTTTCCCCTCTTCTCTTTGTTCCTTTCCTCTTTTCTTTTTTTCTTTCCCTTTTCCTGATTCTCCCACGGCCGGCTCTCCTCCTCTATTCTTTTCTTCCTCTTCTTATTTCCTTCTCTTTCTCTTTTTTTTTCAGCCGGCCGCCGCTCCTTCTCTTTTCTTTTCTTCACGCCAACAACTCCTTTTTTCCTCCGTCGGCCGGCGTCTCCCGTGTCTCACTCCCACTCCCCGCACCTCCTCTTCTTCCTCTTTCTTCTCGCTCGGCCGGCGACTCCTGTCTCCCTCCTCAAGGCCGGCTCTCTCTCTCCAGTCGCCTCCTTTTCTCCTCTCAGTCCACCGGCTCTCTCTCCGGTCACCTCCTCTTCCCCTCTCTTCCCAACCACTCGGCTCCTCCCTCCTTTGCTCTCGGCTGGCCAGCCCTCCACCCCCATGGAGCGGCGGCAACAGCAAGGGCGGGGAAGCGAGGCGCGGGCAAAGGGTAGCAACAAGGGAGGCGACGATGGCGTAGCAACGGCGGTGCCGGAGGACGACGAGCGACGCGTCGGGGGCTGGTGAGCGACGGCGCTGATGGCTGGTCGACGGAGGCGCATGCGGGAAGACAGCGACGCCCAGGTGAGCATTGGGGGAGGTGGCAGCAGCTGAGTGAGCACGGGGAGAAGAGCAAAATGAGTTTTGCTTCTCCCCCTGGCTCACTCTCTCTTTTATAGGTTAACAAGTGGGCTGGGCTAGGCCAACCCGGCCGAGGTATTACAGCGGGGCTTCATGCTGGTCAACCTGGGGGCGGCCCCTTTCGTTTCGGTATCTCTCTATGTAATATTTAAGAAGCTAGTAGCTTATACTACATATCAAACTAAAAAACCACTAGTTTTGTCCTTTTAAACCATAGTTTTGTAAGTTTTAAGGTTAATATTTTAATTTTATTGTTCCAGCTGTATAGATGGCCTGTTATGGTCGGATGGGTCTACACGCGGCACAACAAACAGCAGACGGCAGTAGCACAAGGAGTCACGGAACTGCACGCAGGGCCTGCGGATGTGCCGGACGGAATACCGTCCGTTTCCCAGGCGGACGGGCCTAGTCTTCGGTGCGCACGGGCGCACGAAGACTCTCGGTCGGCTGGCGCCCCCCCCCTCGCCGCCGGTCATTCAGTCCAACCTCCGGTGACCCACTCCTACAATTTACGTCGCTCCACCATAGCCTATAACAACTTGTATTAGAGGCCATTTCGTCCCTGTCGTCATGTCTAGCGGCAACGATGAGATCAGTTCCACGGACAAGAAGTTGAATTAGATTATCGCGCAGCTGGCCACCCTGACTAATCGCCTTGACCGACACAACTCTCGGTTGGCATCACATCCAAGCAGCAATTGGAGCCGCCTATTCCATTGCGACTGACCAGGCCACCCGACGTCAAGCCTCTGCACTTCCATCACATGGAATTCCCCGTATTTAATAGAGGTGATGATCCATTGCCACGGCTCAACCGTTATGAGCAATTCTTTTGGGGGCAATGGACACTCGAGGAAGAAAAGGTGTGGCTCACGTCATATCATATGACCAACGCCGCCCAACAATGGTACTACCGTGTTGAGCGCGGCGAAGGTACTCCCAGCTGGTGCCGTTTCTTAGAGATGGTGCACGCTCGTTTCGGGCCCCCTCCGACGCAATCCCTTGGCTGAGCTTATGCATCTCCGTTAGATGGGTTCGGTGGCCAACTATCTTAAGCAGTTCCTGGCGCTGTTGACCCGCACAAATCTCAACTCAGCATAGCAGATCAATGTCTTCACCGTTGGTTTGGTCGAACCACTCCGCATCAATGTGGAACTAGCAGCTCCACACAGCCTGGAGGTGGCCATGAGCCTGGCCCGGGCATACGAGCGCCGGGTGCAGGCAATAGTCGAGGCCGCTAGGGAGGCGATTGCCACGAAACCCTTTGTCAAGAGCGGCTTCTCGACTCGGGCTGCTTCAGCGTCCACCACCACACTGCCTCCTCCCCCAACTCCACTCGTCGAAAGCCTGCAAGACAAGCCATGGCCACCAGCCAACCTGGGTCAACGCTACATTCTGAAGCTAACCCAGGCACAAATGGAGGAGTGTTGACGCCTCGACCTCTACTATAACTGCGACACAAATTTACGCCACAACATGTCTACCAATAACTGTTCTTTATCGAGGTCGCTCCAGACGCAAGGGACGACAGCGCTGCCACCACGGACACCACAACCGGCAACCCCAGATATTTCACTCCATGCTCTTACCGGAATCAATATGGCCCGGACAATGCAGCTTGTGGTAACGGTGAGTGAACAGCAACTAGTGGCCTTGGTAGACTCTAGCTCGACCCATAATTTCATCGATGAAGCCGCCCACGCTCACCTCGACCTCCCACTGCAGCTGGATAGCCATGGGTTGCACGTTGCCGTGGCCAACGGTGATCAGCTTCGGAGCGGCAGCATTTGTTCGTAGCTTCAGCTCCACATTGGATCCGACCACTTCATCATGGACTGCTATGCCATTCAGTTGGCCGGCGTCAACATCATATTGGGCATTCAATGGCTCGCGACTCTCTGTTCCATTACATGGGACTTCAGCGTCCTCACCATGGCATTCTAGCACACCGATCAGCGCGTACCACTGCAAGGCACCACGGACGGACGCCCCCTATCCCTAGCCTCACAGGCAACACCGATGCCCTATTGGACGCACTCCTCACCGAGTTCGGGGACCTCTTCACCATGCCGAGTGGCTTACCTACTGCACGCCCGTATGATCACTGCATTCATCTACGACCTAGGACGGACACGGTAGCAGTGTGCCCGTACCACTATCCCTAGTTGCAGAAAGACGAGCTAGAACGGCAATGTCAGGAGATGCTGGCCCAAGGCATTATTCGCATCAGCACCTCGCCATTCTCTTGGTGCGTAAGAAGGATGATTCATGGCATTTTTGCATTGATTACCGTGCCCTCAATGACAACACTATCAATGACAAGTTCCCCATTCCAATAGTCAAGGAACTACTGGATGAACTCCGTGGTGCCCGTTTCTTCACCAAGCTTGATCTTCGCTCAGGGTACCATCAAGTCCATATGCACCCTGACGCCGTTCTGCACACACCATGGTCACTACGAGTTCCTCATGATGCCTTTTGGCTTGACGAATGCCTCGGCCACCTTTCAAGCTCTCATGAATGACATCCTCGGTCGGTTTCTTCGTCGATTCGTCCTCGTCATTTTTGACGACATATTGATTTACAGTTCCTCATGGTCCGAACATGTCTGTCATATTCGCTTGGTGTTTTAGGCATTGAGACAGAACCATCTCATTTTGAAGCAGTCCAAATGCTTGTTCAGCCCCACTGCAGTTGCGTACTTGGGCACGTCATCACAACAGCAAGCATCGAGATGGACTAGCAAAAGGACTACAATAAGATGTACGATATATAAAATGTATCACATTGCAATAAGATATATCAAGAATGACACTTGTGATTCTTTTGTAATGAACCTATCCATAGCTCCTTTCTGAGATTGGATTAAATCCTCTATTCTTTGTTTTTTCTTACGCTTTTGCCAACCCGATTCAAATTTTCTAGACCGATTTGCAGAAGACATGGCTTGAATCTTCGAACACTATTCCACTAGGCGTCTAGATGAAAAGAACAAAATTTAGAGATCGATTCGCTACTCGCATAGTTCGATGTGAATGAATTGAAAAAAAAGAAATATGAATGATTACTGATTAGTATTACCTTCAGGGCCTCGCCGTCACTCGCGATACGCGATAGCCGATAGGAGACGAAACGAAAAGGTTTGGGAATTGGGATCGCGGGAGTCAGGAGACAAAACGATGCCGTGCGGCCGCCAGTCAGCCGGAAAATCATTTTTTATTAGGCTTGCTAGTGGGCGATCCTCTTGTGCTATTGGGCCAACGAAACAAATACCTGCTTAGCTATTTAGTGGGTTATCCTCTTGTGCCACGGCCGGCTCTCCTCCTCTATTCTTTTCTTCCTTTTCTTATTTCCTTCTCTTTCTCTTTTTTTTAGCCGGCCGCCGCTCCTTCTCTTTTTCTTTTCTTCACGCCAACAACTCCTTTTTTCCTCCGTCGGCCGGCGTCTCCTGTGTCTCACTCCCACTCCCCGCACCTCCTCTTCTTCCTCTTTCTTCTCGCTCGGCCGGCGACTCCTGTCTCCCTCCTCAAGGCCGGCTCTCTCTCCAGTCGCCTCCTTTTCTCCTCTCAGTCCGCCGGCTCTCTCTCCGGTCACCTCCTCTTCCCCTCTCTTCCCAACCACTCGGCTCCTCCCTCCTTTGCTCTCGGCTGGCCAGCCCTCCACCCCCATGGAGCGGCGGCAACATCAAGGGCGGGGAGCGAGGCGCGGGCAAAGGGTAGCAACAAGGGAGGCGACGATGGCGTAGCAACGGCGGTGCCGGAGGACGACGAGCGACGCGTCGGGGGCTGGTGAGCGACGGCGCTGATGGCTGGTCGACGGAGGCGCATGCGGGAAGACAGCGGCGCCTAGGTGAGCACGGGGGAGGTGGCAGCAGCTGAGTGAGCACAGGGAGGAGAAGAGCAAAATGAGTTTTGCTTCTCCCCCTGGCTCACTCTCTCTTTTATAGGTTAACAAGTGGGCTGGGCTAGGCCAACCCGGCCGAGGTATTACAGCGGGGCTTCATGCTGGTCAACCTGGGGGCGGCCCCTTTCGTTTCGGTATCTCTCTATGTAATATTTAAGAAGCTAGTAGCTTATACTACATATCAAACTAAAAAACCACTAGTTTTGTCCTTTTAAACCATAGTTTTGTAAGTTTTAAGGTTAATATTTTAATTTTATTGTTCCAGCTGTATAGATGGCCTGTTATGGTCGGACGGGTCTACACGCGGCACAACAAACAGCAGACGGCAGCAGCACAAGGAGTCACGGAACTGCACGCAGGGCCTGCGGATGTGCCGGACGGAATACCGTCCGTTTCCCAGGCGGACGGGCCTAGTCTTCGGTGCGCACGGGCGCACGAAGACTCTCGGTCGGCTGGCGCCCCCCCCCCTCGCCGCCGGTCATTCAGTCCAACCTCCGGTGACCCACTCCTACAATTTACGTCGCTCCACCATAGCCTATAACAACTTGTATTAGAGGCCATTTCGTCCCTGTCGTCATGTCTAGCGGCAACGATGAGATCAGTTCCACGGACAAGAAGTTGAATTAGATTATCGCGCAGCTGGCCACCCTGACTAATCGCCTTGACCGACACAACTCTCGGTTGGCATCACATCCAAGCAGCAATTGGAGCCGCCTATTCCATTGCGACTGACCAGGCCACCCGACGTCAAGCCTCTGTACTTCCATCACTTGGAATTCCCCGTATTTAATAGAGGTGATGATCCATTGCCATGGCTCAACCGTTATGAGCAATTCTTTTGGGGGCAATGGACACTCGAGGAAGAAAAGGTGTGGCTCACGTCATATCATATGACCAACGCCGCCCAACAATGGTACTACCGTGTTGAGCGCGGCGAAGGTACTCCCAGCTGGTGCCGTTTCTTAGAGATGGTGCACGCTCGTTTCGGGCCCCCTCCGACGCAATCCCTTGGCTGAGCTTATGCATCTCCGTTAGATGGGTTCGGTGGCCAACTATCTTAAGCAGTTCCTGGCGCTGTTGACCCGCACAAATCTCAACTCAGCATAGCAGATCAATGTCTTCACCGTTGGTTTGGTCGAACCACTCCGCATCAATGTGGAACTAGCAGCTCCACACAGCCTGGAGGTGGCCATGAGCCTGGCCCGGGCATACGAGCGCCGGGTGCAGGCAATAGTCGAGGCCGCTAGGGAGGCGATTGCCACGAAACCCTTTGTCAAGAGCGGCTTCTCGACTCGGGCTGCTTCAGCGTCCACCACCACACTGCCTCCTCCCCCAACTCCACTCGTCGAAAGCCTGCAAGACAAGCCATGGCCACCAGCCAACCTGGGTCAACGCTACATTCTGAAGCTAACCCAGGCACAAATGGAGGAGTGTTGACGCCTCGACCTCTACTATAACTGCGACACAAATTTACGCCACAACATGTCTACCAATAACTGTTCTTTATCGAGGTCGCTCCAGACGCAAGGGACGACAGCGCTGCCACCACGGACACCACAACCGGCAACCCCAGATATTTCACTCCATGCTCTTACCGGAATCAATATGGGCCGGACAATGCAGCTTGTGGTAACGGTGAGTGAACAGTAACTGGTGGCCTTGGTGGACTCCAGCTCGATCCATAATTTCATCGATGAAGCCGCCCACGCTCACCTCGACCTCCCACTGCAGTTGCATAGCCATGGGTTGCGCGTTGCCATGGCCAACGGTGATCAGCTTCGGAGTGGCGGCATTTGTCCGTAGCTTCAGCTCCACATTGGATCCGACCACTTCATCATGGACTGCTATGCCATTCAGTTGGCCGGCATCAACATCATATTAGGCATTCAATGGCTTGCGACTCTCGGTCCCATTACATGGGACTTCAGCGTTCTCACCATGGCATTCTAGCATGCCGATCAGCGCGTACCGCTGCAAGGCACCACGGACAGACGGCCCCTATCCCTAGCCTCACAGGCAACACCGATGCCCTGTTGGACGCACTCCTTACCGAGTTCGGGGACCTCTTCACCATGCTGAGCGGCTTACCTACTGCATGCCCGTATGATCACCGCATTCATCTACGACCTAGGACGGACACGGTAGCAGTGTGCCTGTACCACTATCCCTAGTTGCAGAAAAATGAGCTAGAAAGGCAATGTCAGGAGATGCTGGCCCAAGGCATTATTCGCATTAGCACCTCGCCGTTCTCTTGGTGCGTAAGAAGGATGACTCATGGCATTTTTGCGTTGATTACCGCGCCCTTAATGACAAGACTATCAATGACAAGTTCCCCATTCCAGTAGTAGAGGAACTACTGGATGAACTCCGTGGTGCTCGTTTCTTCACCAAGCTTGATCTTCGCTCAGGGTACCATCAAGTCTGTATGCACCCCGACAACGTAATGAAGACACCGTTCTGCACACACCATGGCCACTACGAGTTCCTCGTGATGCCTTTTGGCTTGACGAATGCCTCGGCCACCTTTCAAGCTCTCATGAATGACATCCTCGGTCGGTTTCTTCGTCGATTCATCCTCGTCTTTTTTGACGACATATTGATTTACAGCTCCTCATGGTTCAAACATCTCTGTCTTATTCGCTTGGTGTTTCAGGCATTGAGGCAGAACCATCTCATTTTGAAGCAATCCAAATGCTTGTTCGGCCCCACTGCAGTCGCTTACTTGGGCACGTCATCACAACAGTAGGCATCGAGATGGACTGGCAAAAGGTGGCAGCCGTTGAGGCATGGCCGACACCCAATTCCAATTCCATGTGAGCTATTCGAGCATTCTTGGGCTTAGCAGGATAGTATCACCATTTCATAAAGGGCTACGGCTTAGCAGCTACCTGATTTCAGTCACCCATTCATTGTAGAGTGCGACACCTCTGGTTCTAGATTCGGGGTGGTGCTTCACCAAGGCACGGGGCTGATTTCTTTTTTCTGCCGCCCGATCGCCAACCGCCACACCAAATTGGCCGCGTACGAGCAAGAGTTGATCGGCTTGGTATAGGTCATTCGTCACTGGCGGCTATACTTATGGGGACGACTGTTCCTTATCGCACGGATCATTATAGCCTCAAATTCCTCCTCAACCAACGCTTGTCCACCATTCCGCAACATCAATGGGCGTGCAAATTGGTAGGCTATGATTTTTTCCGTGGAATATCGGCCAGGGCGACTCAACACGGTGGATGATGCACTGTCACACCGAGACAAGGACATGATTTCGCACTCTGCCGCCGCCGGCCTTCATGCCATATCTGGTCCTACCCTCAGCATTTTTTCAACACTACGTCAAGCCAACAAAACCGATCCAAATCTGGTAACTCTTCATGAGGAAATTGCACCAAGCAGCCGCGGGGAACTTGGGACATTGTGGATGGGCTAGTGCGGTTTCAGGGCCGAGTTTATGTGCCGGGCTCATCACCACTACTGCTGGCCATTCTAGAAGCCGCACATACTACAGGATATGAAGGAGTACAAAAGAGTTTACAATGGCTTCGTGCCAACATTCATATTCCACGAGCTCGTCAGCTGATCCAAGAATTCATCAAAGATTGCATTACTTGCCAACGGAACAAAACAGAGAATCTTCATCCCGTTGGCCTCCTACAGCCCTTGACCGTCCCATCCCAGGTTTGGTCTGATGTGGCTATAGATTTCATTGAAGGTCTTCCCAAAGCAGGCGGTAAAACAGTCATCTTGACGGTGGTTGATCGCTTCTCCAAATTCGCTCATTTTCTTCCGCTCGCTCATCCTTGTACGACGGCTACAGTGAGCCGGTATTCTTTGAGGAGATTGTCCAGCTCCATGGCATCCCTGATTCTATCGTCAGCGATCGAGATGCCATCTTCACCAGCATATTTTGGCAGGAGCTCTTTTGCTTTGCGGACGTCCATTTACATATGAGCTCCGCCTACCACCCTCAATCGGATGGTCAATCCGAGGCTACCAACAAAGTGATTACTATGTACCTACATTGCTTCACAGGGGATCGTCCTAAGCAATGGTTGTGATGGTTGCCATGGGCCGAGTATTGTTATAACACATCCTACCATTCTGCTTCAGACGACACCGTTTCGGGTAGTCTACGGCCGTGATCCCCCATGTTTGCGCTCATATGAAAAAGGGGCTTCTCGGATTCCGGCCATTGATAACATTATGATGGAGCGAGATAATTTTTTGGTAGAGGTCCAGAACCGCCTTCTTTAGGCACAACAGATCGTCAAGCAGCACTATGATAAACTTCATTGCGAGGTAGAGTTTGCGATTCATGATTGGGTATGGTTTCGTCTATTGCATCGCCCTGCCTCTATATCGGCGCCTTCCCCCATGCTTCTATGGGCCTTATCAGATTACCCAACGTGTTGCTTCCGTGGCCTATCGCCTTCGCCTACCAGTAGATGCACGTATTCATGATGTATTTCATGACAGCGGTCTTAAAAAGTATCATGGAGCTCCGCCGACTACACTACCACAGCTTCCACCATTGATCAACGGCCGTGTCATACCTACGCCGACCAAAGCCCTACGCGGACGGCTGGCACGGTGTCCGTTTCCCAGGAGGGCAGCCCTGCTGATTCGGAGGAGTGGAGGTTTCCTAATAGCAGCGATTACTTGCTAGTTATAGAGATAATACTACAGTTTGTTTCCTAGTCGGTTTAGTTGAGATTTGTTAGGGGCTAGCCTTTATATACAGGCAGCCGCAGCTTTTGAGAAATCAAGAAGAGAGTTTTGTTATCTTTTCTTCCCCGGCTGCCCAGTCTTCGGTACGCACGGGCGCACGAAGACTCTCGGCCGGCTGGCGCCCCCCTCGCCGCCGGTCATTCAGAGTCCGACCTCCGGTGACCCACTCCTACAATTTCCGTCGCTCCACTATAGCCCATAACATGGCCCCTCTTGATTCTTGGTCAAGCTCCGCCACCGTATCTCGTTATTACACTTCAGATTGATTTCCTGATACTGCTAGCAAAGGGAGGTCAAGAATGTATGGGTATGGTATTTCAAAGGATGGTTTATAGGCTTAGCCAGGCCCAATCAGCACAAAATACTTCTGCGTTGGGCTGAGTTTCATACGTAACCTATGCTTATTCTACTGGATTCGTTTGATTTTATTCATTGCATTTCTATTGTAGAAATGAGTAGTAGTGTTTATTGTGTTACGGGTATTGGTGTCATTTTCTATTGTCCTAGGGTTGTATCCATGTATTCACTATATATTGCCCCTTTAGGCTGTGTAATATAACTATTCATCCATAAATCAAGCATGATATCAGAGACTTAGGTTCCAGCCGAAAACCCTAGCCACCAACCTGTCCACCAGTGCCACGAGCAGACTGCTATCGATGGTGGTGAACTCATGCTTAGTGGAGACCAGTCTCGCAAAGGGCAGCAAGCCCATGTCCCGCAGGGTTGGGACGTAGCGCTCATCCAGCGCCCACGGATCCCCCCCCCCCCCCCCCGCGGTAAAGCCATAGCTACCAATACATAGGACATACGAAATATTAGTGCGAAGATTAATGATTACTTTATAATACAAACTATATTAATTATGGCTAACTAAATAACAGTAATTATGACTACGACTACAGGAATAACGTCGAACGTATGCTATAAAAAATTACCTGTGATTCGAGAGAATTAATCAGCACTGCCTTCTCCAAATAATTAGTTACACACTATTAATTTTCAGAGTACCTTGCAACAAATGGGACAGACGAAATCTTAGTGCGAAGATTCATAATGACGGCAACATACTACAAGTCAGTTGTTGTGGCTACAGACCAAACAGAGAGAGAGATGGTAGTGGAGAGTGATGAAGATAAGTGTAATGGCCTGGTCCTCCCCATGGCTTACTCACATATATATATATGCATGAGGAGTGCTTTTACAGCTATACCCTTACATCTGGTTATCCCCTCTGGGGGCAGTTATGTCCTTATACATGGCCTATTCTGGGCCTTATAATCTTCTACCAGGCCTGCTGGGTTTAGGTGGGGGCCACCCCTACGACAGGAGCCTCTCATGGTGAAGGGCTTCACAGGGCCGAA
The DNA here is from genome assembly GCA_017311315.1 of Dendrocalamus latiflorus. NCBI lineage: Eukaryota > Viridiplantae > Streptophyta > Magnoliopsida > Poales > Poaceae > Dendrocalamus > Dendrocalamus latiflorus. Next base: position 3,840,620 of record CM029656.1, read on the forward strand.
GCCATGTCGTCGAGTCCTTTGGCCCCCTCCGTCCCCTGCGGCCTGTGAATTCCTCCAAGCCTGTGGATGGGGAGCCTGAAATCTTGGATGGTGGTAGCGGCGAAGCTGGCGCCTAAGCCGGAGTAGACGCGCGCGCTCCGTCCCCTACCCTTCGAACGGGTGGCAGCGAAGCTGGCGCCCAAGTCGAAGTAGACGCGCGCGCTCCGTCCCCTACCCTTCGAACGGGTGGCAGCGAAGCTGGCGCCCAAGCCGCCTTCGGGCCGAGGCTTGGGTGTCCACCCGGGGGCGGAGGGCCCAGCACCGGGCGCGCCGGAGAGGGCATGCACCGGGCGATGCGAGACGCGGCTGCCGCCTTCGGCACGTCTTGCCAGGTCCTGGTCGCCGAAGATGGTGATGACACCCTCCGAGCCCGGGAGCTTTACACACAAGAAGGCGTGGTGCAGGATTGCCTCGAAAGAGTTGATGGCGGGTCGCCCCAGTATGGCGTTGTAGGGGTGCGGGATATCTACGACATCAAAGGTGACATGCTCGGTCCGGATGTTACCTTTGTTGCCCTCCTGACGGAAGGTGACAGGAAGGGAAACGTGCCCCAGGGCCTGCAGCGGTTGACCCCCGAAGCCTTGAAGTGGAGCTCCCGGCTGCTCCAGCCGGCTTCGGGGGATTGCCATGCGGTCGAGGGCGTCTGCGAATAAGATGTTCGCGGAGCTTCCCCCGTCGACAAGGACGCGCTTGACTTCGCAGCACGCTATGTGGGCCTGGATGACTAGAGGGTCTTGGTGAGGCTACTCCACGCCCCTAGCGTCGTTCAAGTCGAAGGTGATGTTGCGGGGCGGCATCCACAGCTGCGGCTGCTCCCCGGGGGCTTTTGAGGAAGAGCCTCCGGTGATGACGTTGACGGTGTGATGCTGCGCGCCCTCCGCTGCGGTGGCCCGTGTGGGGCTATCCCTTGGGTGCCCCACATGGGCTTCGGCGGTGGGCCGAGGAGGCGGGGACCGAGGTCCGGCCGTCACCCTCCGCAGCTCCATCACCGCGATGCATGCCCTTGTATAATGATCGCCGTAGCCGTGTACCTCGCACCACTTACCATAGCGCAGAAGCTCCTGCTCTGCGCGGGGTTGGCTGCCGTAGTCAAATCCACCCTCCGATCCCCGGACTCCCCTCCGTGAGGTGGGGTCGGGTCCTTGGCGGGTGCTCTTGGTGGCGAGGACGTGATGGGCCGCCTGCGACCGGCACTGGCGGCGCCGAAGTTTGGGCCTACACCGTGACGAGCCTTCCTGTACTTCGTCCTCACCGCCTCGGGGAGGGCCGCCTCGGGGCTTTCGGCTACGGCCCGGCTTGGAGGAGAGGCCACCCGCCCCGACCTCGCGCGGGGGCCGCTCCTCATGGGCAAGGCCGAGAGCGGTGATGCTGCGTCTTCGCGCATCCTCCTCCGCCCGCGCATACTCGTCCATTTTGTCGAAGAGCTTGGCCACTGTCGTAATTGGCCTCCGCGCATTGTATTCGGCCATCGGGCCCGGGCGAAGGCCCTGTATGGCTGCATTGACGACTGTGATTTCATTAACATCGTGTACCTGGCCTCGAATTTTGGCGAAGCGCTTGAAGTAGTCCCGGAGCGTCTCCGAGGGTACTTGCTTCACAGCGAAGAGTTGGTCCGCATCGATTCGCTTGAGATGATATCCTTGAAAGTTGGTACGAAGCCGGTCGCGAAGCTACTCCCACGCGTAGATGGAGCCCGGCTCTATGGTAAAAAACCAAGAGAGCGCCACTCTGTGCAGTGCGAGGGGGAGTCCCTTCGCCTTCGTGGTGTCGTCTCCGCCCGTGGCCTCGATCGCGGTTTCGTACACGCGCACGAACTCGCGAGGATCCGTGTCGCCTTCGTACGGGTCGGTGATACGAGGGAACTTGAAGTCTTCGGGCCACGCGGCCTGCTGCAGCCCCGCTGAAAGCGGGGATTCCAGATCTACGCATCTCAGCGGGACACGGCTAGCCGTGGGGGCTTCGTGGCTGTCCACCTTCTCTGGCGTGGGCTCGGGCGCGACTACCGGCGCGACCTGCTGGCTCCGAGCCTCTTGTATATCTCGGACGGCTCCGCGAAGGTCCCCTAGCTCCCGCTGGAACGCGTTGAGAGCCGCCAGCAGGGCGCTTTCCATCCCCGGTGCGGGCGGGGTCGCCGGTGCTTCCGACGGGCAGGTCGGCGCGGGGACGACCGCCTCGTGGGGTCCCGAGCTGCCGGTCGCTCCGTCGTGGCTACCTCGGACCGCCCGGTCCGCACCGCCGGCGAGGGTTGCAGTGGGAGCGGCGAGGTCGGCTGTCGTCGCGTCGGCGGGGCCGGTTGTCGCCGCACCCGTGTCGACGTCTTCGACCGCCGGGTCCGTCCTCGCAACGCCGGTGGCGGGGTTGGTCGTCGCTGCGCGAACGTCGACGTCTCCGGCCACCGCGCCCGCCTTCTTTCCCTTCGCCGCCGCTGAGGAAGCTTTTTTCGGTGCCATCTTTTTCTTCGGTCTTCAGGCTTGTCTTCGTCCTCCCCACGGACGGCGCCAACTGTTGTGGCTACAGACCAAACAGAGAGAGAGATGGTAGTGGAGAGTGATGAAGATAAGTGTAATGGCCTGGTCCTCCCCATGGCTTACTCACATATATATATACGCATGAGGAGTGCTTTTATAGCTATACCCTTACATCTGGTTATCCCCTCTGGGGGCAGTTATGTCCTTATACATGGCCTATTCTGGGCCTTATAATCTTCTACCAGGCCTGCTGGGTTTAGGTGGGGGCCACCCCTACGACATCAGTGATTACATGCGTGCGTGTAACTACATACGAATGCTTCATTACTTACCGATAATTTGATTACTCATCCGAAAAAATGACGAGCCATTTATTACCGTCGTCCTTAGCACTAACTTATTACTTACCCCGAACTAACAAATTATGGGTACCATACGTACACAAAAATAGTATAACTATGTCTAAATACATTAAACACAACTAACTAAATAACACTAATTGACTACGATTGCAGGAATAACGTAGAAATCATACAATAAAAAATTACCTATCTTTCCAGAGAAGAAATCGGCACTGCCAATTTTGAATTACGCAGTGGCTTCTCGAACTAATGAGCTACGTACTCTCAATTTTCAGCAACGACCACGACATTGACTTCTGCGTTGAGCGACTGGGATGAGCAACGACGAATTACCAGAGGTGTGTATTTATGCCCGAGCGAAAGGTGAACCTGGTGCACTCACCCCGTACATTGAGGACCCATTATCACAAGCAGCGCTTCGCGTGAGGGGGGACGGCACCGTAGCAATGGCAAATGTGCAAACAAGGAAGCGGGTGAGGGGGGACGACACTGAAATAATGACAATAGTGCGAACGAGAGAGCGCACGAGAGAGGCACATCCAGAGAGAGTGACAATTATGCGAACTAGATAGCAGCAAATAATATATACCACGATTGGCCGACACATGCCACTTCAAAAGATGTGTGACGATCGTTAAATTCATGATTAAGTTAATCTGAATAAACGTGGCAAATTCGGACCACATAAAATTCCCAAAAAATTGCATAATAACTATTACTATATCAGAAGGCTTCATATAAAATTTCGTAATTTCTGGAGCTTGTTTGCTATATGTAAAAACTTGTAAAAGTATCAAAATTGTATAAATTTTTGAACAGCATTCACAATGTATAAAATTACCCAAAAATTACACTACGAGGTATGTTGTGTCGGAAGGCTGTACATAAATTTTTGTAATTTTTTGAGCTCATTTAATATATTTAAAAATTTAAACAAACATTAAACAAAAAACTATAGGTAAACCTGCCGCTCTCTCACTGGACTGCAGCCCGTCCCACCACCGGGCGGTAGGCTGCCTGCCGTCTAGTGAGGGGGCGGCAAGCGCCTGCCGCCGGCGACAGCGCCACGTGTCGCCTCGCCGGCGCTGCCGCCTGCCCACCAGACGGCAGAAACGACATTTTTGTCAATACGCTCCACATACGGCTATTTTTATAAATACCGTGTAAAACAGTGCTAAAAATGACTTTAACTAGCTAGGTAGACCAGCACAGACATACTACTAATTTAGGGCCTATTTCGACCCCCCCCCCCCCAATTATTTAGAATTTAGTTTAAATTTGAACAGAATCTCGAATTTTCAAAAAGCAACTCCCTCACATATAGTACTAGTCATATGCTCGTGCATTACAGTAAAATTTATTTGATATATAGAAAATCATGCTATAGAAGAGGGCTACTCTGATCAATTGAAAAGTGGTGAGGAGTTAAGAATAATGTGATTGAAGAAAAATCGACGTACGACCACTAACTTATTCTTTTATAATAGTAATGATATTCAAACACGTGTACCGTCCTGATCAACACTACGTACGTACTTGTGCTGACAGGGGTGAAACGGACCGCTGAACAAGCCGAACAACGGGGAGCACGGTTTCAGAATTATGTATACAGTGTGTGTGTGGTGCCGGGCGAGCACGGTTTCTTCTTGAAGGGAAACGAAAATTCAAGGAATAATCATGCACCAACAGTGTGGAACCACCGTTCTCGGCAGCGCATGGGAGCCGTCTGTTTCAGATCCAGCTTAGGCCTGTTCGATGATTATTTTTTACTAAAAATAATAACAATAACTGAAAGAATTGGTTTTTAGAGAGATGAGACGGGTGATGAAAAAAGTGTGAGAATATATGCGTAAGACGGAAGTAAAAAGAGTTGAGCATGTAATGCACATATGATTTTATCTTATCTATAAAACAAGACAGAAGCTAAAGAAACAAAGAAATTATTTTTAAAAATCAATTTTCCTATTCAGTATCATTTCTCAAAAAAACGGAAGCAGAAGCAAAAGGCCACAGTGCAGCGGGCGGACGCACTACCGCTGCATCTTAAAGCCTGACAGGATGTGCAACTACCCCGTGAGTCATGAACCCATCACATCAGGTTTAACGTGTAATAGGCAGGCAGCAGAGGCAAGTCTGTATTCATATGAATGCGTTGTTGAATTATTACCTTCATCGTCTTGAAAGAATCGGGTAGACTAGACCTCAGCGCAGTTATGCTTCATCTTCCACCCAAGTCTCCATGTTCCATCCATGCGTGACATGCGTCCCAAGTTCATACCTGCTGAATTTTATTAGGCCAGCTATTATTAGCGTCCACGTATAAGAGTCTCTCATATTAGCAACAGTGAGTGTTCTTGGCCTTGCCATTGGGCTAGCTTCTGTCAAATGCCTTCACATTCACTTGTACCCATTCCATTGGACAGGACAGGTGCTCTCGTACAACTGTGGGGGCTGAGCCGCGCCAGAGTCCCCATCAGAAAGCTAAGTGACACAAAAAAAAGTTCGAAGCTCGCGAACTGCTCGAGCTTGGCTCGCTCTAGACTCGATTCAAACTTGATTCGAACTCCAAACGAGCCGAATTCGAGCATCTTCTTAAGCTCGCGAGCTTTAACGAGCCGAGCTCGAATAGCTCGCGAGCTTGAGATTTTTTATTTCTCCGGTTTCCCCACCCCTCCCCCCGGCCCACAGCCCCACGCCGCCACACCCCCAGACCCCTCCCTCCTCAGTCCTCTCCCCCACCCGCCTCTGCCAGACCGCCCGCTGCGGCCGCCCCTCCTCTCCCCCGCCGCCCCCCGTCCGGTCGTCCCCCTCCTCGCCCCCCATCGCCCCTCCTTACCCGCCCCTCCTCTCCGCCGCCGCCACCGCCCCTCCTCCCCCGCCGCCGCCCCTCCTCTCCCCCCCCCCCGCTCCCCTCCTCGCCTCCCCCCCCCGCCGCCGTCCCCTTCCTCTCCCCAGCCGCCGCCCCCTCTCCCGCCCTCGTCCCCTTCCTGTCCCCTCCTCGCCCCCCGCCGCCGACCTCCTCTCCCCCGCCGCCACTCCCTCCCCCCCCGTCCCCCTCCTCCTCCTCGTCCCTCCGGTCCCCCTCCTCGCCCCCCGCCGCCTTTCCTCGCCCCCCCGGCGCCCCTCCTCTCCCCCGCCGCCGCCCCTCCTCTCCCCCGCCGCTGGCGCCTCTCCTCCCCCCCGGCGCCCCTCCTCTCCCCCGCCGGTGCCGCCCCTCCTCGACCCGGATTCGGCCACCGCAGCCACAGAGATGCCAGGCTTGGTCATCGCGCGGAATGCCGACGCCGGCGCTGTGGCCAGCTTCGCGGGTGTGTCCGCCGCATCGCTGCGCTCCGCGACGCGCTCCAGGATGCTGGCGAGGGCGGCCACCGCGCGCGGCATGTCCTGGGCGCTCTCCACCAGCTCCTCGCCCTCAGCCAGTTTGTGACCGATTGTTTACAGTTTCTTTCTTCTTTTTTGCACGTATAGTACAAGATATATCTATAAATCAAAGAACAACACAAAGTTCATCGATCTTGCACTGATAAGTCTGAAATCTTGAATCCATCTGGGATAAGAATCCTCGGTCCAGGATTCAAGATAACTACCGGTAACACCAAGCTACCACTGGTTTTCCTTCTCTCCATTTTGGGGGAATCAATCTGCTACTCAGGCTGAAGGAACTAATAGAGTTCATTGGCAATTTTAGATTGAGATCAACTTTCTGAAAAGAAGTACTGCTAAAGAGTAGGGACATACAGCAGTTGCTTGCTGAAATTTCTCTGTGAGAACAACACCACGCTGCCCATTACATTTAATGCTGTAACCTTCCCTCTTTATTGCCAAAACAGCTGGTTCCCACATGTCTAAAAATCTCACCTGATATTAGAGGATTTAACATTTCAAATAATTGCATGACACAAGAGAAATTAGTAAGAATGCCTTTGATGGATAATTGCAAAGCATAGAGAACATACAGGTAGTTGGACTTCATAAGACGCATGCCCAATTTCAAGAGTTTTCTCAATAAGCTCTTTTGTTTCAGGATCTGCAACAAAGATGGTTACTCAAATTATGGAGAGCATACAAATCATGCGATGCTGCATTGCTGCTATTACATTACAACTTATCTAGAAAATCAGTATCACATGATTGCATGTTTTGGTTTACTTAAACCAAAACAACAGAAGTACCACCACTGTTTTGGCGTTTTGGGAATTAAGGATATATAGGTAGATCAAATATTCTCCTTAGCATAAGCATAGTTGATTATATTTATACCATATGCTCCATCATCAGAACGATGCCGGAGTAACCAGTCTTTATACCTGCTATTGGAAAGGCCTTCAGTTTGCCCACTGGCAAATATACTGTTAGTTTGTTATGTTATGAATAGCGCATGTATTCATCATGTGGCCAAAGGGCCAATATATATACATGTACATGTGGCATATGTACAAGAAACCCTTATACAATGGGGTAAATACACAGGTATATAATACACATCTAACACCCCCCCCCTCAAACTTATGGTGGATCAACAACATTAAGTTTGGAGAGATGAAAACTGTGCTGAGCCCTGGTTTGTGCCTTTGTGAAGAAATCTGCCAACTGAAGCTCGGAAGACACATACTGAAGAGCAACAATCTGGTCTTGCACCTGTGTCCGCATGTAGGAAGCATCAACACCAATATACTTTGTAAGCTCATGCTTCACCGGATCTTTAGCAATGCTAATAGCACCTGTACTGTCAGACAAAAGAGGAGTCTGTGCAGAAACAGAAACACCAAAGTCCTCGAGTAACCACCGTAGCCAAGTAACCTCCGCAATCAGCAAAGCCATAGCTCGCAACTCAGCCTCAGCACTCGAACGAGAAACTGCTGTCTGCTTCTTAGTCTTCCAAGCAATGAGAGATCCACCAAGAAAAACGCAATAAGCAGAGAGAGACCGGCGATCAGAGGGATCACTAGCCCAGGTGGCATCAGAATATGCCTGGACCTGTAAAGAGCTGGAGCGAGGGAAAAAGAGACGACGAGAGATAGTTCTACGAAGATATCGTAGAACATGAAGAAGATGACTATAGTGGAGCTGAGTGGGAGCGGAAACAAACTGACTCAAGATATGCACAGGGTACAAAATGTCAGGACGAGTGACACCAAGATAAACAAGGCTCCCAACAAGATGACGATAGGGAGTAGGATCAGCAAGAGGCTCACCATCCATGGGGCGAAGATGAACATTAAGCTACATGGGAGTCTCAGCTGTCCGCTGATCAGTAAGAGATGCACGATCAAGAAGATCCTGAATATACTTTTCTTGGGACAGATAGAAACCCTCAGGAGTAGAAATAACCTCAATCCCAAGAAAGTAGCGAAGAGGACTTAGATCAGACATAAGAAACTGCTCATGGAGCCGCTCCTTGACAAAAGTGATATACTGAGGATCATCTCCAGTAATGATAATATCATCGACATACAAAAGGAGAAGTGTCCGACCACGAGATGAAGTGTGAATAAAAAGAGCAGGATCATGAGCACTCGCTGAAAAACCAGCTGCAGTGACGAGAAACGATCAAACCAGGCACGAGGAGCTTGTCAAGGCCATAGAGAGATCGGCGAAGACGACAAACCATACCCTCAGGAACAGAATACCCGGGGGTGGCTGCATGTAGACCTCCTCACGCAACTCGCCATTGAGAAAGACATTCTTGACGTCTAACTGAGAGATAGACCACTGTCGAACAGAGGCCACAGCAAGAAGAGTGCGAACGGTGGTCATGTGAGCAACAGGAGCAAAAGTCTCATCATAGTCACGGCCATGCTCCTGCTGGAAACCACGCGCTACAAGACGAGCCTTGTAACGCTCAAGAGAACCATCAGAGCAAGTCTTAACCTTATAGACCCACTTGCACGTGATAGGAATAACACGCGCAGGAAGAGGAACAAGATCCCACGTGCCAGTACACTCAAGGGCAGCGATCTCCTCCGCCATCGCATGCTGCCACTCCTGATGAACAACAGCATCACGATAAGGAGTCGGTTCGGCAAGAGCAGCGGCAGCAAAACCAAAACGCTCAGGAGGCCGAATAGACTGGCGATCACGAAGAGCATAACGAGGAGTGGCCGAAGAGGATGACCCGTCAGAAGGGGAGGGCATATCAGAAGGATCCTCAACTCGCGGGCGACGAGTATAGTAGAAAGGATAAGAAGGAACAAGATCAAAAGCAACCTCGGGAGAGGATGCCAGTGACGAAGAAGGGGCTGACTGAGAAGGAGGCACCGGAGAGACCAAAGGCTGTGGTGGAGTGGTGACTATAGGACTGGAAGGAAAAGTCAGAAATGAAAGCGGCTCAACAACAGATGCTGAAGTGGAGGAAGGAGAAGGACGAGGATAGAAGGGACGAGACTCATCAAAAGTAACATCCCGAGAAATCCGCATCCGTCGGCCAATAGGATCCCAACAACGATATCCCTTGTGCTCAGCACTGTAGCCCAGAAAAACACACTCAACTGACTGAACAGTCAGTTTGCTGCGCTCACGAGGTGCAAGAAGAACATAGCACACAGACCCAAAGAGGCGAAGTCTGGAATAATCAGGAGTCTGGCCACAGAGACGCTCAACTGGGATCCCACCCTGCAGAGCAGAGGAGGGCTGAATGTTGATCAAGAAAGTGGCAGTAGAAACAGCCTCAGCCCAGAAATGTGGTGGAACATTAGAAGCAATCATGAGAGCACGAGCTGTCTCAAGAAGATGACGATGCTTGCGCTCAGCCACACTATTCTGAGCATGGGCACCTAGACAAGAAAACTGAGAAAGAGTGCCCTGCTCAGCAAGAAAACCATGAAGGACTCCTGACAAGTACTCTCCAACGGAATCAGCGCGAAAAACACGAATAGGAGAGTCAAACTGAGTGCGAATCATGGTGGCAAAGGTCTTGTAGATAGATAAAACCTCACTACGAGATGACATAAAGTATATCCATGAATGTCGAGAAAAATCATCAATAAAAATGATATAATATCGATGACCTCCTTTCGAAACAAAAGGAGCTAGTCCCCATACATCAGAATGAACAAGATCAAAAGGACACTGAGACACTGACTCAAAGGATAAGGGAATTGAAGTTGTTTGCCAAACTTACAACCCTGACAATGTAGAGAAACATCACCAGACACTGACCCTAAAAGACCTCGACGAAGTAAAGAAGACATGTGGGAACCACAAAGATGTCCTAAGCGATGATGCCACTGAGCAAACGAAGCGGTGGAGGCTGCAGCAGCTGCAGAGGTGGAGGCGAGAAGACTGACTGGGGCAGCGGAAGGAAGGCGAAGCCAGTCAAGCTCCCAAAGCCGTTGGGAGTCACGGCAGCGAGGGCCAGTACCAACCAGAGTCCCCGTGCGACGATCCTGAACACAACAAGAGTCAGAATCGAAAATAACACGACAACCATGATCAGTGAGCTGGCCAACAGATATGAGCTGCATGGTTAGTTTTGGAACATGAGAAACAGCAGGAACATGAAAAGAGGAATTTTAAAGTGTCTTGTCCTGTGACAGAAAGAGATGTACCATCTGCTGTGTGGACAGTGATAGGAGCAGCTAAAGGACTAATGGAAGTAAGACAGGTGGAATCAGATGTCATATGAAAAAAAGCACCAGAATCAAGAATCCAAGGTGATGTACCTGATGAAGGAGAAGTAGAAGGTGGTCTCTCACTGGAAGGCTGAGCAGCAGAACCAGACGATGCAGAAGCAACCATGCGGCCTAGCAATGTGAGAAGCTGCTGAGTGTCAGAGGTACCAGAACTCTGCTGAGAGGAGGAACCTCCAGTGCCCTTCGAAGGACGAGCACCACGACGAAGATCCTTCTTCTTCTTGTAGCAAAACTGTTCCACATGTCCATCCTTGTTGCAATAGGTGTAGTGAAGGCACTTACCAATAGCAGCTGTCACTGGTGGAGACACAGCTGGTGGAGGCAAAGGCACAGCGAGTGTAGAAGCCGGAGAAGCCACCAAAACTGAACGGTCGCGCGCGCCGGCGAAGAAGACGGCAGCCTCGACGGCAGATCCGAGCGGCAGTAGGCATCGGCGTCACAAGAAACCGGCGACAATCTCGGGCGGAGACGTCGGCGGCCGGGAGGAGCCCAGATCCGATCGATCTGGACAAGAGGAGCCCGAACGGCGACGGCAGATGGCAGTGCAGCGACAACAGCAACGAGTTGCGGTGAAAAGAGCGGCGGTAGGGGCGAGCAAAACCGACGGCGGTAGGGGCTGGAGAAAGAACCAGCGGCCCAAAAGCAGCGACGGTGACGAAATACCCTAACCCTAAACTTGGCTCTGATACCATGTTATGAATAGCGCATGTATTCATCATGTGGCCAAAGGGCCAATATGTATACATGTACAGGTGGGATATATACAAGAAACCCCTTATACAATGGGGTAAATACACAGATATATAATACACATCTAACATGTTATACTAGTTTAATGCAGCTCAACTGCATCACCATATTGGCTTAATAATTAATATATATGACCTCTGCCACAGCATGATCCAAACATAATAGGTATGAATGCCTGCTCCAATTGTCTTTCAACATAATCGATCCTCTGCAACAGTTGTCAAACTGTTATTTTATCGGTGAAAGTTCGCCTGCAATATTTTCACTCTTCTGTGAATACTGTTAGCCCCGCATTCTATACGTGAACCACGGCCCAACTTGACGGAGCCCGTGTGGTCCATAAGTGCGAGTGGTGGTGGAATTGGGCCCACATTAGAGCTTTACAACGTAGAATAATAGCATATAATGCTTGAGGATCCAAGCGTAGTAAAGGGTCTAAATGCAGGAGGGGCTTTCGCAAATTTTGAACCTGAGGTGTTACACTTTACAATTCCTAGAGTTTGTAAACTTCTTTGCGTAGCTGCTCTGAAGTTAGAAATTTACAAACCTTCAATTCATACGTAATTTGATGTGCAGTTATCAACTGTTTATTAAGCATATACGACTAAAAGTAGCCAGGCTATCTTTTGCACCATGGATACACTTGGAACAAAAAAACAAAAAGAAATAAATGCACATAGGGTAAGAAAAGTTAAACTGCACAATGAAAGAACATATTCACAGTTTCCATACACTCACCACAGGTAATTTTTCTTTGTTCGTTAGCGTAAACCTTGACGATTTTCCCCTACGAAGGAAACAGGAAGGTTTCAAACAAAACCAAACATTTTAACACTGGAAGCAATAGTAGCAAATCAATTTTCTAGAAAGAAATTTAACCGTGCAGCAGATCTAAACTATTTTTACATAGCATCTTGGTGATTTCATAGAAAGAAATTTAAGAAAAATCGCAGGTGGGATTTTGTCTCAAATTGACTGGTCATTCTGGATCTCAACAAATATAAATGGGAAAATATATAAAAGAGTATCAATATTGACTACCATGCAAATATCTAGTGATCACAGTGTCCTGAGCTACCATCTCATCTGGGGCCTAACTAAGAAATCGCAAAAAGAAAAAGTATGGTAGCTACCATCTGATTTTGTATATATATAAATCACCATTAAAAGATCCAAAAGGTTGACTGCTGTGGTTGATTGGCATTCAAGAAAATATAATAACATATTAAGGTGCAAAAAACTCTCAAATGTAATGTTTATATTTAAGTTTAAGGTAGATGTCAAGATATTTTCTCATTTGTGTTTTTCAGCGCATCATTTGAGTTAAGAGCTGAAATTTCACAGGAGGTTATCACGCTTTAAATTGCCTACCTCCTTGAACTTTAAGAGAGTTTTTTTTGTGTGACAATATTGAGTTGTATCGTAGATTTCCAGAAAAACAACATGGCACTATCATGGACTTGCTTCTTATAACTTTATACTAAAACATACTAATAAAATTATAATATTATGAAAGTATTTTTAATAATAAATTTAATAATATACTTTTCGTATAACGAATCTAAATAATTTTAAAACTATTAGTAGTTAAATTTTAAAAAATTTGACGGACTTGTACCCAGCAAAAGAAACGAAGGGAGTAATAAAACTCCGCGTCCCCTCCTCTCCTACGCTCTGCTGCCTAAATAAAATGGTCCTCCGATCAATCTAGGACCTTGTCGAACGTTTTGGGTGGATTTAGCGCAACCAGGTCGAGCCCAGTGAAGCCACGTCAAAATCTATGGCTTCGACTTACGGGACTCACTACCGTAATGCACAGATTTAGAGATGCTTGAAAATTGTCATAAATAGGACGAAAACCATCAGCAATATTTTTTTCCCGATGGGTGAGGCTAGGGCTATAAAAAACTCGAGATTCATAAGCTATTTGAGCTCGGCTCGCTCTAGACTCGATTTGAGCTCGGCTTGAACTCTAGAAGAGCCAAACTCTTTGATCCCGAGCTCGCAAGCTTCAACAAGACGAGATCGAATAACTCGATATGGCTCGATTCAAGCTTGAATATTGATGCATACTAACTTTAACCGAGCTTGCTCTAGCCGAGCTTGAGCTTTTATATTATTGATAATTAGTGTATGTTAAATACTTTTAACTGTTGTCGAGTTTACTGTAGCTGAGGTCGAGATTTTCTTATTGTTGAAAATTAATGCATATTAAATTATTTTAACTGTTATCGAGCTTATTTGAGCCAACCTCGAGCCAAGCTTGAGCCTAGGTTCAGACTTAGACCCCAAGTCAAACTCGCTCAAGCTCGGCTCGAGATTCTACCAAGCTCGAGTATGGGAGGTCAGGCTGGCTCGAGCTCAGCTCGTTTACAACCTTAGGTGGGGCAGGCGGCAATGGGTAGGGGCAGCGGAGGGGCTTGGCCCGTTCATATTGACTTTCAAAAATTGCTTTTCTATAATATTTAGCTTTTAGATGGAATATCTTTTTAAGAGGTCTACTAGTCGATTGTAGTACACACTATTGTGACTTCATTTATATTAGTAAAAAACATGCGCAAGTGTCTCTCTACAAGCTGTTATTATTCATAAGCCAAAACTAAAAGCCAAAGTCAAAAGCCAATATGAACGGCCCCAAAGGAGTGTGCGAGGTGGGAGGGTTTCACGATTTGAGGTTTTTTGGGGGTCTCTTTTACGGTACCCAAAAATGAATATGGACCATCTATTCTTTTTAATCTAATGGACTAGATTAGTTAGGATTTAGTTATACTATCACCGGCAGTGCTAGCAGTAGAATCCCGAGAGGGGTATAATTGTAAAGAGAACATATGGCTAAGAGTAATTTCTACAAGCGAAGCTGCAGAGCACGTACGAAAGACGATAGCAATAGTGCAACTGATGGGTGAGAGGTGGGGGCAGTAGTGACGGAAAGGATTAATAATAGATTCGGAGGAAAAGTCTATAATACCCCTATGCAAAAATTAGATTTATAAAGAAAATCTATTATACCCTCATAAATCAATGATAGGGTTTAATTTATAGTACCATCCTTTTACTATCGATAGAATGTACTATAAAATTCCCTTTTTTGGTTCGGGGGACGGGGGTTTGAGGATTTACCACTGCATAAATCCTTATTTGAGGATTTTTCACTTCATGTCCCGCTAACATGTGAGTTCTGGAGCCACTTTGTCAATGAGATATATATAAAGTAGTAAATCCTCAAATGCACCTCTTTACAGTGCCAAATCTGGCTGGCTGAGTAAGGGGTTTTAGTGGTTCTTCTTTCCCCGTCGGACTTGTATGCACGTCAGGGGAAAACCGGCAGTGGCGCAACAACTGCTAGGGCTCTCCGTGACACGGTAAGAAAGTTTTCGCGCGAAACCATTTTTTCCAATACAGAAGTTTTGGCACGGCAACCGTTAGGAAGAAACTTTGTCCTTACGGTTACTTGTTACCGACACAGATATGGTCATTTTCCTGATGGTTCCATTGTACCCGATAGGGATATGAACTAATTCCTGACGTAATTATTAAACCCGTCACAAAAAAATATTATTCCCATGGTGTGGTGCGGACTGTTAGGAAATTTATGGCCGTCACTAACATTCGAAGTGTGGTTGTGACTTCTCTTCTTTCAAAAAAAATAGTGCATAAAGGTAATACATCGACACTTGAGGTGGAGAGACAATACCTTCTAATACTTCAGTATCACGAAGTACTACTTACATACTCGTGCGTTGCAACAAAACTAATAAATGTATAGAGAATCGTGCTATAGAAGAGAATTGCTCTGATCGGTTGGAAAGTGGAGAATAGTGAAAAGTTGAGGAAATAGAGCAGTTGGAGGTGTAGGACCGAAATGGCGACAGAGGGGGGGGGGGGGGGTGAATGTCGACTTTTAAAATCGCCCCCAAAAGTATTCGCAAAAATCTCTACTCTCCGATGGCTATAAAAGCTATGAACGAGAAGAGATGATTGCTTACTCAAGCCGAAAACAAAACTGACAAAAGACTGAAAAGGATCAAGAGAAAGAGACTGCAAAAAAAAAACTGGCCACAGCAAGAAATCAACTGGAAGCGCTGCCACGGTAAAGAAATTAGGAGAAAATGATTGAAATTTGTGCCATGGCAGACTGCTGAGAGTAGCAATTACCACCAAAATCTTCACACAAGGAGCAGCACAAAGCAGAGACAAATCAGCTGAAAAGAGAGGAAATGCAGTGATTAACTTGCAGCTAAAGAGAAGATTCAAGAGGGCTGTCGACACTAAAGAAAGAAGCACTGCATAGCTGCTGCAAACAGCAGTCTCTCCTGCGAAAAAGAAGACTTGCTGCTGCCAAGAAAGTGCAGAAAAGGGCAGCACTTGCTGTTGCCAAATAGAAAATTAATTGGCTACCATGAGTGCTGCAAGCCTGCAACCGAACTGCATGTAGACAATAAAAACAGCAAGGAGGGCAGCTGAAACAAAGACACAAGAAGAACCTTCGGCAGGAGGAGATCAAACAAAAAAAAATGCTGGCCGAGAGAACAAGGATTGCTCACTAAAAATAAAAGACAAGCTGCCTACTAATGCTGTAGGAACAGCAAGATATCTCCAAAAGAAAAAGCTTACTCGGCAAGAACAAAAGGCACTGGAACTGAAATGAAGATCACTTGAGAGGAAAACAAGAACACAAAACAAGGATAAACAAGCAAGAAGGAGTAAACTTGAAACCATAGGAACTCAAATAAATTCTCTCATAGATCGAGACGGAGACATACATGATTACATGATAGTTGTTCTCAGCTCATCTCTCTCTCAAACTCACACTAAATCCCCATACATGCTTGAGAAAACAAAAAATCAAGAAAGGAGAGAGCCAAATAAAACCCTAAATCTTACACCCACTCGCTCTCAATTTCAGCACACTATTTCTCCCTAAAATCCATCTAAAAACCATGAAGACTACTAGAGAACACCCTATCTATTTATAGCCTCCACTAATGGGTTCACCATTGCTTTACCCATTAACCTTTTGCGCTTTACCCACAATCCACTTCCTTTAGTGCAGCTTTGCGTATTCACCAAAACGCCCCTCGCGCACCTTCTAGGAAGCTTCCTCATTTCTTGCCTTGCAAGCCTCGCAGCCACCTCGAGCCCTCGCCGTCTTCGACACCTCCCGACCGTTCTGACCTCAGCGCCACCTGCGCCTAGTCCGGTCCATCGTGTCTCGCCACGACTCCGCCTCGACGTCCTCGAGTCCTCGCCGTCTTCGGCACACCTCGACCGTTCTGACCTTAGCGCCACCTGCGCCTAGTCCGGTCACCCGTGCCTCGCCACGATTCTGCCTCGATGTCCTGCAGCCAACACAGACAAGAAACATATCAAATAGCACCGCTCGATACATGTAAGCATAAATGCATCATACTTACCCATGATGAAGTCCAAATCTGTCGAATCAAGGAATATGCATCCTAAGCCCATACGATCAAGTTTGACCAAGTCCGACCGAGCCCGATTGCACCACGCAACGTCAAGGTCCGAACCACCCAAACCAAACTCGACTTACCTAAACTGATGTCAATTACTCATCATACACATGGAATGACCTCCACATGGTCTCTCAGGAGGAGAATGGATATACAACCACCAACTCGTTCTTTTATAATGGTAATAATATATTAGATCTGACCAAAAACCTAAAATATCATCCGGCTACTACAGTAGAGCTACAGTAAGGGACAGCACGACTTCTCTGGAATTTTCAGCTACTGAGCCATAGAGAGACAGCGAGACATTGAGAGGCCTCACAAGGACAAGATAAATATCGCACACAATCACCAGAGAAGAGAACAGAGAGAGCACAGCAAATCCAATTCACTGTCTCTCGTTCTTGTTATCTGTGATTATAGGCGACAATCATTAAGTTAAGATCGTTTAAGCACCGGGGCATCGGAAAGGTGTCCGGTGAGAGAAAGATTGCTGGTATCAGGTTTACGCATAGAAACGCTATCGATTGTCTATATGCATAGAATCGATATTATTGGCATGCTTGTGTAAATTACAATATTGAGTTGAGTGTTCGGGTGATGCTCCCAGGTGGAGGTTTTGGTTGGACGCTCTTCCACGCATCGTCCACAGGGATAGTCAGGCAAGTGCATGGTAAAATAGTGAATTGTGCTGAACGTTTGGTACCCGTATTTTATGCTATGATTTACAGTACTCATGAGATGCTATTCATGAATTTTGATGCTTAATGAGACATGCATTTGCATTGCACCATGAGCATCATGAAAGTCCTACAGAGGTAGGCGAGAAGCCAGTGCATACAGAAAGTCCTACCGAAAGGGTGAACTATAGTCTTTGCAAGAGGCTCCCTTCGGCAAGGCACCTACAGAAAGTCCTATCGAAAGGGTGAACTATAGCTTCTATGAGGAGCTCCCTTCGATAAGGCAACTCCACGGGATGGAGGAATAGGGGTTTCATCGACGGGTGAAGCACTCCACTATACCGGTATAAGCTGCATATAGAGGTGCATTACGCTGTATTTACAGGAAATGAACAGATGACACGAAAGAAACCCAAAGATTCTGGGAGTTCATATATGTGATTTGATGGTTACAGTTACAGAGTTGCTTTACAGTTTACAGTTACAAAGACGATTTACGTATTATGATTACAGAATTGATTTACAGTTTACAGTTACAGAGTTGAATTACAGTTTACAGTCATAGAGTTAATTTACAGCTTACAGTTCGTGAAATTGATTGAGTGCTAAAGTGATGTCATTGTTTTATCGTGTGCTTGCCGAGTCTTCGGACTCACCCTTGCTTTATCGTTGTTTTTTTAGGAATGTGTTGAAGGCGACATGCATGGGCGGGAATAGCACAGTCATTCACGTGCCACAGCGATTCACAGATCATCTACAGTTGACATTTTTAGTCTTGGATAGTCTAAGCACCTTTTTTGGGTACTTAGCAAAGTTATATCTCTGCTGCGCTTAGTGTCAAGTGTACTGGCTTTTGTCGTTTGGTGGATATTTAAATAAAGGAATTGCTTCGTAAGACCAGCGGCAAAGGTTGGAATTGGTAACAATATAGTGTAGGTGGTAACACTTTGGGCTCAGGGAATGGTCGGAGTGTTACGTAAACCCCGTATCACATTCCATAGTTTTTCGTCGGAGTCGGTGTCGGACACGTATAATGCCGGATAGCCATCTACCTCTTCCGTATCCGTTCCATATGCTTTCGGTCGGTTGGACGGACAGAAATTATCTGCTCCATTTGCACCCCTAATTTTGAACAATCTTAATACTAGAACAATGGTATCCCGCGGCCTGCAAAATTGGAATACATAACAAGATAAGCACTACATAATTTATGCTGAGTATATATTGTATAATCTCGCCAGTAACAAAAAATAAACACCACAGCAAGTGTCATAGAAAGCATAAGATGGTGATCTGGCAGAGTATTCTAACAGCCAAAGACAGGGTTTTCAATTCAAGTTAAATTTAAATTTGCAGAGATTGTACTTGTAAGGAAATCGGGTCCCAAATTGCCATATTTTCAATAGTATTAGACAAGTCAGCAGATTTTCAACACTGCCATACAAAGAAGTGATGACACGTATAGTTGTTTTTTTAATGAAGCAGTAGGAGAGAGACTTGCAGCTAAAATATTTAAGAGTATATTAAAACTGTACATCTATATGGCGCATATAGATCTGACAACTACTAATGTTACCTGATGCGTTGAAACTAAACAAGAAATCACATTGGCTCGATTTGGTACTCACGGTGTATTTTCTGCTGGCTTTAGATTGTACTCCACACCATCAGCAGACATAATCGAAAACTCTGTTGGACGCCCGTATGGAACATTAATCTGGAAAAGGCAGTACAAAATATGTTGTTAATCACACTACATATCCAACAAGCAATAAAATGCACAGGTTAAAATCAAATCTGCGAAAGGAAAACAGTGATGAAACCAGAACTTGAAAGGCAAAAGAAATGCCAAAGTAGAAACTTGGAAATACCAAGCAAAACAGTTATCAGTGTTAACCTGGATTTCTTATTATATGGCACTGGTTAAGATCAAAAGCATGATTGCAAAGAAAAAAAAGCAAGAACAAGGTTAGTTAGCAAAATAGTGGGGAAAAACAATAATGTTCAGAGATAATTTGTCTGCAAACATAGTTCTGTGTAATTGTATATATATCAAATGAGTATTGTGCTTATGTGCACAAGTCGTCTCAATTGTTCTGTCCACATTTTTTTTATGGGAGTTTAACAATCTCCTGAAGAAAACGGCAGCTTATCAAAAGAGCAGTGCCCAAGCAGAATTCAAGAATTGCCAACACACCTACCAGTCAGATATAAAATTATAAAAACTCGTCACTACTAAGCCACTGATACCGCATTATTTCGTATGGTAACCCGGTAACCCATCCATACAAACCCTATACCGCATTATCCACCGGGAAACTCAAAGAAGAATCCGCCAGAAGCCACCCAGAAGCTGGAAGTGAGTTCTGTAACCAGCGAAACTCTGGAAACAGCCAGTTTGTGACCAATTCTTTGCAGTTTCTTTCTTCTTTTTTGCACGTATAGTACAAGATATATCTATAAATCAAAGAACAACACAAAGTTCATCGATCTTGCACCGATAAGTCTGAAATCTTGAATCCATCTGGGATAAGAAATCCTCGGTCCAACTGGTAACACCAAGCTACCACTGGTTTTTCCTTCTCTCCATTTTGGGGGAATCAATCTGCTACTCAGGCTGAAGGAACTAATAGAGTTCATTGGCAATTTTAGATTGAGATCAACTTTCTGAAAAGAAGTACTGCTAAAGAGTAGGGACGTACAGCAGTTGCTTGCTGAAATTTCTCTGAGAGAAGAACACCACGCTGCCCATGATATTTAATGCTGTAACCTTCCCTCTCTATTGCCAAAACAGCTGGTTCCCACATGTCGTCTAACAATATCACCTGGTTTAGAGGATTTAACATTTCAAATAATTGCATGACACAAGAGAAATTAGTAAGAATGCCTTTGATGGATAATTGCAAAGAATAGAGAACATACAGGTAGTAGGTCATGGACTTCGTAAGACGCATGCCCAATTTCAAGAGTTTTCTCAATAAGCTCTTTTGTTTCAGGATCTGCAACAAAGATGGTTACTCAAATTTTGAAGCATAGAAATCATGCAATGCTGCATTGCTGCTATTACATTACAACTTATCTAGAAAATCAGTATCACATGATTGCATGTTTTGGTTTACTTAAACCAAAACAACAGAAGTACCACCACTGTTTTGGCGTTTTGGGAATTAAGCATAGGTAGATCAAATATTTTCCTTAGCATGAGCATAGTTGATTATATTTATACCATATGCTCCATCATCAGAACGATGCCGGAGTAAACAGTCTTTATACTTGCTATTGGAAAGGCCTTCAGTCTGCCCACTGGCCAATATACTGTTAGTTTGTTATACTAGTTTAACGCAGCTCAACTGCATCTGAATACTGTTAGCCCCGCATTCTATACGTAAACCACGGCCCAACTTGACGTGGTTGTGGAATTGGGCCCACATTAGAGGTTTACAACGTAGAATAATAGCATATAATGCTTGAGGATCCAAGCGTAGTAAAGGGTCTAAATGCAGGAGGGGCTTTCGCAAATTTTGAACCTGAGGTGTTACACTGTATTGATTTAGCAGTAGCACTTTACAATTCCTAGAGTTTGTAAACTTCTTTGCGTAGCTGCTCTGAAGTTAGAAATTTGCAAACCTTCAATTCATACGTAATTTGATATGGAGTTATCAACTGTTTATTAATTAGCATATACGACTAAAAGTAGCCAGGCTATCTTTTGCATCATGGATACCCTTGGAACACAAAAACAAAAAGAAATAAATGCATATAGGGTAAGAAAAGTTAAAGTGCACAATGAAAGAACATATTCACAGTTTCCATACACTCACCACAGGTAATTTTTCTTCCTTCGTTAGCATAAACCTGGACGATTTCCCCCTACAAAGGAAACAGGAAGGTTTCAAACAAAACCAAACATTTTAACACTGGAAGTAATAGTAGCAAATCAATTTTCTAGAAAGAAATTTAACCGTGCAGCAGATCTAAACTATTCTTACATAGCATCT
This sequence comes from Dendrocalamus latiflorus, assembly GCA_017311315.1. Lineage (NCBI taxonomy): Eukaryota > Viridiplantae > Streptophyta > Magnoliopsida > Poales > Poaceae > Dendrocalamus > Dendrocalamus latiflorus. The sequence continues at coordinate 3,862,019 of CM029656.1, forward strand.
TGGTGATTTCAAAGAAAGAAAATTAAGAAAAATCGCAGGTGGGATTTTTTCTCAAATTGACTGGTCATTCTGGATCTCAACAAATATAAATGGGAAAATAAAAGAGTATCAATATTGACTACCATGCAAATATCTAGTGATCACAGTGTCCTGAGCTACCATCTCATCTGGCGCCTAACTAAGAAATCGCAAAAAGAAAAAGTATTGTAGCTACCATCTGATTTTGTATATATATAAATCACCATTAAAAGATCCAAAAGGTTGACTGATGTGGTTGATTGGCATTCAAGAAAATATGAAAACATATTAAGGGGCAAAAACTCTCGAATGTAATGTTTATATTAAGTTTAAGGTAGATGTCAAGATATTTTCTCACTTGTGTTTTTCAGTGCATCAATTGAGTTAAGAGCTGAAATTTCACAGGAGGTTATCACACTTTAATACCTACCTCCTTGAACTTTAAAAGAGTTTTTTTTTGTGTGACAATATTGAGTTGTATCGTAGATTTCCAGAAAAACAACCTGGCACTATCATGGACTTGCTTCTCACGGCACTATCATGAAGCTGCTGGTGAGGTCATCTAGTGTTCTTTCCTTTCCTTTTCAAAAAGCTAGTGTTCTCCTTTGTATCATTTCAAAAGGAATACAAAAAATAGATAGGCCCAAAATTCCCAAAAAGTGGGGAAAATACAACATCATAACATGGAGATCAGCACATGACAAAAAATTACCTTTCTTTCCCTATCATCTAGGGGTTCGACTTCAACGGCTAGTAAAGTGTCCACATCATCAGCAGTAACCAAATAGCTAGGTTGCCTTGCTCCTACGCCAAGAAAAGAAAAACAATTTTCTTGAGACATCACGGCATCCTAATGTAAGTAACAAGGTCACAGAGCATAAGTTCACTTCTTGTGTGTCATAAAAAAAACCTTCTATGAACTTTACGGAGCCATCGTCGAAATGGCGCACCCACTGCACACACACAAAAATTGCAAAAAAAAAAAAGAGATTGTATGAATGTTTGGACTGACAACGAAGGTGATTGAATGAAAAAGTTATTACTTTATTCAGAATGTGAATCGACAAGAACTATAAAGTGCACCTTAAAATTACAACTTATGGTTCCATTGGTGAAGTACCCACATGCTAGAAGTTCTCGTCCAGGGAAAGCTTCACCAGTGATTCCAAAGCATTCTATACCTGGCAATGGATCATCCTCTGCAGCTGCATATTCATAATAAAGGCATCTATTTTCAGATTGAATGCAATGTTCAACAATTGTCAGATTGAATGCAATGTTAAACAAATATGAACTCAGTTCAGCAGTAATTACCTTCAGAGAAGGAAGCATCCAATTGCCTCGGAGCCAAAAACTCAAAGTACATAGGAAGCGTGTTGAGGTACTTGATCTACCATCTCATCTGGGGCCTAACAAAGAAATCGCAAAGAGAAAAGTATGGTAGCTACCATCTGATTTTGTGTGTGTGTGTATTGTTATGAATAGTGCCGGTATATATACACAAAGTACAGGTGGTAAATATGCAAAGAACCCCTCATAACAATGGGGAATAACAACTATACATATATCTCTAACACCCCCCCTCAAACTCATGGTGGATCAACAACACTGAGTTTGGAGAGGTAGAAGCTGTGCTGTGCTCGAGTCTAGGCCTTCGTGAAGAAATCCGCTATCTGAAGCTCTGAAGGCACATACTGAAGAGTAATCACCTGATCATGCACACAAGACCTCATGAAAGAAGCATCAACACCAATATGCTTGGTGAGCTCATGCTTCACAGGATCACGAGCAATACTGATAGCACATGTACTGTCTGACAAGAGAAAAGTCGGTGTAGTGACAGAAACACCAAAATCCTCAAGTAACCACCGAGCCAAGTAATCTCTGCTGTCAAGAGAGCCATAGCTCGCAACTCAGCCTCTGCACTCGAACGGGACACTGCAGTCTGTTTCTTCGTCTTCCAGGCAATAAGAGAACCACCAAGAAAAACACAGTAAGCAGAGATAGACCGGCGATCAGAGGGATCGCTGGCCCAAGTAGCATCCGAATAGGCCTGAAGCTGTAACGAACTGGAACGTGGAAAGAAGAGACGGCGAGAGATAGTCCCACGAAGGTATCGCAGAACTCGAAGAAGGTGGCTGTAGTGAACCTGAGTGGGAGCTGAAACAAACTGACTCAGAATATGAACTGGATAAGTGATATCCGGACGAGTAACAGCAAGGCAGACAAGACTCCCAACAAGATGACGATAGCGAGTCGGATCAGAAAGAGGCTCGCCATCAGAGAGTCGGAGGTGAACATTGAGCTCCATAGGAGTCTCAACAGTACGCTGATCAGTGAGAGAGGCGCGATCAAGAAGATCCTGAATATATTTCTCTTGGGACATAAAGAAACCATCTGGAGTGGAAGTAACCTCAATCCTAAGGAAGTAACGAAGAGGACCAAGATCTGACATAAGGAACTGCTCACTAAGACGAGCCTTGACAAATGCAATGTACTCAGAATCATCCCCCGTAATGATCATATCATCAACATACAGGAGAAGAAGAGTCCGACCACGAGACGAAGTGTGGACAAAGAGCGCAGGATCATGATCACTAGCTGAAAAACCAGCAGCAGTGACCACAGAGGAGAAGCGCTCAAACCAAGCACGAGGGGCTTGCTTAAGGCCATAGAGAGAGCGACGAAGGCGACAAACCATGCCCTCAGGAACAGAATACCCAGGTGGCGGATGCATGTAGACCTCCTCACGCAACTCGCCATTAAGAAAGGCATTCTTGACATCAAGCTGAGAAACAGACCAGTGGCGAACAGACGCCACCGAAAGAAGAGTGCGAACAGTGGTCATGTGGGCCACAGGAGCAAAAGTCTCGTCGTAGTCAACACCATGCTCCTGCTGGAAGCCATGAGCAACAAGACGCGCCTTATAGCGCTCAAGAGAGCCATCAGAGCGAGTCTTAATCTTATAGACCCACTTACATGTGATGGGATGAGAACGAGATGGAAAAGGAACAAGATCCCGAGTACCAGTACGCTCGAGGGCAGCAATCTCCTCGGCCATGGCAAGCTGCCACTCAGGGTGAGTAACAGCATCCCGGTAGGAGACAGGCTCACGAGTAGCTGCGCCAGCAAAAGCAAAACGGGCAGGAGGCCGAATCGACTGGCGATCGCGGAGAGCGTAGCGAGGAGAAGATGACCCATCAGGGGAAGATGGAGCATCAGAAGAAGATGGAACAGCAGGAGAAGATGGCTCATCTGGAAGATCCTCAATACGAGGTCGACGAGTGTAGAAGATAAGGGGAGAAGGTACTGTAGTGGGAGGAGCCTGCGGAGTCGTAGAAGACGACACAGGCGGCGACAACGGCGGAGAGGCCACAGGGGGAATATGTGGAGACTCAGTGGGACAGGTGGACGAGGGCAAAATAGATATAGGTGTATCTGGAAAGGTCAAGAAAGGCAGAGACTCCACAGAGGAAGCCGAAGGAGAGGCAGGACGTGGGTAGAATGGACGAGACTCGTCGAAAGTCACATCCCGAGAAACCCGTATCCGACGACCAACAGGATCCCAGCACCGATAGCCCTTGTGCTCGGCACTGTATCCCAGAAAGACACACTCAACAGACTGAGCGGTCAGTTTGGTGCGTTCTCGAGGGGCGAGGAGAACGTAGCAAACGCAGCCAAACAGATGAAGGGTAGAGTAGTCAGGAAGAAGACCACAGAGACGCTCAACAGGGATCGCTCCCTGAAGAGCAGAAGAAGGCTGGATGTTGACGAGATAGGTGGCAGTGGAAACAGCCTCGGCCCAAAAGTGAGGTGGAATAGAGGCGGCGATCATCAGAGCACGAGCCGTCTCAAGGAGGTGACGATGCTTGCGCTCAGCGACACCATTCTGAGCATGAGCACCAGGACAAGAGAACTGAGCGAGAGTGCCCTGCTCAGCAAGGAAGCTGCGCAGGTAACGAGAGAGGTACTCGCCAGCAGAATCAGCACGAAAAACACGAATAGGAGTGGAGAACTGTGTGTGAATCATAGTGACAAATTGTTTATAGATAGGCAAGGCCTCACTACGAGAAGACATGAAATATATCCAAGTGTGGCGAGAAAAATCATCTATAAAAATGATATAATATCGATGACCCCCTTTCGAAACGAAGGGAGCCGGACCCCAAACATCTGAATGAACAAGATCAAAAGGGCGCTGAGACACAGACTCACTATGAGGATAAGGAAGCTGGATCTGTTTACCTAACTTACAGCCCTGACAATCTAAAGACACGTCTCCTGAGACAGACCCCAGAAGACCACGACGAACTAAGGACGACAGACGGGATCCACACAGATGGCCAAGACGGTGATGCCACTGCTGGAAAGACCCGATAGACGAAGTGGCAGAAGCGGAGAGACTGGCGGCGATGGTGGCAGCGGAAGGAAGGTGAAGCCAGTCAAGCTCCCAGAGACGCTGTGAGTCACGGCGCCGAGGGCCAGAACCAACCAGAGCTCCCGTGTGGCAGTCCTGAACACAACAAGAGTCAGAGTCGAGAATGACCCGATAACCAAGGTCAGTAATCTGCCCAGCAGAAAGAAGCTGCAAGGTGAGGCGAGGAACATGAGCAACAGAAGGAACATGAAAAGATGAGTTGCTAAGAGATCCTCGACCAGAGACAGAAAGAGATGTACCATCAGCAGTAAGAACACTGACAGGAGAATTAAGTGGTGTAATAGAAGACAGAGTGGAAGGATCAGGAGTCATGTGAAAAGATGCTCCAGAATCAAGAATCCACGGGGAGGTACCTGACTGTGTAGGAGGTGGTCTCTCAGTGCCCGAAGAGTCAGTAGCAGAACCTGCAGAACCTGTCGAGGGAGAACCTGAAGCGGCAAGTAGGCGTCGAAGTCTGGCTATCTCCTGCTCGGTGAGAGAAGCTGCTGAAGAAGTCGAGGCAGACGTCGTCGTAGAAGCACTAGTGCCAGTAGAAGAACGGCGTGAAAGATGCCGTTTCTTCTTGTAGCACTGGGACTCAGTGTGGCCATCCTTGTCACAGTAGGAACAGTGAGGACGGCCACCTCCAGACGGAGGACGGCCACCACCACCTGTGGTAGCCGCTGGAGGAGGCAGTGTAGCAGACGGACGAGCGGCGAGCACAGAGGGGAGTGGCATCAGACCAGCACCACTCAAACGAGTCTCCTCTGCGCGTATCTCGGTAAGAGCCTCCAGGAGAGTGACACGAGGGTGGCGTGCAAGGAGCTGGGCACGCCTTTGCTCGAACTCAGGACGAAGGCGAGTAAGGAACTTGTAAACCCGCTGAAACTCCAGGTCAGCACGTACATCCAGGCAGCACGGACAGGTACGACAGCCAGCAGTGCGGAGAGAGTCCAACTGACGCCAAACAGCAGAGCTCTGAGCGTAAAAGGCGTCAACAGTAGCATCACCCTGCTGAAGAGGGTGCTCCTGGCGGACCACGGACAGGTACAGGGCATCACCAGAGGGCTCGTAGCGCTGACGAAGATGAGTCCACATCTGGAAAGCCAAAGGGAGTCCCACCACCTCAGAAGAGAACTGAGGCTAGACACTGGCGATGAAGACAGCAGCAGCCCGAGCGTCGTCATCGTACCACTGAGTGTAGACGGTCAGACGATCCTTGTAGGAATCCAGATCCTCCTGGTAGGTAGAGGCAGCGTCATCATCAGCAAGGCGAGCGGCCTCAGTAGCAGCCTTATCGGCTGTCGAAGGCAATGCAACAGGCGTAGGCTCCGTCGGAGGAATAGGGCAAGGCGGGCAGGTGACATCGCCAGAGAGGACGCCCCAGAGACGAAGACCACGCATGTGGATGCGCATGTGAGACACGAAGTCGGTGTAATTAACACCATCAAAGATCACCAGGCAGCGAGGGAGGGAAACGGTGCCCATTGGTAGGCGACGCTGGATGGCGTGGCGACCAAGACAACGAAGTCTAACAGGCGGCGCTGGATGGCGCGGCGGTTAGAACGACGTTTTTTTTGTTTTTTTTTTTGCTTTTTTTTCTTCGGTCGGTTTACAAACCGACCGAGCCAACCGACTTCACCGAGCCAACCCTAGATCGGGAGCGGGAGGCGGCCCTGCGCAGGCGGCGGCGGCCCGGCGCAGGCGGAGGTGGCCCGGCGAGGCGACGGCGGCGGGCGACGACGGCGACGGCGGCCTCAGGCGGAGTGGCGGCCGGCGGCCTCGGGCGCGGGCGGGCGCCGGGCGGGAGGCGTCCGGACGGGCGGGCGCCAGGCGGGAGGCGGAGGCGCCGAGGCCAGGCGAGCGGGCGCCGGGCGGAAGGCGGCCGGGGCCGGGCGTCGGGCGCCGGGCGGGAGGCGGAGGCGCCGAGCCGAGGCCGGGCGAGCGGGGCGAGCGGGCGCCGACGGGAGGCGGAGGAGGCGGGGCCGACGACGACGGGGACGGAGGGAGCGCCCGCGCGAGGGAGCAGAGCGGCAGCGTCGGCCGGCGCGGAGGGAGCAGCCGGCGGCGTCGGGCTGGAGGCGCGACGGCGGCGGCGGCGAGCCGTCGAAAATTCCGGCGGTAGATCCAATCTGGTGAAGACAGGCACGGCCCTAGGTATGACAAACCTTAGGCTCTGATACCATGTTATGAATAGTGCTTGTATTCATATGAGGCCAATGGGCCGGTATATATACACAAAGTACATGTGGTAAATATGCAAAGAACCCCTCATAACAATGGGGAATAACAACTATACATATATCTCTAACATGTATATCACCATTAAAAGATCCAAAAGGTTGACTACTGTGGTTGATTGACAAAAAATTACCTTTCTTTTCCTATCATCTAGGGGTTTGACTTCAACGGCCAGTAAAGTGTCCACATCATCAGCAACCGAATAGCTAGGTTGACTTGCTCCTACGCCAAGAAAAGAAAAACAATTTTCTTGAGACTTCACGCCGTCCTAATGTCACAGAGCATAAGTTCACTTCTTGTGTGTCATAAAAAAAGCTTCTATGAAATTTACGGAGCCATCCTCTAAATGGCGCATCCACTGCACACACACACAAAAATTGCAAAAAAAAAAGAGATTGTATGAAAGTTTGGACTGACAACGAAGGTGATTGAATAGAAAAGTTATTACTTTCCTCAGAATGTGAATCGACAAGAACTATAAAGTGCACCTCAAAATTACAAGTTGTGGTTCCATTGGTGGAGTTCCCACTTAATTGAAGTTTTCGTCCAGGAAAAGCTTCACCAGTGATTTGAAGGTCATCTACACCTGGCAATGGATCATCCTCTGCAGCTGCATATTCGTAATAAAGACATCTATTTTCTGATTGAATGCAATGTTCAACAATTGTCAGATTGAATGCGATGTTAAACACCTCGAGAGAAGGAAGCATCCAACACATCACTTCTACTAAGGCCCTTGAATGGTGGGTTTTGACTCTGAGCCCCAAAGTCAAAGTGGACAGGATGAGAAGCGTGTCGAGGTACTTGAGCAGAAACATCCTTCCTAAATTGGTTGCTGCAAATCGTAAATTTACAGTCACATTTAGTATTCTAGATATGCCTCTGCATAATATTAAAATTTACTGCCTAACAGAAGTCGACCTCTCTGGAGAAGTGCTTATGCCACTTGCGACAGTTTCACCAAGACTACGGATGATATCTCCTGTAACAGGTCTGTTCTCTGGTTTATGCTCTGTGCAGCTTGTTGATATCTCGATGCATGCTTTTACTTGCTGGTAACCTATTTCCAATGGTGTGTGCCTCTGTGATGTCTCCGATTCCAACCTACACCTCCAAATTCCGACTGCCTATTGATTTGCAAAACAAATTGGGAAATGTTCAGATAATTTGAAAAAAAGGTCACGTCCCGGAAAACAGAATAAAATCACGGATGTAGTGTCATGCATTATTTCCAAGGTGAAACTCATCCATAATGTAGAAAAACCAAAGAAAAATGGTGGGTGATAAAGGAATTCAAGGCGAAACCCATCCGTAGCATAAAAAAGACAACAGCGGATGTAACAATGAAATTTGTCAAGTAGAGTACTCCCAATGATAAACACTGATGTGCTATTTACATACTTTCTATATTATCAAAAAATAGATATACATCATGGGTGGTGTCCATCATTGAGAGTGGTATCCATCAGTGAGACCGGATAATAAATATCACCAAGCTCTCTCTCTCTCTCTCTCTTCCTCTCTCTTAGTGTTGGATTTTTGTGCTCAAGTAATGTCTTACATGAGACATTGCTTTCCTCTCTCACTTCTTTAACTCCCTCTCTACCTTAGCATAAATTCTATTTGGCAGACTAATTAATGCTATGGACTAAACAGGATCATTGGGAGTGCCCGTATGCAGTGCACTTAGTTTCACTTTTTATGTATTCTATTCAGTAAATGATGTTCAAAAAATCTGCTTCCATTCGAATTAAACCGTATATTAATTCTCCTTACATTTTCAATAATCGGTTCTGCCTTATGTCCTGTCAGCATCTGCATGATTATGACACCCAAACTGTATATGTCTGCCTTGATTGTGATTGATCCATGCAACAGGTATTCTGGTGCCATGTATCCCCTACATAAAAATTATTAAAGACATGAAGAGTTCAATGCTAATGATGCCAGACCGAACAATGGAGCTCTCAAGAAATAGTACTGAGCGTACATCGCTCCACGTATATTTTGAGTGACAGTCCTGTTGTAAGGGGGTCTTACGACCTCTCAGGATCTTCCACGACCGGTTAGAGTCGTTTACGACCAGATAGAATTGAGTACGACCTTACCTGGATGCTTACGACCAGTTCCGATCACCTCAATTCCCCTCCGATCACTTCTCCTTATCGAGCACTGTCTTCCTCCAGCCGCTCTCAAAAATACCGTGATCGAAAAACTTTACGAACACGCAGTGATGCTGGCGATCACCGTTCACCGTAGTCGAACACCCTTTCGACTACGTTTACTTCCTTCAACGTGGTCGGAGTCGCTTCCGACCACGTTCTGATCTTCTTGGCGTAATCGCAGCTCCTTACGACCACGTACACCTTGGTCGTCACCTTCTCTGCGTGGTCGATCCCCTTACGACCACGTTGTTCGCTCCTTCCTCCGTAGTCGAAGAATCACTGTTCCTTTGCCATGATCGTCCCACCACTCGATCACGCCTGCTGAAACTTTGCCGTGGTCGTAACTCCTCCTGATCACGCTTGCGGTGATCGTGAGTCCTTCCGACCACGTCTTGCACAATCACACGACAAAACAATGCTTTGTGTGTTTCCCTCTTTTTTGTATTTTCTCAATGGCTTGGTACATAGAATACATGGCTCTAAGCCTCTTTTTATACCCGGCTGTTCTACTTCAACACGGGTTCTCAACCTACTCCGACTCCGAGTCTCATACGACTTCGACTCGGATTCCAGCTACGACTTTGAATTGCGGCTGCAATTCGACTTCGATTACATCCAAACTTTGTTCCTGACTCCTAAACAAGATTATTTACAACATTCTCTCCCTAATCTTGTTTTTCCACTTCAATCATGCCGATCTTTCTCCTCATCTCCGAGAACTTTATCCGCCCCAGCGATTTCGTCAGAATATCAGCCTTTTGTTCATCTGTACTGATATATTCGATAGCGATCTTCCCTTCTTCGACACAATCTCTGATATAATGATATCTTGTGTCTATGTGTTTGCTTCTATCATGTAGAACCGGATTCTTGCTCAGCGATATTGCAGATTTGTTATCAACCCTGAGCGTTACCTTCTGAATTGTCTCGTCCGACAATTCATTCAATAGTCGAGCGAGCCAAACTCCCTGACAAGATGCTACGCTCGCTGCGATGTACTCGGCTTCACACGAAGATAATGCAACCACCTTTTGCTTCTGAGATTGCCAGCTGATCGGACTCTCCCCAAACACAAACATTATGCCTGTCGTGCTTTTTCGATCATCGACATCTCCCACCATGTCGCTATCACTGTAGCCCGTCAGCTGCAATGACTTTCCACCTCCTCTCTTGTACTGAATCCCGAGATTCAAAGTACCTTTGATGTATCTCAGGATGTGCTTCACGGCATTCATATGCTCCTGAGTCGGTTTCTCCATGAAACGACTTACATATCCGACCACAAACGAGATGTCTGGTCGGGTGTGCACCAGATACCGTAGACTTCCGATAATGCTCCTATAAGTCGTGGCATCAACTGGTGATCCTGGGCCTGTCTTGCTCAACTTCAGATGATTCTCCATTGGGGTTTGACATGGATTGCACTCTTCCATACCTGACTTCTCCAGAATCTTTCGAGCATATCCCGACTGACAAAGTGTTATGCCGTTGTCGGTTTGATTTACTTCAATGCCGAGGTAGTAGCACAGAAGTCCCAAATCGGTCATTTTGAACAGCCTCTTCATCTCTTCTTTAAACCTCATAATCTCCTTTGGATTTGACCCAGTGATGATCAAATCGTCCACATAAACGCCCACGATCAGTTTGTTCTTCACATCTCCCCTTGTGTACACAGCATGTTCAGAGTTGCTTCTTCTGAACCCGAGTGCCGTTAGACTTTTGTCAAGCTTCAAATTCCATGCTCGTGGTGCTTGCTTAAGTCCGTAGAGAGCTTTGTTCAGCTTCAAGACTTTCTCGGCTTGCTTCTTGGATTGAAAACCCGGCGGTTGAGAAACATAAACTACCTCCTCAATGTCTCCGTTCAAGAACGCCGTTTTCACATCCATGTGGTGAATCTCCCATCCATCGTTTGCTGCCAATGCAAGAAGTAGTCGTATAGTCTCCATACGAGCTACTGGGGCAAAGACTTCTTCGTAGTCGATGCCTTGTTTTTGAACATACCATTTCGCCACAAGTCGTGCTTTGTGTTTTACGACTTCTCCCTTGGAATCCTTCTTTACCTTGAAGATCCACTTTAAACCGATTGCTCGATGACCCTTTGGCAAATCGGTGAGTTCCCATGTGTCATTCTCTTCAATCGACTTCAGCTCTTCCTGCATAGCTGCTTTCCAGTATGCATCTCCCTTTGCTTCTTCATAGCTTCCAGGTTCTTCTGCAGTCGTGTAAAGCAGTAGCTCTTCAGACTGCACTGGTTCAGTTTGTGCATAAATCTCACTTATGCTTCTCATCTTCGGTATTTTATCGCTTGAATCTTCTTTATCAGACTCTTCTTCATTAGGTGAGAATTCCTGATCATCAGTACCGATCGAATTTTGGTTTTGAGATGTAGTCGTAGCTTCTTCCGTATTGTCAGCATCGACTGCTTCGACTTCGAAGGTTACCCACTTCGACATGTCTTTCTCAATGTCTTCGTGTTCTTCCCACTCCCAATGTTTGTTCTCTTCGAAGACCACGTCTCTGCTCACATGAATCTTCTTTTCGACCGGATCATAGCACCTGTACGCCTTGGTGCCTGGTTCCGAGCCAAGATAAATCATCCGTCTGCTCCGGTCGTCTAGCTTCTTGAGATAAGTGGATGGCTTCACATGAGCTAAGCATCCGAAGACCCTTAGATGCTCGACATTGGGTTTTCTTCCCGACCACTGTTCATATGGAGTGACTCCATCCAGTGATCGCGTGGTCGCACGATTTAGCAGATAGACAGCATGTCGTACTGCTTCTGCCCAAAACCTCCCGGGCAGGAATCGGCTCTTCAACAGGCTTCTAGCCGTTTCGACCACGGTCCGGTTTCTTCTTTCTACAACTCCGTTTTGTTGAGGTGAATACGGAGCCGTGAAGAATCTTGCAATACCCTTCTCTTCACAAATCGAGTCGAACTCTTTTGCGAGGAATTCTCCTCCTCGGTCTGATCTGACTGACTTCACCTTCTTATCGACTTCGTTTTCGACAAGAGTTATGAACTTCTGAAAATTCGACTTTGCCTCATCCTTGCTCTTCTGCATGTACACCCACATGGCTCTGGAGTAGTCGTCTACGATCAACATGAAGTATTGATTCCCGGCATCTGTGCGAGGTGTGATAGGTCCGCACAGATCTACGTGAACCAATTCGAGTGGTTGCGAAGCTCTGAAACTCGTCTGCTGTGGAAAGCCGCTACGAATTTGTTTCGCCACTAGACAGCCTTCGCAGACTTGCTCCGGGTGGTCGATTGTCGGTAATCCGACCACCATCTCTTTTCCCGCCATCGTGTTGAGACTCTGGAAATTCAGATGTCCGAATCTTGCGTGCCATAGCCAGGCCGCATCATCGGTTGTAGTCTTCATACACTTCGGTTTGCATGCTTCAATTTGAATTTTGTACAGACGATTCACCGTTCTCTGTACTTTCATCAGTAGTCGTTCGGTGTGGTCGTACATCTTCAGGTAGGTGTCTTTGAGTTCGATTCGACAACCTTCTTCAGTCATTTGTCCAAGGCTTATGATGTTGCTTCGTAGACTCGGTATGTAATACACATTCGACAATCTCCTCTGGCTTCCATCCTTGCATTGCATCAGGATCGTGCCTCTCCCTTTTATCTGAATGGTCGAGCCGTCTCCGAACTGTACTCTTCCAAACACATTCTTATTTAATTCGTAAAACATCGAGTACGTACCCGTCATGTGGTTGCTGGCTCCGTTGTCGAGATACCAGTCTGCCGTCCGCTCTTGAGTCTGCTCTCCTTTCTCCAACAGACTCGGAAACACTTTCTCCTCATTTAATAGAACCATTGTCGGTTCGTCTGCAGTGCAGAGCGACAACAGCAATGTCGGCTCTTTGTGCTCATCCGTTTGAGCCAGGTTTGCTTCCTCTATTTTCTTCTTACTCTGGCAATTCGCAGCATAGTGACCATACTTCTTGCAGTTATGGCACTGGATGTGGCTCCGACATTCGGCAGCGTAATGTCCGAATTTCTCGCATGTGTAGCACTGGACATCAGACTTGTCTGTCTGGTGATTGCCGTCTCCACGACCACCACGACCTCCTCGACCACCTCTTCCACGACCACCTTGGCCATAGCCTCGTCCTTGTCCTTGCCCATGAGACATGCCGCGGCCACGACCACGTCCACGACCGCCCCTTGATGACGATTCTCCTCGGTTCCTTGTGTCATCCTTTACAAACAACGCTTGTTGGTTGTAAGGCCCTTTTCCTTCATTGTCGGTTTGGTAACTCTTCAGAAGCTGCTCGTGTGCTCTGAGCGCCCCAGTTACCTCCTCGACCTTCATCTTCGAGTGGTCTTGTGAGTACGTGATCGTAGTTACGACCGGGAGAAACTTCTCCGGCAGTACTCGTAGATACTTCTTTACCGCCACCTCATCTTTCAAGTCGTCGCCGAGAGATTTGATCTCGTTTACGACTTCATTAAATTTCCCAGAGAATTCTTCCACAGTCTGGTCTCTTCCCATCTTCAAAGATTCAAACTCACTGCGTAATGTTTGAAGTCGAACATCCTTCACTCGATCTACTCCTTGGTGCATTATCTGCAGAGTAGTCCAGACGTCTCTCGCCGTCTCCTTACCGATCAGCTGCCGCATCATCGAGTCGGGCACGGCCTGATAGATCGCCGCCATCGCCATCTTGTCGAGTCGTTCATCAACGACTTTGTCTTTCTCCTTTGGTTCAATTGGACCAAAGACTCCCTGTGCAATCATGTTGACCTTCATCTTCATCGCCCAGATCGGGTAATTGTCCGAACTGAGGATCGGGTACTGCAGCGACACGCTTTCCTTCACCTTTGAAGCCTCCGCCATGGTTCACTAGGCTCTGATACCAACTGTTGTAAGGGGGTCTTACGACCTCTCAGGATCTTCCACGACCGGTTAGAGTCGTTTACGACCAGATAGAATTGAGTACGACCTTACCTGGATGCTTACGACCAGTTCCGATCACCTCAATTCCCCTCCGATCACTCCTCCTTATCGAGCACTGTCTTCCTCCAGCCGCTCTCAAAAATACCGTGATCGAAAAACTTTACGAACACGCAGTGATGCTGGCGATCACCGTTCACCGTAGTCGAACACCCTTTCGACTACGTTTACTTCCTTCAACGTGGTCGGAGTCGCTTCCGACCACGTTCTGATCTTCTTGGTGTAATCGCAGCTCCTTACGACCACGTACACCTTGGTCGTCACCTTCTCTGCGTGGTTGATCCCCTTACGACCACGTTGTTCGCTCCTTCCTCCGTAGTCGAAGAATCACTGTTCCTTTGCCATGATCGTCCCACCACTCGATCACGCCTGCTGAAACTTTGCCGTGGTCGTAACTCCTCCCGATCACGCTTGCGGTGATCGTGAGTCCTTCCGACCACGTCTTGCACAATCACACGACAAAACAATGCTTTGTGTGTTTCCCTCTTTTTTGTATTTTCTCAATGGCTTGGTACATAGAATACATGGCTCTAAGCCTCTTTTTATACCCGGCTGTTCTACTTCAACACGGGTTCTCAACCTACTCCGACTCCGAGTCTCATACGACTTCGACTCGGATTCCAGCTACGACTTTGAATTGCAGTTGCAATTCGACTTCGATTACATCCAAACTTTGTTCCTGACTCCTAAACAAGATTATTTACAACAAGTCTGGCTTTTTTCGACACCCAAAAGCCTTGACAAACCAAAATCGGCAATTTTTGGCACCATGTCATCATCAAGTAGTATGTTGTCTGGTTTGAGATCTAAATGGATTATGTGTTTCTCATGAAGATAGTGCAAACCCTGACACATTCCTTTGACTATTTGATAGCACACATGCCATTGAAGCCCACAAGGTTCGCCTGTAGGAGTAAAAATAGAGCACACGGGAAATGAGCGTGAAATCAATAAAAGCAGTGAATGCGCGTGAGCACATTGTCATACCAGTGATGAGATGCCCGCGAAGGCTTCCATTACGCATGTACTCGAAGCAAAGCAGCCCTTTTTGTGATTCTGCCAAAATGGTCTTCGCCCCTTGCCGTACCAATTTACAATGTGATTCAGCACAATAGCCTACAAACCGAACTATATTGCGGTGCTTAACCCTCACCAGACAATCAACCTCACGTTCAAATGTTTTGCCTTCGATTTCAAAAAATGAGCCAAGCAGCTTCACAGCAATAAAGTTGTCTCCCAGCAGTGCCTGAATGTTTTAACTTCGCTTGTTATGTATTATTAACTTGGGAATTTAGGTACGCTAGCTACTGTAAGATCTGAAACATCAAGAATTGGTCCTACGTACCTTGTAAACCACTCCGTACGCGCCACTACCAATTACCTGCTCCTCGGAGAAATTATTTGTGATGGCTTTCAAAAGTGATAGCTCAAGCCTCAAAGGCTCCGCTTTTTCTTCATCATATGGCAGGTCTTCCAGAGTATGATGCGTACTAGCTTCAGCGGCCATTTCTGATCACTTCGTACCCTTTCAAAACAAGATCAAGTATTTTGCTTTTTTACAAAAAAAATAAGACTAGGAACATCATCAAAGGAAATTAAATCTGTAATGACCACATGCTAGACGTCCTTGACACCCGCTGTCGTCAGCGCCAACTTAAGCGCCGTCTTGGTAGCCATGGACGTCTACTTTGTAAGGACCATTGAGGTCGGGGTCGAGGAGGAGGACGGCAAGAAAGAGTCTGGAGAGATTTTTTTTTAGCAACGGTAGGTAGGAGATGAGTTCGGGTGAGCATTTATAAAAGGAGAGGTAGAGCTACGATCCGTAGGGTGGGGTTTAGTGGGTTTCTATTGGCTGGGAATAGGTTGAGGAAGATCGACGGGCCCAACGATCAGTTTATCACAGACGGTTCTATATATAAACCGTCTGTGATACTCTCTTATCATAGATGGTTGGTAGCTAGAATCATCTGTGATGTACAAAACCAGGCAACGACTGCAAAGTCTACGATTATAAAAACAAGACTGTAAAGTCTATGACTATAACAGAAGTTTGCAAAGTCTAACAACCATCGACTACAAAGCCTTCGACTATCGACCAGTAATATCTACGACTATTGAGTATCGATCAGGTATTGTAGTTACGACTATGAAAAAGTATTATAATTACGATCAAGAAAAATACTATAGCTACGATTACCTTCAGTGGTCGTTCTGTCGTGGTCGAATTGCCGCTGTTGATGTTCCGTGGTCGACGCCGGACGTAGTCGAAGTCGAACGTGGTCGTAGTCTGAACGTGGTCATAAACGATTTCATTGTCACAGATGATTTATAATACAAACCGTCTGTAGAGTATTACAGATGATTTAAATAAAAAACCGTCTGTAATATTTCACAATATCACAGACGGTACTTGGTAAAAATCGTTTGTGATACTTCACAGACGGTTCTTACCATAAACCATCTACAATATTATCTCTTCATAAACGGTTTTTAGTTCTGATAGCAACAAAGATGGTCTCTAAATCTAAATCGTCTATGATTGCATTTAACATAGACGGTTTGTGATGAGACGTCTAATATAAGACTTTTTGTAGTAATGTCTTTAGTTTTTTTCTTTGTTGAAGTTTTCATGTTGATTTGGTGCTCTAACCACAATATTTTTCAAGTTTTAACCAAGATATCCGTTTTAACTACACATGTGCATCTGTATTTGCTATCATGTGCTCAAATCCTCGACAACGCATAGCTTATTCTCGCACATGAAGAAAGAAATGATGTGCAAAGAAAATAAGGAGCTTGCGAGTGCAACCACCATCAAGATTGATACAAGATCGTTGGCGTCAAAAAGGCTTTCGCCCAATAATAGAAACCATAGGAGAGGCAGTATATATGGTGCATGTTTAAAGCTTGCTTCTACGTACTGCAAATTAAGACATGGACGTACGCACCTGATCCGGCGGCGAGGCAAGCTAGGCCAGGATAGAGGAAACTGGTGGCCGGATTGAAACAAGATGCAACAACGCAATATATGACGGAGTCACTGCAGCTAAACGAGCGCGTACGTTTTGGTTTTTGCCGTGTCAGCGGTCATCCAAACGAGCGCGTTTTGGTTCTGCTGCTAAACGAGCGCGTGTGTTTGGTTTTGCCGTGTCAGCGGTCATCCAACGAGTCCTCATCATATAGCTCTGCCACAGGCCCACCAACTAGGGTAACATGCACAATAGTCATACTAGATAGGGATTGTGGTGGATCGAGAAATTTTAAGATGAGTATTTAAAATTATAAAAATATTATTCATAGAAAATATAAAAGTCCATAATAACAAAAAATTAAAGTACAATTGTTCATTATAAAGATAATATCTCAAATAATATAAATAATATAACGGAGTCACTGCAGCTAAACGAGCGCGTACGTTTTGGTTTTGCCGTGTCCCCACTGCCACAAGGCCCACAACTGACTCCTATGGACATACGAGCGTGTTTGGTCATCCAACGAGTCGTCATCAGATAGCTCTGCCACAGGCCCACCGAATAGGATAACACACACAATAGTCAAACTAGATAGCCAGGATAGAGGACTTTTTTTACACATACACAGTGTATGTGTAAAAAGAATCCTATTTGTGAATGGAATTTCTATGGTGTTCTATGAAGTGGCGATTTCAATCATACTTGTGAATTGAATTTTTGTGATGAATATTGCATGTATGTGTAAAAAGGATTTATGTGGTGGATGGTTTCGTGGAGCAACCAGTGAGGTGGGCAAATTGCTTGAATGCTCCACATAGGAGCATTATTTATTTTGTCAGTGAAATTTACGGGGCGATACTAAAATGAAACCTTATTGATTGATCTCTTTCCACCTCAGATCTGCTCATGCTGTATACTGTGAAGAAATGAAGAAAAGATCTCCAAAGAAGGCTTTTCTCGTGGAGAAACTGCACTGAACTGTTTCCTTCTCTCTTTTTTTGATGTACGTACGTACGCGTGCATAATTGAATATATATTTTATAAAAGGTTAATGTTTTCCCTTTGGTTGAATAAAGATACGAAGCATATTTCATATATAGAGAATGCTATTTATGTAACACCCCGCTTACTCACTAGGCCAAGATGTCACTCGAAAGTTCCGAGAAGTGAGACATGTCACCATCCTGTCGCTATGCACTAACATTTACCTCATCTTTAGCCGCAGCAGTCAGCTTCTGTCTTAAAACAGTGTTCAAGAGCTTAAGCAGTGTGGTGTGCGTGCATACGTAGCAGGATGATCTCCACAGAACTCCAGGTCACCTGCACACACAGTACCAGAGCGAGCTTACATCAGCTATATCGCTCTGTTTGGCTCAGAACAGCCGTACAGGGCTTTGGGCCTGTTCTTTTTTGCTGTAGCTTTCGGCTACGGCCTGTGGCTTTTGGACTGTTTGTATAAAAGATTACAGAGTAACAGAAACTCACGTATGATTTTTGCCGATATAAATAAAGTTAATAAGGTATGTACTACAATTAACTAGTAGACTCTATCTTAAAAAAAATACTCCGTTTAAAAGCTAGTTACTGTAAAAAAAGTCGAAAAGCAGCTTTTAGAAGCTGAAAAGAACAGGGCCATGCCATGTCAGGCCAACCCGAGCACGGCACGCTATGCCATGCTGAGCCAGGCCATTTGAGGGGCTGGTTTCACCGTACAGGCATTCATTTTAATAAACGATATCTTAATGGACATACGAATCAATTCTAACAATCGGCATAATGACTTATGCAAAATATGGTGAATAAGCAGGTAGAATGGTTTTCAAGGCGTTACCCTAGCTCCAAACAACTAGAGTAGGGCACTTCCTGTCGCTTATTGGCTGGATCTGACAGATAGATCACAACCTTCCTGGCTTCGTCCTGAACTGCGTCATCCTGCTTGATCCTCCGTGCAATGAACCTCCTCTCGATATCCGAGCGGACAGGCAAGGGTGTCAAGGTCACCCACGCCTTCCACTCGTATCGCTCCTCCTGAAAGAAGCGGCTGACGGTGTGGAACATGGGCCTATGGTATCCGCCTGCTCCAAGGTACTGCTAGACCTCCCAGAGCTTAGAGGGCCATCCCTCCATACGCTCCAGGTGCGAATGGACAAAGTGCACCATCTGCCGAAGAACGAAATTTTGAAGTTAGACAAGTAAAGCAGTAAATATTTTGCAAAATTAAAACTTAAGCTTAAGTAAACTAAGACAGATAAGGTAGCAACAAGAGAGGAAAAGACAGCAATAATACTTATATTTTTCGTAAACTCCTTTTAGGGTTTAAAGTAGGTATTGCGATGAACAGTTATTCAAGCTTGATCATTTATGGAGTGTCGAGCAAGAGAATATCATCACAACATATGCTTACAACAAAAGACCAACTTATATTACAACATACGGTGTAACAACCCAGTTTTGCTGCAGCGGGGCGTGCAAGTCCAAAGTATGTTACATTACAAAAATCACCAAGAAGATCGAGCGCGGCTGAAACCTAAAACCACGGGTTCTCATCGTAGAAGGGCTCTTCTGGAGCATCCTCAACGAGGAGGCCTTCTCCAACGTCTTGACCAAAAAAGGTCTTGATCAACGGAAAAACCGCTAAAAAACCAGGAAATACAAGAAAAAGTTAAATTTGAGATGTTTCGAAGCATATTTAACTCATACAATAGATAATCTAGTACAAAAAAGGTTTAAACCAACCTAGGAGGTGCATTACGCAGTCACAAAAAACTCACAAATATAAATACACTTCGAAAAAACTCGACCGGTTTTTTATTTTCCGATACCCACCGGGAAATCCGGTTACCAGCGGTTACCGGCCAATAACCGCCGATTTTCATAACCCTGCTCGGGATACAATTATAGAGGAGCCTGGATCTACTTGAAGAAAAGGATCTTTTTTCTTCCTTGCCTCTTCCCAACAGCCTGAAAAATGCAGATGCTCCACATTAGTATTGGAAGAAGATATGCGTGAGAATATTCTCATCATGCCTAAGGATGCATGCATGCACATACAGGCGGTGACCTGCCTCTGCCAGTCACCATTCATCCAGTATGTTGGCTTAGGGCATCTGTAGTGTATGAAAATAGAGGGTCTTAAGCCACCTTAAGGTCAACCTTATACATTACAGGGGTGACTTTAAGCAGGCTATAAGCAAAAAAGGCTTAAGGCTGGTCCTCAAGCTAAAGACCTGACCACAAGCATTAAAATACAATTTTTCTTTATCTGCCAAGTGGGACCGTCTTAAGGCCCCTTGGGTTATATACACTATGGAGTCAGCCTTAAGGTTTAGATGTGACCCACCTTAAGGCCCCTTGGGTTATATACACTACAGATGCCCTTAGGGATAACACAGAATGGAATTTTGACAACAGACTTATATCTCCATAAACAAAAGCACACTTTCTTTTAATAGGTTTGTAACACCCCGCCCACTCTCTGGGCCAAGATGCTACCACCTCTGCAACTCTTGCCATTTCAACAACACTAGAAGAATTTAAAACCAACACTACAATTATTTATTGTGCTGCGTTCAGTTACATCATAACATTTTTAGTGATTACTCTAGCCTAGTAACAGCGAAAGTATACTGACAAAAGTAATACAAAAGTGCTGTTGGTTTGTGCCAGTTATCCATGTGCTACTCCCGCCCGTGCATGTCGTCCTCAACGGTCACCTAAAAAAAACATCAACAAAGTAAGGCTGAGTCCACCGACTCAGCAAGTACAAAGCAAAACAGCAAATAACAGGTTCATTCATTAGATCATACTCATTCCAGTTCCATTAACCACTTTTCCATTTAGCCATTTCAAGTTCCGATGAACCATTCATCATGCACATGCCCCTTTCTCTTATCTCTTTAGGTTCTCATCAACCGATCGTTATGCATATGCCCATGCACATGCTCATGCACTTCTTTCTCAACTCTTTAGCCTATACCGGTATAGCAGAGTGAGCACCCGTCGATGCTCACCCAGGCCCGCCCTGTTTCATGCGGGGACCTCAAGCCCGTCATGTTTCATACGGGGACCTCAGTTGCCCGTAATTCTCATACGGGGACCTCAACTCCACTCCCGTGGAGCGTCCACTCAACGTGGACCAACACTATCTCTTTTCATGACATGCATGCAATGCAAGTTCTCTGACTACTCATATCAACATGGCATGTCTCAACATTCATCATTTCTCACTTCACATTATGCATTCCAAAAATATTTAACTTACCCCAACATGGTAAGCTATGCATCATCCGGAAATAGTAAACTTACCCCAACATGGTAAGCAAGGCATCGTCCGGTAAATGTAAACTTACCTCAACATGGTAAGAAATGCATCATCATTCATTTACCCGAAATCACTACCCGAATTCACCGCTTTACAAAGCACTTGCCTGGTTAGCCTCGGGGATGACGCGTGGACGGCTCCGACCCGGATCCTCCACCTGCGTACATACTAACCCGACTCAACGACATAACAAAAATCCAGAGCTGAAACGGAGAACAACGTCCCTAAGCTCGTATCCCGATCTCGGGCGTAATCGCACGGGTCTTGAGGGACCTGTCGCACATATGCCGAACCCATTTTTTTCTCTCTTTCTTTTTCTCCTCTTTTTTTTTCTTCCTCTCTTTCTTTCCTTTCTTCTCTTTTTTTTCCTTCCTTTTCTCACCTACCCGGCCGGCCGAACCGGCCTCCCCTTCTTTCTGTCTTGGCCGAATGGCCTTGCCTCCTTCTCCCTAAGCCTCTCTCTCTCTCCCCCCACTTAATCCGGCCGAATGGGGCCTCCTCCCCCCTCGCCGGTCTCGCCTCGGGGGCGGCGCGGCAGCGCGCGCCCGCGCGGGTGGCCTGCCGGCCCTGCGGCTCCCCGGCCCTGGCCCTCTCTCTCCGCCGGCCCCCTCCTCTCTTGCGCGCTCGGCCAAGCGGCTGGTCTCCAGGCGACGCACGACGCATGGGCGCGCCGGCCTTTCCCTCGCCGTCGGCCACTTGCCGTCGTCGGACGTCGCCTCCCCAGCCCTCCTGCCTTCCCTCTCCCGCTCTCTCTCTCTCTCTCTCTGCCGGCCTGGCCCGGGGCGGCGCGGCGGCGCATGGCCGGCTCGGCGTCGCCGGCCCCCATCCTACCGCCGGTAGCCCCTCCGCCAGCCTCCGCCTCCGTCTCCTCCTCTCTCCCCATCCCCTCTCTCTAGCGCGCAGCCGACCGCACCCGGCTCCTCCCCGAGCGGCGCAACGGCGCACGGTGGCTCGGCACGCCGGCCTCAAGCTCGTCGCCTCCCTCCTGCGCGCGTTGTGATGGAGCGCTGGGCCCCACCGCCCAGCCGGCACGGCCAACGGCCGCCGGCCGCCTCCTCCGCAGCTCCCCTACAGCGCCACTGCTACTACTCGTCGGTTTGCTCTACTCTCTACGCATTTTACCTTTCATGTGCTGTGTGCTATGGCGAGCTTACTTGTTTGCCGAGCTAAAAGGAATGGCGTGGATGGGGTCGGGCTTCAGGTGGTTCCGCCTCTTGCCGTCACGGCCGGCCGCCCCTTTGCTCCTCCTCCCTCGGCTCCATCTTCTCCTCCTTGCCTTCTCCCTGCGGTGGTGCGGTTTGCTTGTGGTTTGGGGCTTTCGGCCTTGGCAGCGAAAGGAAAAGAGGAGTGGTGCTTCTACTGGCTTTGTTCTTATCCTAACTGAGACAAGAGGTGAGAAGACGAGGCTTGCTACGGTGCACTGGCTTTATAAGGGCAGGGTTGGCTGCCTTGCATTTGTGAAAAGACCGGCATGACCTCCCATCCTCTCTTATCCAATTGACTGCTCAAGGGCATTTTGGTCTAATGTTGTGCTGGCTTTGGGATTTCTTTTACTGTAGCGGTAAGTCGGTAAAAGGTAAGCATATGAGTTCTGCCGAATGACGAGAACCCATGTCGCGAGACGGTGCCGACTATCCCTAGGCGGTCTGGGAACCTCTGAGGGCGCTACTCGGCTCTCTAGACGGTGCCGACCGTCCTGGGATGGTCTGGGAACCTCTGCGAGCGATACTGAATCGACACGTTAAAAGTCGATGGGTCTGACGGCAACTTTCGCTCTTAATCCCTAATGTTTCCCTTTGTGCAAATTTGGGGTATTACATTCTACCCCCCTTAACAGAATTCGACCCCGAATTCTGGCGTTTAACAATATGCACGAACGAACAAAACGTAATAAACTGCATATAACATAACATTAACTTGTACCCATGGAGAACAAGTCCGGGTACTTCTCGCGCATGCGAGACTCCAACTCCCATATCGCTTCTCGCTCAGACTGATGTGCCCAAAGCACTTTAACTTACTTTATCTTTTTATGCCTTAACACCTTCTCTGGTTCCTCCAGAATACGAACTGGACGGGACTCGATGGTGAGGTCTTGCTTTATGGACAACGGTCCTAACACATTCTCATGCTCTGGATCTCTCCAGTACTTTCTCAACATTGATACATGAAACATAATGTGCACTCCATGCATAGACTCAAGTCTTATGCCTTGGCATAAGAAAACCTCCAATCCTTCAGGAAAAACACTCTCATTGCTTGCACAAAAAGACAATGCTACTCTTATTTGCAACAAGAAGAGCTCTTCTCTTTTACAAGAGAAGTATCGCGCAACGTGCATAGAATCAACTCATTCCTCCACAAACATCAACCCTTCTCCCAAAATAAAAGGAAATTTGTCTCCTCACAGGAAACCATTTCATCACAATAAATCCACTCAGAGTGGAAACCGGACAGGAACGCAATCCTTATCCTAACAACCAACTTTATGCCGCATATACCATGCAAAATATGTATGTTCCCCAAATCAATCTTTTCTTTTCCAAGAAAAGAAAGCATATTCTTTTAGGCATGAGGATAACGCCTTAGCCAAAACCACATAGACCACAAGTAAAATGCGGAAATGCCGCAACTTCCCGCTTAAATCCACTATCCCTCAAAGTGGCCATGAACAAATTCCCAAATCAGGGGAACCCAAAATAACCCTTTGACTATCGATCAATCACTTCAATCGATAACACGGGAGATGTTTTACTACGTGTCCCTTAAAATCAGTATCGATCACCCATCCATGTGACTAAACTCACAAAGATAGTTCTCACTGACTCTCTTAGTAGGAACAATAGGCTCCCATGTTTCGACATATCAAAACATTTCCAATTACCCATGTAATGGATTACACCCCTGACTACTTCTTTAAATAATGGTCACCAAACATGGTGGATAAAACAAATCTCACACCAACTCTCAACTTCTCACATCCACAAAATAAGGTAAACTCCATTAGGATCTCATTTAACATCCAATGGCTAAACCTTCCAATAGCTCTACTGTAACTTTACCTCAATCTTTTAGCCTCTACTAGCTGTCAACAAATATGAGGCTCATAAACCAAGGTTCCCAATACTTCCCCAATAACTCCGATATTAACATCATCCTCGATCTATGTTATTGGAATCAAGCAATCTAAAACATTAACGCCTAGTGGTGATTACCTCAAAACATAAATCAGGGAAGCTCTTTCACCAAAATCTCATACTCTCATCGCTACCCATGCTTTACCCACTTAAATGTGACATCAGTCACCAAATTTCCCATGGACGCTACTAGTTGCGATACCACAATCGACCATCGATTTCGCCTTTAAGGCCAAGTTTATCCCTAACCAATTTCCCGCCAGGATTATGGCATAAGGTCAACTCAGAACTCTATTAGCCATACGAATCTTTATTATCACCCTATTACCAACATATCAACCATTTCACTCTAGGTCTAGGCCTAATAGAGCTTCATGTTATGAATTTAACATTCATTCTGAGAGCAAGGGATTCCAATCCTTCAGCAACCCTCCAAAGTTAAGAAGTCTACGAAATTTAAACATCCAAAAACAGAATGAAATCCCAATAGCTTTCATTCTTCAATAAAACAGGACTTTAGAATGAGTTCATCACTCACTCCCAAAACAACTACAAAACTCCCCCAACACGGAAATTCACTCTTTTAATGATGCAACACCTAGGCAGGAGAACCATTCCCTCTGGCCATAGCATCACATCACAACAAACACATTAGGCAGTTAACACCAAGAAAACGGAGAGATGCAACAAAATCCAAATATTACATTACCCTAGTTGACGCGCTCGGGCCCACTTTAGACTCTCAACTCAAGACAACCGAAATTACATGTTTGGGAAACGCTCAGGACTCATTCCTGAGTACGCCTAGGACTTCGTTCCTAGGTACGCCCGAAACTTACGCGTTCAGGAGCGCCACGGACCACTCGTCCGGGAAATCTCATATGCAGAAGTGAGGGAAGTCATGTAGCACTCACGACACATGCACATAAATCAATCTGCGGGTCATGCGGATCTCCTGCCGTATCCCAAGCATTCGTCAATGATGGAACTGAACATGACCTCCTTCGAAGTCATGAACCCCAAATGATAATGCAAGCCAATACACAAAGCGTTTTTTCCAAATACCAACAGAGAAACCAATTAAAATTCTTTTCCCCATAACAATGTCAAGCCAGTACCTCTTGTACTACTTGCACAGATTAGCAAATGTCAATTTGCTAATACATAAGTCATTGTCTTTTAGTATCCCATCTTGAACCTTTCCACGGTTCACCGGATACTTTTATCCTTCCATATTCACCACCGCCTTACTGTTCAAAACAACACAATCATAACACCTATCAAGCGCGCATACCACAAGATGTGGTCAAGGCTCTTTGATAGAAAAAAAACCCACTATCAGTAAACAATCCCATGAGCACCTAATTTCCCAGGCGCTAACCAATCTCCGCCAGCTCAACTTTAAGGATGATTAATCACCCAGATTTTTAGCACACACCATATGTACTTCCGTAAACCACAGTTTCTTTTAAGCATAGAATCCATCTGTTCTACTTCCGTAGGTGTGCACAAGATTTCCTACAAAATGCAGTGGCATCTCCACCAACTCATGCTTAAGTATCGCCACCAAATCTCACTAAAATGTCATTAACTTCATCCCTTAGAATTTAAGTCTCACACGACTTTACAACAATTTTTTCTCCATTCAATTTAACTGGAAGATTTATCCGACATTAAGATACTCATTCTTATTCTCCCAACTAATCCCAATAGAGTTCTAACATTACAACTATTAGAATCTTCCAAAACATTGGTCATGATTATAATAATCAATCATGGTGCGGGATTAGCGGACTTAGCTTTACAATCCTTCGCCTATTATCAAATTGAAAGGATAACCCCATGAGGGATTCCCCCACCAAGATAATAAATTAGCACACTTCTTAACATGCCTAGATTGCACGTTTGGGCTAATCGATTGGGACCATCATGATACCAGTCATTCAATGTGGCTTAACAGTCTAAGCAACTATAATCACCAACTGGTTCACCAAAAATTCAAATCCAACTATTAAACAGAAATGGATATGCTTTATGCTGCTACTTCTCCTGTAACTACTAAACCCCATTGAATCCAGACCAACTTTGATCCCACAACCATAACTAAAGTTAATTACTTCTCTAGATTCTCACAATTTAGGACACAATGTCCTACCAACTTGTTACTTTAACCACCATATCCCACATACGCCTAATCCAACACTTCAACCACTATTGGATATTGCCTTCTCTAAAAATATTGGTCTCATTCTGCAAGTTACTCCAATCATTCATATAATCAAAATTTTCCCGAATACTAGACTTGCATGGAACACTCCCCACTATCGGGTATTTATCAAACAACTCAACGAGTTGCTAACCAAAGGGAACCAACTTCCTGAAACTGAAGCAAAACATCACTACCCCAATGCCACAATTGGCAACATGACCAGGCCTCTCCAGTGGCCACGGTCTCAGTCTTTATTGCATCGGTACATGACACAATAACGGCAAGGTCCCGCAGGACACACAAATAACAAGCTCAATTGCTTGCCATCAATTCACAAGCATCAACGTCAAGCATTGCAAATCAACAACATGACTAACAGAAGCAAAAATGCAATGCTTGACCCAATCCCATCCTACTGTGCTGTCGAGACCCGAATTTGCAAATCCGGACTCTCTGTGTATACTGCACTAGTCCAGGATCACGCTAGTGCACACAGT
Organism: Dendrocalamus latiflorus; assembly: GCA_017311315.1. Classification (NCBI taxonomy): domain Eukaryota; kingdom Viridiplantae; phylum Streptophyta; class Magnoliopsida; order Poales; family Poaceae; genus Dendrocalamus; species Dendrocalamus latiflorus. The sequence continues at coordinate 3,888,963 of CM029656.1, forward strand.
CAAACATAAAGGTAAACATCACCACAATCTCGATATTAAATAAGGGGAAACTCAAATTATTCATTAATAACCAAAAGTGAGACCTTATGGTCAAGCTTACAATCTCAATAGCCATAGGGGCTTAACAAAACTTAGCAGCGGAAAATCCAAATAAACGTAGTGGCCAATCGACATGCCCACGGGCAATCGAGTGGGGAGCGAAGCCTAGAACGCGTAATCGTCGAAGTACTCGCCTCCTGGAACCTCCTGCTGGTAGCATTCCTCATCCTCAACTGAGCAACATAGGCGTAAAGCCGTGAGTACATTGGTACTCAGCAAGCCGTTTGTAACAAATGATGCAATATAGAATGCAAGGCTTACCAATGGAAGGCTGAAAGGGTTAATTTGCATAAAACAACATTTGAAATTACCATAAATAGATTGAAGACGAATTGAAGTAAAACAATAATAAACAATAATCAAAGGAATTGAAGTAACCACTTATGAATCTCCCATCCATAAGCTAAACCAACCACTCATGGATCTCCCAACCAACAGTGAATTAACCATCCACTGTCCAAAACTTTTTAGAAATAACTATACCTTGTGTGAAATCACCGAGCATTGTCCATGACCGAGGACGCGGCTATTCGAATAGTTTTATACTCTGCAGAGATTGTACAACTTTACCCACAAGACATGATCATCCCGGTTTGCCACGCGAGTTACACACTTCCTTAGGTGTGCGGCGAGGAGATCATGACAAGGCCTTTACAATGTTCAATCTCAACCCAGTTCCGCCTCGCTAAGGTTTCGCCGTCGAGTAGGGTAACCCCCTAGTCGATAATTGCCCCCTCTTGCGCCATTGTGGATCCATGGCTCCGACCACACCACACTCATCGCAATGACGGAACCGAAATTGAAACATCACAAATTAATTAGCCAGGTCCATCCCATACTGGACATGTGGTTGTACGGTAAGACTCAGATCAATGGCGCACAAAGTTAAGTCCTTAAATTTACTCAGGCGAAACATCCACATCCCATGTGCCTCTCGCACCCCCTTTACTGCACGATCAATCGCCCAAGTGAAAACCAATTTTGTATAACCACCGCCAATGACGCACCAACGTCACGGCACAAATTTTATAACAGTGGCACCAACCACGATTCAATATCTCATTAAGTCAAATTAATTAATCACATGTGATGATGAATCCAAATGATACTAAAAGCACGGCTAAGCATACTAATCGTACCATCCCAAATGTGATCGTAACATAGCATCACTAGTAAGTTTCCCAACCTATGGTGACAATGGCAGCATGGCATTCAATTTTAACAAGGAGGGAAATACTCAATTGAGGTGATAACTACCAATTACAAGGTTTGTATAAAAGTAGCGATGCAATGTAATTTAAAACAAAATATTTAAATAATAGATTGCAAACTGGGTTCAACATGATCAAAGGACACAACTTGCCTTGGCCTTGCTCAGTTAGGAATTCTTGATCTTCGAATCCGGCTTCAGCTCCTTCGTACGCGTGATCTAACGAGAGAGAAAGCGAAACGAAACACAAAAATAAATTCAAATAAAATCCAAATAAACTCCAAAAACTGTAAAACCAGAACCAAAAGATAGAGCTCAATTTTAGATGAATTTAGGAAGAAGAATCGGGTCAATCGGAGTTCGGACGAAGGAGAACGAGCGATCTAAAGTTTGCCGGGGCGAGAAAATGCTGGAAATTCACAGATGTTACTGTTCACCCGAGAGCAATTTTTGGAAAGGAGGTTAGCGCTGGCGAGAGGAGGCATGGGAGATGAATCTAACTAGCAAAATAGGTTGTTAGGGAACTAAGGCACACACAGGAACTGACGGCACGCCAAACGGAGACCGTTGACGGCACGGGCGGCTTCAACGACATGGGTAGGAGAGAGGAATAAAATCCGGGCATGGCACGTGGAGAGGTAGGGTGAGCACGGGCTAGAACGCGGCTTGGCGAAGCTAGGAAAATTATCGGCTCGGCCAGAGACCCACCGGAGACGGCGCAATCGACGTTTGAACGACGTCGGGAAGGAAAAAGGAAAAACTTAATACCTTGGTGCTCGGTGAACGAAATCTAAAACCACTTGGAGGGTAGCTACCTGGGATGGTTTGGCACGAAGTGACGCGAACGGATTGGTGAAAACACCACCGGACAGATGGGGGACACGAGATGCCATTGGCGGCCATGGCGAGGTTCGGAGGTGAAAATTTGTGGAGGCTTTTCGGGGAAACGGAAGTGAGCACGGCGTAGAACGCGGCGAGGCAAGGCTAAGAAAAATTACGGCAAGGGCTAAAACTTACCGGAGGCGATGAATCGACGTCGGGAAGCGCTCTTGACCTAGATTGGGGAAATCTCGATTCCGGAAGATTGGCTGCACCAAAATCAAATTAACTTGGCTAGAAGGTAGATGGGACATGATGGCACAATGTGACGCGAAAGGATCACGGAGAAACTCACCGAATAGCTCGGGACACGACGAGCAAATTCGGGACCGGAGGGGCTCGGTGCCGACGGCGTCCTGGGCTTTGGGGGAACTTGGCACGGCTTGGGATGGGTTTAGGGGAGCCAAGGGGTCGTATTTATAGGCTTGGAAGAGATAGAAACCGACTCCAATCCGCGGATTTCGGTTTAGAGTCCGTTTCAGAAAATTAAAGATAAATGGCAAACGGATGAACGAAACGGAAAGAGACCAGTTGGGATGGATTCCTTGCGTGATTTGGCACAACTTTCCTTTTGGGAAGACATTGAGATGAGGTTCGGATTGGAAGTTATGAAGAAAGAGGAAAACGGAAAGAACTGTGTACAGGCTGGAGATGGATCGGGGCTCGGGAAGAAGACGGATGAACAGTACCGCGCGGTACTGTTCATTCTCTCTCCTGATTTGTTTTTTTTTTGGAAATTTCAAATTGAGCTCAAACAAACTCCGAAAAATCCCAGAAAATGCAGAAAAATTCTTTGCGACACAAGGAACACAAATAAAATATTTTGGGCAAATATTAATGTTTAATTTAATCATATTAAATCTTTTTGATTAATAAAAATTCCAATTAAACTTTAATTAATTCCAGAAAAATCCAAATGATGAATTTTATTTTAAAAGCTTCAAAAAGGCTCTGAAAATCAGGATGTTACATGTGCACACGTCTGCATCCTCTAGCTCTCGGCATATCTATTCAAGACAGATGACCAATCACACAGCTAGCCTACAACCATCCATTTCAACAGCACATATCAACATCAACGCTACGAAAGCGTAAATGCAATGTAAGACCCATTCCCCATCCTATGGTGCACCAGGGTGTCAAATTTTAATTTAGTTATTAGGTCTAAGTCAAATTTTAGTTGAATAATTAATCCAGCTGTCACATTTCTTTACCACGGACCTAACGCCCGCTCTGATACCAACTGTAACACCCCGCCCACTCTCTGGGCCAAGATGCTACCACCTCTGCAACTCTTGCCATTTCAACAACACTAGAAGAATTTAAAACCAACACTACAATTATTTATTGTGCTGCGTTCAGTTACATCATAACATTTTTAGTGATTACTCTAGCCTAGTAACAGCGAAAGTATACTGACAAAAGTAATACAAAAGTGCTGTTGGTTTGTGCCAGTTATCCATGTGCTACTCCCGCCCGTGCATGTCGTCCTCAACGGTCACCTAAAAAAAACATCAACAAAGCAAGGCTGAGTCCACCGACTCAGCAAGTACAAAGCAAAACAGCAAATAACAGGTTCATTCATTAGATCATACTCATTCCAGTTCCATTAACCACTTTTCCATTTAGCCATTTCAAGTTCCGATGAACCATTCATCATGCACATGCCCCTTTCTCTTATCTCTTTAGGTTCTCATCAACCGATCGTTATGCATATGCCCATGCACATGCTCATGCACTTCTTTCTCAACTCTTTAGCCTATACCGGTATAGCAGAGTGAGCACCCGTCGATGCTCACCCAGGCCCGCCCTGTTTCATGCGGGGACCTCAAGCCCGTCCTGTTTCATACGGGGACCTCAGTTGCCCGTAATTCTCATACGGGGACCTCAACTCCACTCCCGTGGAGCGTCCACTCAACGTGGACCAACACTATCTCTTTTCATGACATGCATGCAATGCAAGTTCTCTGACTACTCATATCAACATGGCATGTCTCAACATTCATCATTTCTCACTTCACATTATGCATTCCAAAAATATTTAACTTACCCCAACATGGTAAGCTATGCATCATCCGGAAATAGTAAACTTACCCCAACATGGTAAGCAAGGCATCGTCCGGTAATTGTAAACTTACCTCAACATGGTAAGAAATGCATCATCATTCATTTACCCGAAATCACTACCCGAATTCACCGCTTTACAAAGCACTTGCCTGGTTAGCCTCGGGGATGACGCGTGGACGGCTCCGACCCGGATCCTCCACCTGCGTACATACTAACCCGACTCAACGACATAACAAAAATCCAGAGCTGAAACGGAGAACAACGTCCCTAAGCTCGTATCCCGATCTCGGGCGTAATCGCACGGGTCTTGAGGGACCTGTCGCACAGATGCCGAACCCATTTTTTTCTCTCTTTCTTTTTCTCCTCTTTTTTTTTCTTCCTCTCTTTCTTTCCTTTCTTCTCTTTTTTTTTCCTTCCTTTTCTCACCTACCCGGCCGGCCGAACCGGCCTCCCCTTCTTTCTGTCTTGGCCAAATGGCCTTGCCTCCTTCTCCCTAAGCCTCTCTCTCTCCCCCCACTTAATCCGGCCGAATGGGGCCTCCTCCCCCCTCGCCGGTCTCGCCTCGGGGGCGGCGCGGCGGCGCGCGCCCGCGCGGGTGGCCTGCCGGCCCTGCGGCTCCCCGGCCCTGGCCCTCTCTCTCCGCCGGCCCCCCTCCTCTCTTGCGCGCTCGGCCAAGCGGCTGGTCTCCAGGCGACGCACGGCGCATGGGCGCGCCGGCCTTTCCCTCGCCGTCGGCCACTTGCCGTCGCCGGACCTCGCCTCCCCAGCCCTCCTGCCTTCCCTCTCCCGCTCTCTCTCTCTCTCTCTCTCTCTCTCTGCCGGCCTGGCCCGGGGCGGCGCGGCGGCGCATGGCCAGCTCGGCGTCGCCGGCCCCCATCCTACCGCCGGTAGCCCCTCCGCCAGCCTCCGCCTCCGTCTCCTCCTCTCTCCCCATCCCCTCTCTCTAGCGCGCAGCCGACCGCACCCGGCTCCTCCCCGAGCGGCGCAACGGCGCACGGTGGCTCGGCACGCCGGCCTCGAGCTCGTCGCCTCCCTCCTGCGCGCGTTGTGATGGAGCGCTGGGCCCCACCGCCCAGCCGGCACGGCCAACGGCCGCCGGCCGCCTCCTCCGCAGCTCCCCTACAGCGCCACTGCTACTACTCGTCGGTTTGCTCTACTCTCTACGCATTTTACCTTTCATGTGCTGTGTGCTATGGCGAGCTTACTTGTTTGCCGAGCTAAAAGGAATAGCGTGGATGGGGTCGGGCTTCAGGTGGTTCCGCCTCTTGCCGTCACGGCCGGCCGCCCCTTTGCTCCTCCTCCCTCGGCTCCATCTTCTCCTCCTTGCCTTCTCCCTGCGGTGGTGCGGTTTGCTTGTGGTTTGGGGCTTTCGGCCTTGGCAGCGAAAGGAAAAGAGGAGTGGTGCTTCTACTGGCTTTGTTCTTATCCTAACTGAGACAAGAGGTGAGAAGATGAGGCTTGCTACGGTGCACTGGCTTTATAAGGGCAGGGTTGGCTGCCTTGCATTTGTGAAAAGACCGGCATGCCCTCCCATTCCTCTCTCATCCAATTGACTGCTCAAGGGCATTTTGGTCTAATGTTGTGCTGGCTTTGGGATTTCTTTTACTGTAGCGGTAAGTCGGTAAAAGGTAAGCATATGAGTTCTGCCGAATGACAAGAACCCATGTCGCGAGACGGTGCCGACTATCCCTAGGCGATCTGGGAACCTCTGAGGGCGTTACTCGGCTCTCTAGACGGTGCCGACCGTCCTGGGATGGTCTGGGAACCTCTGCGAGCGATACTGAATCGACACGTTAAAAGTCGATGGGTCTGACGGCAACTTTCGCTCTTAATCCCTAATGTTTCCCTTTGTGCAAATTTGGGGTATTACAAGGTTCTTGGCTGCTACTACTAGATAAGATACAACCGTAACCGGCTGGCAATGTTGCTAGCCACCAACAATATCCGATAGGTTCTACGAGCCCTAACAAGAAAAGGCACCAGTGGTGACCTCTGACAAGCCACCAGAGGCAAGGTAACCATGAATGTGGTAACCAATCTTAAGATCTATTTAACCATATAGAGCAGCATTGGTAATGGCACAAGCTGAGCAGCATAGTCAAGCACACGCAACACACTAACAGTGAGTACCAACAATGTCACAATTAACTATTGATTTTTTAAAAAAGAAAGATGCAAATGCAGGCCCGTCAAACATGCTGATCATCAAATAATACACGGTTATGAACTTGATGACCCACTTGACATTGTTGAAGAAAGATTAGATAATAAAGGGGATGCTAATATGCTATGCCTTGTACAAGAGATAATGAGCTCATACCATAATTCTGAACAATCTTAATACTAGAACAATGGTATCCCGCGGCCTGCAAAATTGGAATACATAACAAGATAAGCAGTACATAATTTATGCTGAGTATATATTGAATAATCTAGCCAGTAACAAAAAATAAACAGCACAGCAAGTGTCATAGAATGCATAAGAGGGTGATCTGGCAGAGTATTCTGACAGCCAAAGACAAGGTTTTCAATTCAAGTTAAATTTAAATTTGTAGAGATAGTACTTGTAAGGAAATCGGGTCCTAAATTGCCATATTTTCAATAGTGTTAGACAAGTGAGCAGATTTTCAACACTGCCATATAAAGAAGTGATGGCACGTATAGTTGTTTTTTTAATGAAGCAGTAGGAGAGAGACTTGCAGCTAAAATATTTAAGAGTATATTAAAACTGTACATCTATATGGCACATATAGATCTAACAACTACTAATGTTACCTGATGCGTTGAAACTAAACAAGAAATCACATTGGCTCGATTTGGTACTCACGGTGTATTTTCTGCTGGCTTTAGATTGTACTCCACACCATCAGCAGACATAATCGAAAACTCTGTTGGACGCCCGTATGGAACATTAATCTGGAAAAAAGGCAGTACAAAATATGTTGTTAATCACACTACATATCCAACAAGCAATAAAATGCACAGGTTAAAATCAAATCTGCGAAAGGAAAACAGTGATGAAACCAGAACTTGAAAGGTAAAAGAAATGCCAAAGTAGAAACTTGGAAATACCAAGCAAAACAGTTATCAGTGTTAACCTGGATTTCTTATTATATGGCGCTGGTTAAGATCAAAAGCATGATTGCAAAGAAAAAAAAAAGCAAGAACAAGGTTAGTTAGCAAAATAGTGGGGAAAAACAATAATGCTCAGAGATAATTTGTCTACAAACATAGTTCTGTATAATTGTATATATATCAAATGGGTATTGTGCTTATGTGCACAAGTCATCTCAATTGTTCTGTCCACATTTTTTTATGGGAGTTTAACAATCACTTGAAGAAAACGACAGCTTATCATAAAAGCAGTGCCCAAGCAGAATTCAAGAATTGCCAACACATCTACCAGTCAAATATAAAATTATAAAGGGAGTGCCAAGGCAAGGTTTTAAAAACTCATCCCTACTAAGCCACTGATACTAGTGTCAAGCATATTTCGGATGGTAATCCGGTAACCCATCCATACAAACCCTATACCGCATTATCCACTGGGAAACTCAAAGAAGAATCCGCCAGAAGCCACCCAGAAGAACAAGATATATCTATAAATCAAAGAACAACACAGAGTTCATCGATCTTGCACTGATAAGTCTGAAATCTTGAAACCATCTGGGATAAGAAATCCTCGGTCCAGGATTCAAGATAACTACTGGTAACACCAAGCTACCACTGGTTTTCCTTGTCTCCATTTTGGGGGAATCAATCTGCTACTCAGGCTGAAGGAACTAATAGAGTCCATTGGAAATTTTAGATTGAGATCAACTTTCTGAAAAGAAGTACTGCTAAAGAGTAGGGACATACAGCAGTTGCTTGCTGAAATTTCTCTGTGAGAAGAACACCACGCTGCCCATTACATTTAATGCTGTAACCTTCCCTCTTTATTGCCAAAACACCTGGTTCCCACATGTCTAAAAATCTCACCTGATATTATAGGATTTAACATTTCAAATAATTGCATGACACAAGAGAAATTAGTAAGAATTCCTTTGATGGATAATTGGAAAGAATAGAGAACATACAGGTAGTTGGACTTCATAAGACGCATGCCCAATTTCAAGAGTTTTCTCAATAAGCACTTTTGTTTCAGGATCTGCAACAAAGATGGTTACTCAAATTATGGAGAGCATACAAATCATGCAATGCTGTATTGCTGCTATTACATTACAACTTATCTAGAAAATCAGTATCACATGATTGCATGTTTTGCTTTACTTAAACCAAAACAACAGAAGTACCACCACTGTTTTGGCGTTTTGGAAATTAAGGATATATAGGTAGATCAAATATTCTCCTTAGCATAAGCATAGTGGATTATATTTATACCATATGCTCCATCATCAGAACGATGCCGGAGTAACCAGTCTTTATACTTGCTATTGGAAAGGCCTTCAGTTTGCCCACTATATACTGTTAGTTTGTTATACTAGTTTAATGCAGCTCAACTGCATCACCATATTGGCCTAATAATTAGTATACATAACCTCTGCCACAGCATGATCCAAACATAATAGGTATGTATGCCTGCTCCAATTGTCTTTCAACATAATCGATCCTCTGCAACAGTTGTCAAACTGTTATTTTATCGGTGAAAGTTCCCCGGCAATATTTTCACTCTTCTGTGAATACTGTTAGCCCCGCATTCTACCCGTAAACCACCGCCCAAGTTGACATAGCCCGTGTGGTACATAAGTGCGAGTGGTTGTGGAATTGGGCCCACATTAGAGGTTTACAACGTAGAATAATAGCATATAATGCTTGAGGATCCAAGCGTAGTAAAGGGTCTAAACGCAGGAGGGGCTTTCGCAAATTTTGAACCTGAGGTGTTGCACTGTATTGATTTAGCAGTAGCACTTTACAATTCCTAGAGTTTGTAAACTTTTTTGCGTAGCTGCTCTGAAGTTAGCAATTTGCAAACCTTCAATTCATACGTAATTTGATGTGGAGTTATCAACTGTTTATTAAGCATATAACTAAAAGTAGCCAGGCTATCTTTTGCATCAGGATACACTTGGAACAAAAAAAAAACAAAAACAAATAAATGCACATAGGGTAAGACAAGTTGAAGTGCACAATGAAAGAACATATTCACAGTTTCCATACACTCACCACAGGTAATTTTTCTTTCTTCGTTAGCATAAACCTTGACGTTTTCCCCCTACAAAGGAAACAGGAAGATTTCAAACAAAACCAAACATTTTAACACTGGAAGTAATAGTAGCAAATCAATTTTCTAGAAAGAAATTTAACCGTGCAGCAGATCTAAACTATTCTTACATAGTATCTTGGTTATTTCAAAGAAAGAAATTTAAGAAAAATCGCAGGTGGGATTTTGTCTCAAATTGACTGGTCATTCTGGATCTCAACAAATATAAATGGGAAAATAAAAGAGTATCAATATTGACTACCATGCAAATATCTAGTGATAACAGTGTCCTGAGCTACCATCCCATCTGGGGCCTAACAAAGAAATCGCAAAAAGAAAAGTATGGTAGCTACCATCTGATTTTGTGTGTGTGTGTGTGTGTGTGTGTGTGTGTATATATATATATATATATATATATAAATCACCATTAAAAGATCCAAAAGGTTTACTGCTGTGGTTGATTGGCATTCAAGAAAATATGAAAACATATTAAGGTGCAAAAACTCTCAAATGTAATGTTTATATTTAAGTTTAAGGTAGATGTCAAGATATTTTCTCATTTGTGCTTTTCAGTGCATCATTTGAGTTAAGAGCTGAAATTTCACAGGAGGTTATCACACTCTATAATGCCTACCTCCTTGAACTTTAAGAGAGTTTTTTTTTGTGTGAGAATATTGAGTTGTATCGTAGATTTCCAGAAAAACAACATGGCACTATCATGGACTTGCTTCTCACGGCACTATCATGAAGCTGCTGGTCAGCTCGTGTTCTTTCCTTTCCTTTTCAAAAAGCTAGTGTTCTCCTTTGTATCATTTCAAAAGGAATACAAAAAATAGATAGCCCCAAAATTCCCAAAAAGTGGGGAAAATACAACATCATAGCATGGAGATCAGCACATGACAAAAAATTACCTTTCTTTTCCTATCATCTAGGGGTTGGACTTGAATGGCTAGTAAAGCGTCCACATCATCAGCAGTAACCAAATAGCTAGGTTGCCTTGCTCCTACGCCAAGAAAAGAAAAACAATTTTCTTGAGACATCACGGCATCCTAATGTAAGTAACAAGGTCACAGAGCATAAGTTCACTTCTTGTGTGTCATAAAAAAAACCTTCTATGAAATTTACGGAGCCATCCTCTAAATGGCGCATCCACTGCACACACACAAAAATTGCAAAAGAAAATGAGATTGTATGAAAGTTTGGACTGACAACGAAGGTGATTGAATAGAAAAGTTATTGGAGCAGTTTTCCTATCCTTGAGGAGGTACCAAGAGGTACAAGGTACCAAGAGGTACCAAATTAGATCCAACCGTTCAATCAGTGTGATCAACGGCTCAAAATTTGGTACCTCTTGGTACCTTGTACCTCTTGGTACCTCGCGTCCGGTACCACTAGGTACTGCCAAATCTCAGCCGTCCGATCAGTGTGATCAACGGTTCAAATTTGGTATCTCTTCCCCCTCAAGGATGATAAAATTTTTCTTCAGAATGTGAATCAACAAGAACTATAAAGTGCACCTCAAAATTACAACTTGTGGTTCCATTGGTGGAGTACCCACTTAATTGAAGTTCTCGTCCAGGAAAAGCTTCACCAGTGATTTGAAGGCCATCTACACCTGGCAATGGATCATCCTCTGCAGCTGCATATTCGTAATAAAGACATCTATTTTCAGATTGAATGCAATGTTCAACAATTGTCAGATTGAATGCAATGTTAAACAAATATGAACTCAGTTCAGCAGTAATTACCTTCAGAGAAGGAAGCATCCAATACATCACTTCTACTAAGGCCCTTGAATGGTGGGTTTTGACTCTGAGCCTCAAAGTCAAAGTGGACAGGATGAGAAGCGTGTTGAGGTACTTGAGCAGAAACATCCTTCCTAAATTGGTTGCTGCAAATCGTAAATTTACAGTCACATTTAGTATTCTAGATATGTCTCTGTATAATATTAAAATTTACTGCCTAACAGAAGTCGACCTCTCCGGAGAAGTGCTTATGCCACTTGCGATAGTTTCACCAAGCCTACGGATGATATCTCCTGTAACAGGTCTGTTCTCTGGTTTATGCTCTGTGCAGCTTGTTGAAATCTCGATGCATGCTTTTACTTGCTGGTAACCTATTTCCAATGGTGTGTGCCTCTGTGATGTCTCCGATTCCAACCTACACCTCCAAATTCCGAGTGGCTGTTGATTTGCAAAACAAATTGGGAAATGTTCTGATAAATTGAAACAAAAGGTCACGTCCCGGAAAACAGAATAAAATCACGGATGTAGTGAGGCATTATTTCCAAGGTGAAACTCATCCATAATGTAGAAAAACGAAAGAAAAATGGTGGGTGATAAAGGAATTCAAGGTGAAACCCATCCGTAGCATAAAAAAGACAAAACAGCGGATGTGACAATGAAATTTGTCAGGTAGAGTACTCCCAATAGTAGACACTGTTGTGCTATTTACATACTTTCTACATCATCAAGAAATAGATAGACATAATGGGTGGTGTCCATCAGTGGGACTAAATAATAAATTTCACCAAGCTTTCTCTCTCTTAGTGTTGGATATTGTGCTCTTCCCTTTCTCACTCCTTTAATTCCCTCTCTAGTCAGCGTAAATCTTACTTGGCAGACTAATTAATGCTTTAGACTAAGCAGGACCATTGGGAGTGCCCGTATGCAGTGCACTTAGTTTCACTTTTTTTGTATTCTATGCAGTAAATGATGTTGAAAAAGTCTGCTTCCGTTCGAATTAAACCGTATATTAATTCTCCTTACATTTTCAATAATCGGCTCTGCCGTATGTCCTCCTGTCAGCATCTACATGATTATAACACCCAAACTGTATATGTCTGACTTGATTGTGACTGATCCATGCAACACGTATTCTGGTGCCATGTATCCCCTACATAAAAATTATTTAAGACATGAAGAGTTCAATGCTGATGATGCCAGACCGAACAATGGAGCTCGCAAGAAATAGTACTGAGCGTACATCGATCCACGTATATTTTGAGTGACAGTTCGGCTTTTTTCGACACCCAAAAGCCTTGACAAACCAAAATCGGCAATTTTTGGCACCATGTCATCATCAAGTAGTATGTTGTCTGGTTTGAGATCTAAATGAATTATGTGTTTCTCATGAAGATAGTGCAAACCCTGACACATTCCTTTGACTATTTGATAGCACACATGCCATTGAAGCCCACAAGGTTCGCCTGTAGGAGTAAAAATAGAGCACACGGGAAATGAGTGTGAAATCAATAAAAGCAGTGAATATGTTTAGATCACGGATAAACCATTGAAGAAAAATACGACAGGAAGCTTCTGGCTCGCATTGTCATACCAGTGATGAGATGCCTGCGAAGGCTTCCATTACGCATATACTCGAAGCAAAGCAGCCTTTTTTGTGATTCTGCCAAAATGAACTTCGCCCCTTGCCATACCACTTCCACATGTGATTCAGCACAATAGCCTACAAACCCAACTATATTGCGGTGCTTAACCCTCACCAGACAATCAACCTCACGTTCAAATGTTTTGTCTTTGATTTCAGAAAATGAGCCAAGCAGCTTCACAGCAATAAAGTTGTCTCCCAGCAGTGCCTGAATGTTTTAACTTCGCTTGTTATGTATTATTAACTTGGGAATTTAGGCAAGCTAGCTACTGTAAGATCTGAAACACCAAGAATTGGTCTTACGTACCTTGTAAACCACTCCGTACGCACCACTGCCGATTACCTGCTCCTCGGAGAAATTATTTGTGATGTCTTTCAAAAGTGATAGCTGAAGCCTCAAAGGTACTTGAGCAGAAACATCCTTCCTAAATTGGTTGTTGCAAATCGTAAATTTACAGTCACATTTGGTATTCTAGATATGCCTCTGTATAATATTAAAATTTACTGCCTAACAGAAGTCGACCTCTCTGGAGAAGTGCTTATGCCACTTGCGACAGTTTCACCAAGCCTACGGATGATATCTCCTGTAACAGGTCTGTTCTCTGGTTTATGCTCTGTGCAGCTTGTTGATATCTCGATGCATGCTTTTACTTGCTGGTAACCTATTTCCAATGGTGTGTGCCTCTGTGATGTCTCCGATTCCAACCTACGCCTCCAAATTCTGAGTGCCTGTTGATTTGCAAAACAAATTGGGAAATGTTCAGATAATTTGAAACAAAAGGTCACGTCCCGGAAAACAGAATAAAATCACGGATGTAGTGTCATGCATTATTTCCAAGGTGAAACTCATCCATAATGTAGAAAAACCAAAGAAAAATGGTGGGTGATAAATGAATTCAAGGTGAAACCCATCCGTAGCATAAAAAAGACAAAACAGCGGATATGACAAGAAATTTGTCAAGTAGAGTACTCCCAATGATAGACATTGCTGTGCTATTCACATACTTTTCACGCCATCAAGAAATAGATAGACATCATGAGTGGTATCCATCAATAGGAGTGGTGTCCATCAGTGGGACCGAATAATAAATTTCACCAAACTATCTCTCTCTCTTCATCTCTTTCTTAATATTGGATTTTGTGCTCAAGCGGTATCTTACATGAGACACTACTTCCCTCTCTCACTTCTTTAATTCATTCTCCATATCAGCGTAAATCTTACTTGACAGACTAATTAATGCTATAGACTAAGCAGGACCATTGGGAGTGCCAGTATGCAGTGCAGTTAGGTGGTGCTTAGTTGGGCTGAATTTTGGTGGCTTATGGTTGAATTTTCACTATAATTAGCTGAAATTATACTGTAACTGATGGTGACTTATTTGGTATAATAAAATTTTAAAACATTTAAAAAATAGAAAAAGGGTTAGCCCATCACGTATAATGTAAACGAATACGGAAAAAAGAACCAGCAAAAAAGCTTAAAAAACATAAAAGTCAGAAAAAGACGAAATTTAGGAATAGTAAAAAATAAGTTGGAAATCAGAAGGCAGAAGTTCAAGCCCAAATAAAGCTCACTTTTTATGTATTATATGCAGTAAATGATGTTCAAAAAGTCTGCTTCCGTTCGAATTAAACCGTATATTAATTCTCCTTACATTTTCAATAATCGGTTCTGCCTTATGTCCTGTCAGCATCTGCATGATTATAACACCCAAACTGTATATGTCTGATTTGATTGTGATTGATCCATGCGACACGTATTCTGGTGCCATGTATCCCCTACATAAAAATTATTTAAGACATGAAGAGTTCAATGCTGATGATGCCAGACCGAACAATGGAGCTCGCAAGAAATAGTACTGAGCGTACATCGATCCACGTATATTTTGAGTGACAGTTCGGCTTTGTTCGACACCCAAAAGCCTTGACAAACCAAAATCGGCAATTTTTGGCACCATGTCATCATCAAGTAGTATGTTGTCTGGTTTGAGATCTAAATGAATTATGTGTTTCTCATGAAGATAGTGCAAACCCTGACACATTCCTTTGACTATTTGATAGCACACATGCCATTGAAGCCCACAAGGTTCGCCTGTAGGAGTAAAAATAGAGCACACGGGAAATGAGCGTGAAATCAATAAAAGCAGTGAATATGTTTAGATCACGGATAAACCATTGAAGGAAAATACGACAGGAAGCTTCTGGCTCACATTGTCATACCAGGGATGAGATGCCTGCGAAGGCTTCCATTACGCATATACTCGAAGCAAAGCAGCCTTTTTTGTGATTCTGCCAAAATGAACTTCGCCCCTTGCCGTACCACTTCCCAATGTGATTCAGCACAATAGCCTACAAACCCAACTATATTGCGGTGCTTAACCCTCACCAGACAATCAACCTCACGTTCAAATGTTTTGTCTTTGATTTCAGAAAATGAGCCAAGCAGCTTCACAGCAATAAAGTTGTCTACCAGCTGTGCCTGAATGTTTTAACTTCGCTTGTTATGTATTATTAACTTGGGAATTTAGGCAAGCTAGCTCTGTAAGATCTGAAACACCAAGAATTGGTCTTACGTACCTTGTAAACCACTCCGTACGCACCACGGCCGATTACCTGCTCCTCGGAGAAATTATTTGTGATGTCTTTCAAAACTGAAAGCCGAAGCCTCAAAGGCTCCGCTTTTTCTTCATCATACGGCAGGTCTTCCAGAGTATTGAGTTCAGCGGCCATTTGTGATCACTTGGTACCCTTTCAAAACAAGATCAAGTATTTTGTTTTTTACAAAAAATAAGACTAGGAACTGTTATGAATAGCGCTTGTATTCATATGAGGCCAATGGGCCGGTATATATACACAAAGTACAGGTGGTAAATATGCAAAGAACCCCTCATAACAATGGGGAATAACAAACTATACATATATCTCTAACACCCCCCCTCAAACTCATGGTGGATCAACAACACTGAGTTTGGAGAGGAAGAAGCTGTGCTGTGCTCGAGTCTGGGCCTTCGTGAAGAAATCCGCTATCTGAAGCTCTGAAGGCACATACTGAAGAGTAATCACCTGATCATGCACACAAGTCCTCATGAAAGAAGCATCAACTCCAATGTGCTTGGTGAGCTCATGCTTCACAGGATCACGAGCAATACTGATAGCACCTGTACTGTCTGACAAGAGAGGGGTCGGTGTAGTGACAGAAACACCAAAATCCTCAAGTAACCACCGTAGCCAAGTAATCTCTGCTGTCAAGAGAGCCATAGCTCGCAACTCAGCCTCTGCACTCGAACGGGACACTGCAGTCTGTTTCTTCGTCTTCCAGGCAATAAGAGAACTACCAAGAAAAACACAGTAAGCAGAGATAGACCGGCGATCAGAGGGATCGCTGGCCCAAGTAGCATCCGAATAGGCCTGAAGCTGTAACGAGCTGGAACGTGGAAAGAAGAGACGGCGAGAGATAGTCCCACGAAGGTATCGCAGAACTCGAAGAAGGTGGCTGTAGTGAACCTGAGTGGGAGCTGAAACAAACTGACTCAGAATATGAACTGGATAAGTGATATCTGGACGAGTAACAGCAAGGTAGACAAGACTCCCAACAAGATGACGATAGCGAGTCGGATCAGAAAGAGGCTCACCATCAGAGAGTCGGAGGTGAACATTGAGCTCCATGGGAGTCTCAACAGTACGCTGATCAGTGAGAGAGGCGCGATCAAGAAGATCCTGAATATATTTCTCTTGGGACATAAAGAAACCATCTGGAGTGGAAGTAACCTCAATCCCAAGGAAATAACGAAGAGGACCAAGATCCGACATAAGGAACTGCTCACTAAGACGAGCCTTAACAAAGGCAATGTACTCAGAATCATCTCCCGTAATGATCATATCATCAACATACAGGAGAAGAAGAGTCCGACCACGAGGCGAAGTGTGGACAAAGAGCGCAGGATCATGATCACTAGCTGAAAATCCAGCACCAGTAACCACAGAGGAGAAGCGCTCAAACCAAGCACGGGGGGCTTGCTTAAGGCCATAGAGAGAGCGACGAAGGCGACAGACCATGCCCTCAGGAACAGAATACCCAGGTGGCGGATGCATGTAGACCTCCTCACGCAACTCGCCATTAAGAAAGGCATTCTTGACATCAAGCTGAGAAACAGACCAGTGGCGAACAGATGCCACCGAAAGAAGAGTGCGAACAGTGGTCATGTGGGCCACAGGAGCAAAAGTCTCGTCGTAGTCAACACCATGCTGCTGCTGGAAACCACGAGCAACAAGACGCGCCTTATAGCGCTCAAGAGAGCCATCAGAGCGAGTCTTAATCTTATAGACCCACTTACATGTGATGGGATGAGAATGGGATGGAAAAGGAACAAGATCCCAAGTACCAGTACGCTCGAGGGCAGCAATCTCCTCGGCCATGGCAAGCTGCCACTCAGGGTGAGTAACAGCATCCCGGTAGGAGACAGGCTCACGAGTAGCTGCGCCAGCAAAGGCAAAACGGGCAGGAGGCCGAATCGACTGGCGATCGCGGAGAGCGTAGCGAGGAGAAGATGACCCATCAGGGGAAGATGAAGCATCAGAAGAAGATGGAACATCAGAAGAAGATGACTCATCTGGAAGATCCTCAATACGAGGTCGACGAGTGTAGACGATAGTGGGAGGAGCCTGGGGAGTCGTAGGAGACGACACAGGCGGCGACAACGGCGGAGAGGCCACAGGGGGAATATGTGGAGACTCAGTAGGACAGGTGGACGAGGGAAAAACAGATATAGGAGTATCTGGAAAGGTCAAGAAAGACAGAGACTCCACAGAGGAAGCCGAAGGAGAGGCAGGACGTGGGTAGAATGGACGAGACTCGTCGAAAGTCACATCCCGAGAAACCCGTATCCGACGACCAACAGGATCCCAGCACCGATAGCCCTTGTGCTCGGCACTGTACCCCAGAAAGACACACTCAACAGACTGAGCGGTCAGTTTGGTACGTTCTCGAGGGGCGAGGAGAACATAGCAAACGCAGCCAAACAGATGAAGGGCAGAGTAGTCAGGAAGAAGACCACAGAGACGCTCAACAGGGATCGCACCCTTAAGAGCAGAAGAGGGCTGAATGTTGACGAGATAGGTGGCAGTGGAAACAGCCTCGGCCCAAAAGTGAGGTGGAATAGAGGCGGCGATCATCAGAGCACGAGCCATCTCAAGGAGGTGACGATGCTTGCGCTCAGCGACACCATTCTGAGCATGAGCACCAGGACAAGAAAACTGAGCGAGAGTGCCCTGCTCAGCAAGGAAGCTGCGCAGGTGACGAGAGAGGTACTCGCCAGCAGAATCAGCACGAAAGACACGAATAGGAGTGGAGAACTGTGTGTGTATCATAGTGGCAAATTGTTTATAGATAGGCAAGGCCTCACTACGAGAAGACATGAAATATATCCAGGTGTGGCGAGAGAAATCATCTATAAAAATAATATAATAACGATGACCCTCTTTCGAAACGAAGGGAGCCGGACCCCAAACATCTGAATGAACAAGATCAAAAGGACGCTGAGACACAGTCTCACTATGAGGATAAGGAAGCTGAATCTGTTTACCTAACTTACAGCCCTGACAATCTAAAGACACGTCTCCTGAGACAGACCCAGAAGACCACGACGAACTAAGGACGACAGGCGAGATCCACACAGATGGCCAAGACGGTGATGCCACTGCTGGAAAGAGCCGGTAGACGAAGTGGCAGAAGCGGAGAGACTGGCGGCGGTGGTGGCAGCGGAAGGAAGATGAAGCCAGTCAAGCTCCCAGAGACGCTGTGAGTCACGGCGTCGAGGGCCAGAACCAACCAGAGCTCCCGTGTGGCAGTCCTGAACACAACAAGAGTCAGAGTTGAGAATAACTCGATAACCAAGGTCAGTAATCTGCCCAGCAGAAAGAAGCTGCAAGGTAAGGCGAGGAACATGAGCAACAGAAGGAACATGAAAAGATGAGTTGCTAAGAGATCCTCGACCAGAGACAGAAAGAGATGTACCATCAGCAGTAAGAACACTGACAGGAGAATCAAGAGGTGTAATAGAAGACAGAGTGGAAGAATCAGGAGTCATGTGAAAAGATGCTCCAGAATCAAGAATCCACGGGGAGGTACCTGACTGTGTAGGAGGTGGTCTCTCAGTGCCCGAAGAGTCAGTAGCAGAACCTGTCGAGGGAGAACCTGAAGCGGCAAGTAGGCGTCGAAGTCTGGCTATCTCCTGCTCGGTGAGAGAAGCTGCTGAAGAAGTCGAGGCAGACGTCGTCGTAGAAGCACTAGTGCCAGTAGAAGAACGGCGTGAAAGATGCCGCTTCTTCTTGTAGCACTGGGACTCAATGTGGCCATCCTTGTCGCAGTAGGAACAGTGAGGACGGCCACCTCCAGACTGAGGACGGCCACCACCACCTGTGGTAGCCGCTGGAGGAGGCAGTGTAGCAGGCGGACGAGCGGCAAGCACAGAGGGGAGTGGCATCAGACCAGCACCACTCAAACGAGTCTCCTCTGCGCGTATCTCGGTAAGAGCCTCCAGGAGAGTGACACGAGGGTGGCGTGCAAGGAGCTGGGCACGCCTTTGCTCGAACTCAGGACGAAGGCGAGTAAGGAACTCGTAAACCCGCTGAAACTGCAGATCAGCACGTACCTCCAGGCAGCACGGACAGGTACGACAGCCAGCAGTGCGAAGTGAGTCCAACTGACGCCAGACAGCAGAACTCTGAGCGTAAAAGGCGTCAACAGTAGCATCACCCTGCTGAAGAGAGTGCTCCTGGCGGACCACGGACAGGTACAGGGCATCACCAGAGGGCTCGTAGCGCTGACGAAGATGAGTCCACATCTGGAAAGCCGAAGGGAGTCCCACAACCTCAGAAGAAAACTGAGGCTGGACACTGGCGATGAAGACAGCAGCAGCCCGAGCGTCCTCATCGTACCACTGAGTGTAGACGGTCAGACGATCCTTGTAGGAATCCAGAGCCTCCTGGTAGGCAGAGGCAGCTTTATCATCAGCGTCATCATCAGCAGCAGCCTTATCGGCTGTCGGAGGCAATGCAACAGGTGTAGGCTCCGTCGGAGGAATAGGGCAAGGTGGGCAGGTGACATCGCCAGAGAGGACGCCCCAGAGACGAAGACCACGCATGTGAATGCGCATGTGAGACACGAAATCGGTGTAATTAACACCATCAAAGATCACCGGGCAGCGAGGGAGAGAAACGGTGCCCATTGGTTGGCGGCGCTGGACGGCGCGGCGACCAAGGCAACGAAGTCTAACAGGCGGCGCTGGACGGCGCGGCGGTTAGAACAATGTTTTTTTTTGCTTTTTTTTTTGCTTTTTCTTTTCTTTTCTTTTCTTTTCTTTTAACGGGCCTCCGGCCCGTTAACCACACTCACGCACGCCCTTTAGGGCAGACAGCGCAAGAGGCAGCAGGAGCGGCCGGCGGCGGCGCGGAGGGAGCGGCCGGCGGCGCGGAGGGAGCGGCGACGCGAGGGAGCGCCGGCGCGGAGGGAGCAGCCGGCGGCGTCGGGCGGAGCGACGGCGAGACAGTGGCGGCAGCCCGACGGCTCCCGACGGGGAAGTCGGCGGGAGACGGGCGGCGGCTGTCGGATCGGCGGCGGTGAAGGCCGAGCGGGGACGGCGGCGGCCGTCGATGGAGAGCGAAGGCGGAGGTGGCCCAGGCGGCGGTGGAGGCCGAGCAGGCACGGCAACGGAGAAGGCCGAGCGGGGACGACGGCGGCGAGCTCGAGCGGGCGTGCTCGGGCGGAGTCAGGCGGAGCCGACGGGGACTCGGGAGGCCGACAGGCGGCGGTGGAGGAGGCCGTGAAGACCGAGCGGGCGATGATGGCAGCGGAGGAGGCCGGGAGTCGGCGACGGCGGCGGCACACGAGCGCGCGGAACCCTAGGTAAGCCAAAACCCTAGTTTTGGCTCTGATACCATGTTATGAATAGCGCTTGTATTCATATGAGGCCAATGGGCCGGTATATATACACAAAGTACAGGTGGTAAATATGCAAAGAACCCCTCATAACAATGGGGAATAACAAACTATACATATATCTCTAACAGAACATCATCAAAGGAAATTAAATCTGTAATGGCCACATGCAAGGGGAAGGTATGTAAAACAAAGGAAATTAACGTTTCAATCGTTCAACATTACAGAACGACAATGACAGCATCGAGAAACATTTCGAAATAATTCATCCTGTTACAAAATTTTATATTTATGATGTTACAACACTACAACATTATGCAATTACAAATGCAACAAACAAAATCATATCTCCAATGAATGAAAAAAGTAAATATTATAAAAATATGTTACTGCAACAATAAAAAAAATACAATGACAACAATTGGAAAGAAAAGACTATTTTGAGACTGCAAGTATAGCATTCCTTTGAAAATCCGCTGTTAATCAGGTGCTGTTGTCCCGGCAGGCTTGGGGACTTGTACAGTTCCAGATAGCCTGTGTGCACGTGTGTGTTCTGAAAGCCAAATATAAAATATTAATGTCATCCTATTGGAGAGGTATTGGACCCGTGCCGGGCAATCGCAGCACATAAAAACCCTATTATACCCGGGGGAATGCCCCGCACCCCGCGAGGCCACGTCACCCCGCGCGCGCCCCGGCCGGCGCGTGGCGCGGGGATTTCGGTACGGCCGGGGAGGGCTTTTCCCTGGGTTTTCCGGAAATTACGTAGAGGTCCTTTTTTCTCACAAAAAAGTCATTTTTCCTCGCGAAAAGGTCCCTGGTGTTTTTTCATGCGGCGCTTTTTTCTGAAAACCCCCCTCCAATTTGCAGGATAGCGCCCCACGGTTTTGTAAATTGCGTACGGGTCCTCGTTTCGTTACATACGGGTCCTCGGTTTTTTACGAAAAAGCCCTTTAGCTTTTCCGAAAATACGCATCTGCCCTCGGTTTTTTTTAAAAAACCTCCTCGCGGATCATCGCCTCTTTTACTTCGGTACACACGGTGGCTGGCGCGGCGTGGCGCCGTGCCTATGCGGCTAGTTAGTGGTTACCAGGAGAGGAGATGATGCGTGCCTAAATAAAGCTCTCTCCCCAACCAACTACTCCCTCCATTTTTTACTTAACGTTTTTAATTTTTTAGATCTTCAAGATATAACACTGACCACTATTTCTTATAACTTTATACTAAAACATACTAATAAAATTATAATATTATGAAAGTATTTTTAATGATAAATTTAATAATATAATTTCCGTATAACGAATCTAAATAATTTTAAAACTATTAGTAGTTAAATTTTAAAAAATTCGACGGACTTGTACCCAGTAAAAGAAACGAAGGGAGTAATAAAACTCCGCGTCCCCTCCTCTCCTACGCTCTGCTGCTAAATAAAATGGTCCTCCGATCAATCTAGGACCTTATTGTACGTTTTGGGCAGATTTAGCGCAACCAGGTCGAGCCCAGTGAAGCCACGTCAAAATCTATGGCTCCGACTTACAGGACTCACTACCGTAATGCACAGATTTAGCGATGGTTGAAAATTGTCATAAATAGAACGAAAACCATCAACAATATTTTTTCCCGATGGGTGAGGCTAGGGCTATAAAAAAAGCTCGTGATTTGTGAACTATTTAAGCTCAGCTCGCTCTAGGCTCGATTTGAGCTCGACTTGAACTCTAGAAGAGCCAAACTCTTTGATCCCGAGCTCGCAAGCTTCAACAAGACGAGATCGAATAACTCATTATGGCTCAATTCGAGCTTGAATATTGATGCATACTAACTTTTACCGAGCTTGCTCTAACCGAGCTCGAGATTTTATATTATTGAAAATTAGTGTATATTAAATTGTTTTAACTGTTGTCGAGTTTATTCTAGCTGATGTCGAGCTTTTCTTATTATTGAAAATTAATGCATATTAAATTATTTTAACTGTTATCGAGCTTATTTGAGCCAAGCTCGAGCCGAGCTTGAGCCTAGGTTCAGACTCAGATCCCAAGTCAAACTCGCTCAAGCTCGGCTCGAGATTCTACCAAGCTCGAGTATAGGAGGTCAGGCTCGCTCGAGCTCAGCTCATTTACAACCCTAGGTGGGGCAAGCGGCGATGGGTAGGGGCAGCAGAGGGGCTTTGCCCCGTTCATATTGACTTTCAAAAATTGTTTTTCTATAATACTTAGCTTTTAGATAGAACATCTTTTTAAGACGGGGTGTACTAGTCGATTGTAGCATACACTATTGTGACTTCATTTATATTAGTAAAAAAATGTGCGCGAGTGTCTCTCTACAAGTTGTTATTATTTATAAGCCAAAACTAAAAGCCAAAGTCAAAAGCCAATATGAACGGCCCCAAAGGAGTGTGTGAAGGTGGGAGGGTTTCACGATTTGAGGTTTTTTGGGGGCCTCTTTTACGGTACCCAAAAATGAATATAGACCGTCTATTCTTTTTAATCTAATGGACTAGATTAGTTAGGATTTAGTTATACTATCTATAACATCCTGATTTTCAGAGCCTTTTTGAAGCTTTTAAAATAAAATTCACCATTTGGATTTTTTTGGAATTAATTAAAGCTTAATTGAAATTTTTATTAATTAAAAATATTTAATATGATTAAATTAAACATTAATATTTGTCAAAAATATTTTATTTGTGTTCCTTGTGTTACAAGGAATTTTTCTATATTTTCTTGGATTTTTCGAAGTTTATTTGAGCTCAATTTGAAATTTCAAAAAAAAAAGAGGAGAGAGAGTCTTCTCCAGAGCGCTCACGAGGCAGAGATCGATCGAACTCTGTACAGTTTCCTTCCTTTTTCTATCTCTTCATAACTTCCAATCCGGACCTTATTTGAATGTCCTCCCAAAAGGAAAGTTGTGCCAAATCACGCAAGGAATCCATCCCAACTGGTCTCTTTCCGTTTCGTTTATCCGTTTGCCTTTTATCTCCAATTTTTTGAAACGGACTCTAAACCGAAATCCGCGAATTGGAGTCGGTTTCTATCTCTTCCAAGCCTATAAATACGACCCCTTGGCTCCTCTAAACCCATCCCAAGCTGTGCCAAGTCCCCTCAAAGCCCAGGACGCCCTCGGCACCGAGCCCCTCCGGTCCCGAATTTGCTCGTCGTGTCTCGAGCTATTCGGTGAGTTTGTCCGTGATCCTTTCATGTCACATTGTGCCATCATGTGCCATCTACCTTCTTGCCAAGTTAATTTGGTTTTGGTGCAGCCAATTTCCCGGAATCGAGTTTTCCCCAATCTAGGTCAAGAGCGCTTCCCGATGTCGATTCGTCGCCTCCGGTAAGCTTTAGCCCTTGCCATAATTTTTCTTAGACTTGTCTCGCCGCGTTCTACGCCGTGCTCATTTCCTTTTCCCCAAAAAGCCTCCACAAAATTTCACCTCCGAACCTCGCCATGGCCGCCAATGGCATCTCGTGTCCCCATCTATCCAGTGGTGTTTTCACCAATCCGTTCGCGTCATATCGTGCCAAACCATCTCAGGTAGCTACCCTCCAAGTGGTTTTAGATTTCGTTCACCGAGCACCAAGATATTAAGTTTTTTCTTTTTCCTTCCCGACGTCGTTCAAACGTCGATTGCACCGTCTCCGATGGGTTTCTGGCCAAGCCGACAATTTTCCTAGCTTCGCCAAGCCGCGTTCTAGCCCATGCTCATCCTACCTCTCCATGTTCCATACCTGGGTTTTATTCCTCTCTCCTACCTATGACGTTGCAGCCGCCCGTGCCGTCACCGTGCTCCGTTTGGCGTGCCGTCGCTTCCTATGTGTGAGCAACCCATTTTGCTAGTTAGATTCACCTCCCATGCCTCCTCTCGCCAGCGCTAGCCTCCTTTCCAAAAATTGCTCTCGGGCGAACAGTAACATCTGTGAATTTCCAGCATTTTCTCGCCCCGGCAACCTTTAGATCGCTCGTTCTCCTTCGTCCGAACTCTGATTAACCCGATTCTTTTTCCTAAATTTATCTAAAATTGAGCTCTATCTTTTGGTTCTAGTTTTGCAGTTTATTTGAGTTTTATTTGAATTTATTTTTTGTTTCGTTTCGCTTTCTCTCTCGTTAGATCACGCTTTCGAAGGAGCTGAACTCGGATCCGAAGATCAAGAATTCCTAACTGAGCAAGGCAAAGGCAAGTCGTGTCCTTTGATCATGTTGAACCCAGTTTTCAAATCTATTATGTATTACTTTGTTTTAAATTATTATGCATCACTATTTTATTATCAAACCCTTGTATTGGTAGTTATTGTCCAAGTTGATTAATCCCTCCTTGATAATTTGTTAGCCATGATTCCATTGTCACTATAGGATGGGAAATTATTTAGTGATACAGTACTAGTTGTCACATGGGTTGTACACTTAATTTGCTTAGCCATGCTTATTACTAGCACGTTGGGTCTATCATCACATATAGTTAATTAATCTTGACTTAATGATATACTTAAACGTGGTGGTCAACCACAGCTATAAAATTTGTGTGCCATGACATGGGTAGTGTCATTGGTGTTGGTTATACAAAATTGGTTTTCACTCGGGCGAATGATCGTGCAGTAAAGGGGAGAAGTGTGGTTAACACTTCAGGGATGTGGATGTTTCGCCTGGGTAAATTTAAGGACTTAACTTTGTGCGCCATTGATCTTAGTCTTACCGCACAACCACATGTCTAGTATGGGATAGACCTAGCTGATTAACTTGCAAAGATTTAGTTTAGATATCATCATTGGTAAGTGAGTACCAGGGGTACTGGTTTGCACACAGTGAGGAACAGGGTTACTGTCCTCATACGGCGCAAGAGGGGGCTTCTGACTGTGGTGGTTAACCCTTCAGCAGTGAAACCTTAGCGGATGATGTCTAACTAGATTGGAGTGAGGTAAAGGCTTTGTGATAATTTATCTAGGTCTCATGCCTAAGGAAGCATGCTGGCTATTAAGATGATTTATCTCTTGTGGGTAAAGTTGTGCAACCTCTGCAGAGTGTAAAACTATTCGAATAGCCGTGTCCTCGGTCATGGACAATGCTCGGTGATTCCACACGAGGGATAGAGTTTTCATAAAAATCTGGTTGGGTTAAGTTGGAGAGTGAATGGTTAGTTCACTGGTGGTTCATTTCATGGATCTTGGTTCATGGTGGATTCCTTGGGTGAATGGTTAGTTCACTTGTGGTTGGTCTCAATTCCTTTGGTTACTTATTTATTATCATTTTCGAAGTTCGCTTTTTAATCTATTTATTGTATTTACTTTAAATTATTGCTTTATGCAAAATTAACCTTCCAGCCATCCTTTGGTAAGCCTTGCATACTATATTGCATTCTTTGTTACAAACGACTTGCTGAGTACTCTATGTACTCACGGTTTCATCCATATTTGCTCAGTTGAGAAAGAAGAATCGGTCCAGCAGGAGGTACCTGGAGGAGGATACTTCGACGACTTCGCGGATTAGGACTTCTTTCCCCAGTCGATTGCCTGTGGGCATGTCGAGTGGCTACTACGCTTATTTCTGGTTTTTCGCTGCTAGCTTCTTTAAGCCTTTCAGGCTATTAATTGTAAGCTTGGCCATAAGGTCACACTCTGATAATTATTAATAATATTTGAGTCTTTTCCTAGTAAATCGTGATATGTTCGATATTTCATCTTTGTTTATACTGGGTGCACTAGCGTGATCCTGAACTAGTGCAGAATACACAGGAGAGTCCGGATTTGCATATTCGGGTCTCTACACTATCACCGGTAGTGCTAGCAGTAGAATCCCGAGAGGGGTATAATTGTATAGAGAACATATGGCTAAGAGTAATTTCTACAAGCGAGGCTGCAGAGCACGTACGAAAGACGATGGCAACGGTGCAACATCAGCAAAATGGGCCAAGTCAGCTACGTGGATGCCACGTGTATGCCACATCAGCGCACGACTACCACATGGGTGCTAGCTCAGCACTCAGGAGCCACACCACCCCCTCCTCACCATGTCAACTAAGCAGCGATCACACAGTTTAGATGCATTGAATAGCCCATGCCTATAATCTCTCCTCATACAATGATTCTCTACTTTCTCGCAAGGATTTTTTACGTAAAATTCTGTATTCCTATTTTTTTTATCCTCTACTTTTGCTATGTGTTTTCTAACACATATCATCCTCCTTGTTTGTTCATCTCCATGACATGCAACGACAACCCCCGAATGATGCCTTCGTCCAAACTGATCCACCGCGGTGAATGCACGATCCAACAAAAAGGAATAGATGCATAAGGTGGAATGGAACTATCAACTATGGCTTCCAATCTTCCATTATTTACTAAACAAAACGATCAACTGCAAGCAACACTACAAGGAATACAAATCGTAACATGACCATGTATTTATAATCTAGGTAGAATTGAAGTAGATAAATTAACGTGGTGCAAAACCGGTGTAGTCAATGGCTGCAGCCACTACTTAAGAGTACGTATATTGGTATAGATGACTATTATCTATAGTACTCTCCATATTATTTATAGACAATACTAATGATAGCTCATAAAATAAGTTACTATTTTACATGTCTCTATAAATAACTCCTATATATACAATATATCCTACATCACATGGCTTAATAACAGCTAATATCACACCAGTGTGCTCCTACAAATGGGTAAAAAGATCAACCAAACCAATTCGCTAGGCAATTAGTTGCTTGCACATAGATTGAATCGGTTCTCGTTCTTTGCCATTCTTTATTATGTAAATATTATCAAAGTTTAAGTTTGGTTTTAGGAGTTTGCAATGTTTAAAGTTGTTGTTAGGTGTAAGGCGATCTGATAGCCATCGGGATGGTGATTTGACTGGCCATGACATTTGAAACTTGCATACCAAAAACTTGTGTATGTATATTTGGGGATGTGTTTGCACTAAGTATCACTTAAAATAGAGTTTTGAGCAAAAACTAGATAAAGTTTAACCAAACTTTCAGAGAGAGTGTTTTCTAGTGCTCTTAAGCGGTTAGGTCAGCCAAACACATGCGGTCAGACCGTTGACGGTCTAACCCCTGATAAGGACAGTCAGATTGGCTTTTGGCGAATTGGTGCTGAAATTGTGCACTTTGGTTTGAGGTTTGGTCCTTAGAGATTAGAATCAGTGAATGAGCATGGTTGAGTATGCACACAACATGGGTTGCAAGTGATGAGGTCCACGTGGAGGTTATGTGTGACATGGTTGGACGAACCATGATGATCTTGAGTTTGACTCATGGCTTGAGCTATGAGGTGTTTGTATTGTATTGCATAATGCATTTCTTTGACTAATATGAATCATGTGCATAGAACTTGTGCTTGACATGGTTGCTTGGTCTTTAGATGTGCAGGTGACTTGGAGAATGTTAGCGATCAACAGCAATGGACTAGGACTAGGTGGGAAAGTGGAGATCCGTGCGGTCAGATAAGTCTAGGTGAGGCTACACAGCTTAAGCAGAAAGCACAGAGAAGACAAGGATTGTAAAGAGATGAATTGGTGCATGTGGTGTATGTGGTGCACCGAGTGACGAGGCTGATGCACGTAGAGATGATTCGGAGGAGTCTGAATACGTGAAGATGTGACGGCTAGTCATTGGGCACCACAAGCTATGTGTCAAAGAATGTGGAGATGTTTGAGGTGAAGGTAAGGGTTCTTGGTTCATCAATTGTGTAAATTGATGATTTTATGTATTGTGAAGTTCTACATGACGGTTTGCTTGTTGTTATTGGTTGTAAGACTCTGGAGCTAGGTCATGGTTATGCGAACGACACTGGAACTAAGTTAGGAGAGTTTAGGTCTAGAGCGATCAAGGGATCGTGACTAAACTAGGTTTGTGATAATCGAAGGTTATCACAGACGGTTTGTAAGCTGTCTATGATAAATACAACACAGATAGTTTGTAGCTAAAATCGTCTGTAAAAATACTATCACAGACGGCTCAAACTAAAAACCGTCTATGATACTCAAACATCAGATATGGTTCTAGCTACCAACCATCTATGATGGACGAGTATCACAGACGGTTGGTATATAGAACCGTCTGTGATATTTTTTCCATCACAGATGGTTGGTAGATTGTGATAATAGCCCTTTATAGATGGTTTATACCACAAACCGTCTGTGATAGTTCATTCTATACCTAAATTTTTTTCTATTTTTTGGCTAGCTAGTCTGAAAAAATGTTAGCTATGCCATTTGAAAACAAGTAAATACAGCAGCAAACACATTCTATTTCCATTACAATTAGAATCCACTATTACATCATAACAAGATAACAAGTAGGTTACTCATCTAACACAACAAGAACATAGCAAGAACACATCTCCTAATCCTACGAACCTAACTCTTAAACATGGCGAGAACATAAAAGAAGCATATATCCTAGCAGATAGTAGAAGCTGAACCGCACCGACAAGCAGATACCTAAGCTCTCTTGCCCCTCATGCAGTGCGCAACTGGATGTCCTTGACACCCGTCGTCGTCAGCGCCAACTTGAGCGCCGTCTTGGTAGCCATCGACGTCTACTTTGTAAGGACCATCGAGGTTGGGGTCGAGAAGGAGGACGGCGAGAAAGAGTCTGGAGAGATTTTTTTAGCAACGGTAGGTAGGAGATGGGTTTAGTGGGTATTTATAAAAGGAGAGGTAGAGCTACGATCCGTAGAGTGGGGTTTAGTGGGTTTCTATTGGCTGGGAATGGGTTGGGGAGGATCGATGGGCCCAACGATCAATTTATCACAGACGGTTCTATATATAAACCATTTGTGATACTCTCCCGTCATAGACGGTTGGTAGCTAAAACCATCTGTGATGTACAAAACCAGGCAACGATTGCAAAGTCTACGATTATGAAAACAAGACTGCAAAGTCTATGATTATAACAGAAGTTTGCAAAGTCTAACAACCATCGACTACAAAGCCTTCGACTATCGACCAGTAATATCTACGACTATTGAGTATCGATCAGGTAATGTAGTTACGACTATGAAAAAGTATTATAGTTACGATCAAGAAAAATACTATAGCTACGATTACCTTCAGTGGTCGTTCTGTCGTGGTTGAACTGCCGCTGTCGATGTTCCGTGGTCGACGCCGGATGTAGTCGAAGTCGAACGTGGTCATAAACAATTTCATTGTCACATATGGTTTATAATACAAACCGTCTGTGAAGTATAACAGATGGTTTAAATAAAAAACCGTCTGTGATATTTCGCAATATCACAGACAGTTCTTGGTAAAAATCGTTTGTGATACTTCACAGACGGTTCTTACCACAAACCATCTATAATATTATCTCTTAATAAACGGTTTTTAGTTCTGATAGCAACAAAGATGGTCTCTAAATCTAAATCGTCTATGATTGCATTTAACATAGACGGTTTGTGATGAGACGTCTAATATAAGACTTTTTGTAGTAATGTCTTTAGTTTTTTTCTTTGTTGAAGTTTTCATGTTGATTTGGTGCTCTAACCACAATATTTTTCAAGTTTTAACCAAGATATCCGTTTTAACTACACATGTGCATCTGTATTTGCTATCATGTGCTCAAATCCTCGACAACGCATAGCTTATTCTCGCACATGAAGAAAGAAATGATGTGCAAAGAAAATAAGGAGCTTGCGAGTGCAACCACCATCAAGATTGATACAAGATCGTTGGCGTCAAAAAGGCTTTCGCCCAATAATAGAAACCATAGGAGAGGCAGTATATATGGTGCATGTTTAAAGCTTGCTTCTACGTACTGCAAATTAAGACATGGACGTACGCACCTGATCCGGCGGCGAGGCAAGCTAGGCCAGGATAGAGGAAACTGGTGGCCGGATTGAAACAAGATGCAACAACGCAATATATGACGGAGTCACTGCAGCTAAACGAGCGCGTACGTTTTGGTTTTTGCCGTGTCAGCGGTCATCCAAACGAGCGCGTTTTGGTTCTGCTGCTAAACGAGCGCGTGTGTTTGGTTTTGCCGTGTCAGCGGTCATCCAACGAGTCCTCATCATATAGCTCTGCCACAGGCCCACCAACTAGGGTAACATGCACAATAGTCATACTAGATAGGGATTGTGGTGGATCGAGAAATTTTAAGATGAGTATTTAAAATTATAAAAATATTATTCATAGAAAATATAAAAGTCCATAATAACAAAAAATTAAAGTACAATTGTTCATTATAAAGATAATATCTCAAATAATATAATTAATATAACGGAGTCACTGCAGCTAAACGAGCGTGTACGTTTTGGTTTTGCCGTGTCCCCACTGCCACAAGGTCCACAACTGACTCCTATGGACATACGAGCGTGTTTGGTCATCCAACGAGTCGTCATCAGATAGCTCTGCCACAGGCCCACCGAATAGGATAACACACACAATAGTCAAACTAGATAGCCAGGATAGAGGACTTTTTTTACACATACACAGTGTATGTGTAAAAAGAATCCTATTTGTGAATGGAATTTCTATGGTGTTCTATGAAGTGGCGATTTCAATCATACTTGTGAATTGAATTTTTGTGATGAATATTGCATGTATGTGTAAAAAGGATTTATGTGGTGGATGGTTTCGTGGAGCAACCAGTGAGGTGGGCAAATTGCTTGAATGCTCCACATAGGAGCATTATTTATTTTGTCAGTGAAATTTTCGGTGCAATACTAAAATGAAACCTTATTGACTGATCTCTTTCCACCTTAGATCTGCTCATGCTGTATACTGTGAAGAAATGAAGAAAAGATCTCCAAAGAAGGCTATTCTCGTGGAGAAACTGCACTGAACTGTTTCCTTACTTTTTTTTTATGTACGTACGTACGCGTGCATAATTGAATATATATTTTATAAAAGGTTAATGTTTTCCCTTTGGTTGACGAAAGATACGAAGCATATTTCATATATAGAGAATGCTATTTAGCTCTGTAACATATCATCCTTCAGTCTCAGTTTCTCTTTGCCTATCTTGTATTGATAGTCACTTCTCAGGAATTCCTGTATAAATAGTTCATGTGGAATAATAATGACGTCTCTTTGTAAAATGGCAGTTGTTTTTCATCCACCTATTGCCAACAAGTGCTTTGATCAAATTTTCATAGGAAGCTCTCTCGGTAAATCATGAAATTCCCATAATATGCTAGACTGAATGAGAAGTGTCATTTGCATGGTAGAGCGCTTCAGAATTCTTGAAGATTGCTGAAAAGTGATACAAGAAACGAACAACACATGTACGATGTACCATATTCAGAACCAAAAAAAGGATATAAACAAATTTGCAAGATCACATAGCATTTACTACAGCTGTTTATTGAACAGGGCGGGACGTGCCACGTTAGTCCGGTTTGTTATCTCCGCCATGCCGGTTTATTTGTTAATTGCCATCAGCGCTCCGAAGTGGTTCCTAATATAAGCTGTGCGGATGATGCCTTGACAGCAATTCAAGATACTTTACCGTGTACGATCTCGGAGTTTTCGTGTAAATACTTGGGCCTGCCGTTATCAAATAAGAAGCTTCGGAAGAGGGATCTTATACCGTGGATTGAGAAAATCGCTGACAAGCTCCCGTGTTGGAAGGCAGCTCTTATGAACAGGGCGGGACGTGCCACGTTAGTCCGGTTTGTTATCTCCTCCATGCCGGTTTATTTGTTAATTGCCATCAGCGCTCCGAAGTGGTTCCTCAAGACGGTGGACAAATTCAGAAGAGGTTTCATTTGGCAAGGAAAGGAAAAGGCTAATGGAGGTTGTTGTCTAGTGGCTTGGGATAAGGTTATGAGTTGTCTAGTGGCTTGGGATAAGGTTATGAGACCGTTGGATCTTGGAGGCTTAGGCATTCCCAACTTGGACTGAATTTTGGTGGTTTATGGCTGAATTTTTACTGTAATTGACTGAAATTACACTGTAGTTGATAATGACTTATTTGGCATAATTAAATTTTAAAAAATTTAAAAATAGAAAAATAGGTTAACCCACCACATATAATGCAAACGAATACGAGAAAAAAAAGAACCAGCAAAAAAGCTCAAAAAACCTAAAAGTCAGAAAAGGACGAAATTTAAGAATAGTGAAAAATAAGTCAGAAATCAGAAGCTCAAGCTCAAATAAAGCTCACTTTTTATGTATTCTATGCGGTAAATGATGTTCAAAAAGTCTGCTTCCGTTCGAATTAAACCGTATATTAATTCTCCTTACATTTTCAATAATCGGTTCTGCCGTATGTCCTCCTGTCAGCATATGCATGATTATAACACCCAAACTGTATATGTCTGACTTGATTGTGATTGATCCATGCAACACATATTCTGGTGCCATGTATCCCCTACATAAAAATTATTTAAGACATGAAGAGTTCAATGCTGATGATGCCAGACCGAACAATGGAGCTCTCAAGAAATAGTACTGAGCGTACATCGATCCACGTATATTTTGAGTAACAGTTCGGCTTTTTTCGACACCCAAAAGCCTTGACAAACCAAAATCGGCAATTTTTGGCACCATGTCATCGTCAAGTAGTATGTTGTCTGGTTTGAGATCTAAATGGATTATGTGTTTCTCATGAAGATGGTGCAAACCCTGACACATTCCTTTGACTATTTGATAGCACACATGCCATTGAAGCCCACAAGGTTCGCCTGTAGGAGTAAAAATAAAGCACACGGGAAATGAGGGTGAAATCAATAAAAGCAGTGAATATGTTTAGATCACGGATAAACCATTGAAGGAAAATATGACAGGAAGCTTCTGGCTCACATTGTCATACCAGAGATGAGATGCCTGCGAAGGCTTCCATTACGCATATACTCGAAGCAAAGCAGCCTTTTTTGTGCTTCTGCCAAAATGATCTTCGCTCCTTGCCATACGACTTCCAAATGTGATTCAGCACAATAGCCTACAAACCCAACTATATTGTGGTGCTTAACCCTCACCAGACAATCAACCTCACGTTCAAATGTTTTGTCTTTGATTTCAGAAAATGAGCCAAGCAGCTTCACAGCAATAAAGTTGTCTCCCAGCAGTGCCTGAATGTTTTAACTTCGCTTGTTATTTATTATTAACTTGGGAATTTAGGTAAGCTAGCTACTGTAAGATCTGAAACACCAAGAATTGGTCCTACGTACCTTGTAAACCACTCCGTACGCACCACTACCGATTACCTGCTCCTCGGAGAAATTATTTGTGATGGCTTTCAAAAGTGATAGCTGAAGCCTCAAAGGCTCCGCTTTTTCTTCATCATATGGCAGGTCTTCCAGAGTATGATGCGTACTAGCTTCAGCGGCCATTTCTGATCACTTGGTACCATTTCAAAATAAGATCAAGTATTTTGTTTTTTATAAAAAAATAAGACTAGGAACATCATCAAAGGAAATTAAATCTGTAATGACCACATGCAAGGGGAAGGTCTGTAAAACAAATCCAGTCCCCACCCTATAAAACAAATTTGGTGGGAGAAGACAGAGATTGAGCTTTGAAGATTCATACTTTCCTGGTTGCTCTAGATATGGTTAGTAATGAAATTTATTTTTCTTTGCATTACAATTTAGATCTAAGTAATTGGTGAGTGTTATTGAAGATGGTTTGCAAAATTGTTGGTTATATAATAGCTGTTGTGCTTATAATATGAATTAAGCTAGCAAATTAAGCCTCAATGCATGTGGCCGTTATATATGTAGTAATAATTAATTAATTTAATTTTTAATACTAAGTTGTTATATATATATATACATAATGTAGGACCGAAGCTGGATGTAAAAGGGAGGGCACGCAAGAGCAGAGCAACACACCCAAGGAAGCAGCAGAGCCACCCTGCACCCGCTCCACAATTATTTCCACCGCAACTGCCATCGGCTCTCGTAATCTCTGGCGAGCAATTCGCGCCGAGCGCCTCCCCCCAAGGCCCTATAAAAAGTGCCCCTCGGCACCACTTCTCCTCGTACCACCCCATCCCCACCTATTCTCTCATTTTTCGTGTGCCTAGAGTCCCCACGCCATTCCTCCCACTCATCCGCGCCGGTGAGCTTCCCCGGTCGAGCCTTCACCGCCCCTTCACGAACACCTTCCGCCCCTCCGTCGCCAAGGAGCACTGCTAGAACCCCCAATTCACTGGAGCCCGAGCCTCCTCCACCGCCCTTCTCACCATCGGCAGCCTCCAAGCTCTCCCGAGCATTGAGCCAGCTAAAAACGAGTTTTCCTTCGCCTCTTCTCCCTCTTTCGCCCCTCGTCGGCCACCGCCATCCACCACACCGGCATCCTACGAACCTAACTCTTAAACATGGCGAGAACATAAAAGAAGCATAGATCCTAACAGATAGTAGAAGCTGAACCGCACCGACAAGCTGATGCCTAAGCTCTCTCGCCCCTCATGAAGTGCGCAAGCTAGATGTCCTTGACACCCGCCGTCGTCAGCGCCAACTTGAGCGCCGTCTTGGTAGCCATCGACGTCTGCTTTGTAAGGACCATCGAGGTCGGGGTCGAGGAGGAGGACGGCGAGAAAGAGGCTGGAGAGATTTTTTTAGCAACGGTAGGTAGGAGATGGGTTCGGGTGAGTATTTATAAAAGGAGAGGTAGAGCTACGATCCGTAGGGTGGGGTTTAGTGGGTTTCTATTGGCTGGGAATGGGTTGGGGAGGATCGACGGGCCCAATGATCAGTTTATCACAAACGGTTATATATATAAACCGTCTGTGATACTCTCCCATCATAGATGGTTGGTAGCTAGAACCATCTGTGATGTACAAAACTAGGCAACGACTGCAAAGTCTACGATTATGAAAACAAGACTGCAAAGTCTATGACTATAACAGAAGTTTGCAAAGTCTAACAACCATCGACTACAAAGCCTTCGACTATCGACTAGTAATATCTACGACTATTGAGTATCGATCAGGTATTGTAGTTACGACTATGAAAAAGTATTATAGTTACGATCACAGATGGTTTATAATACAAACCGTATGTGGAGTATCACAGATGGTTTAAATAAAAAATCGTCTGTGATATTTCGCAATATCATAGACGGTACTTGGTAAAAATTGTTTGTGATACTTCACAGACGGTTCTTACCATAAACCATCTACAATAGTATCTCTTCATAAACGGTTTTTAGCGCTGATAGCAACATAGATGGTCTCTAAATCTAAACCGTCTGTGATTGCATTTAACATGGATGGTTTGTGATGAGACGTCTAATATAAGCCTTGTTATAGTAATGTCTTTAGTGTTTTTTTTGTTCAAGTTTTCATGTTGATTTGGTGCTCTAACCACAATATTTTTCAAGTTTTAACCAAGATATCCGTTTTAACTAGACATGTACATCTGTATTTGCTATCATGTGCTCAAATCCTCGACAACGAATAGCTTATTCACGCACATGAAGAAAGAAATGATGTGCAAAGAAAATAAGGAGCTTGCGAGTGCAACCACCATCAAGATTGACACAAGATCGTTGGAGTAAAAAAGGCTTTCGCCCAATAATAGGAACCATAGGAGAGGCAGTATATATGGTGTATGTTTAAAGCTTGCTTCTACGTACTGCAAATTAAGACATGGACGTACGCACCTGATCCGGCGGCGAGGCAAGCTAGGCCAGGATAGAGGAAACTGGCCGGATTGAAACAAGATGCAACAACGCAATATATGACGGAGTCAGTGCTGCTAAACGAGCGCGTGTTTTGGTTTTGCCGTGTCAGCTGTGTAACGCCTACGGACACGGCATTCCGTAACTATTCAAGCATGAACAGTTATGGAGTGTCGCGCAAGAGTATACCATTGCAAACTTACAACAAAAGTCCAGCATATATTTGACATAAGGATTAACATCCAGGGTTTTGACAGCGGGGCGTGCAAGCCCAAAGTATAATTACATTCCAAAAGACTTCCAGAATCCGCTTGAGCGCGGCCGAGACCTACAGCCAAGGGTCCTCGTCGAAGAAAAGATCCTCCGGGACTTCTTCAACGGGGAGACCTTCTCCTTCGTCTTGATCCTCTAAAGATTTGAATTAAGCAAGCCGTGAGCCAAACAACCGGCTCAGCAAATCCCAAAGGGATCCTAACTTATTACATGCACGGAACTTCAAGGAAGGGAATATATTTGGTTTATTATCTTTGAGTGGATGCAGTTTTATTTGCAATCATTTTAAAAGAGGGACCTAAAACTACTTCTCAAGATCTCAGGGGTTTTCCACAAGAGTTCATTAACCAACCTAAACAAGTTAAAGCATGTACAAAACTACTTAAGCTTTGCTGCTGTAATCACCCAAGTGACACAGCTCCAATAACCGGGAGCACGGCGTATTCGAATACCATTTATTTGACTCTGCAGAGTTTGCTCAGCTTTACCCACATGATCCCTTAACTCCCGCTAAAGAGTTAAGAAAGCCAGGTCGTTTCACTGCTCAACTCTTTATATAGGCTCTACCCGGTAGAATTCACTCGGGTCTAGCTCTCACACGCACACACACACGCACACACACAAGAAAGGACGGTGTCCGCTTCGAGTGAACTCTACCGTTGTTAGGCACCCAAACACGGCTTGCCCAACCTCACTGCTAAACCTCCTGTAGAGTTTCAATCGAGTTGAGCAGCTACTAGACAAGTGTTGACAAGTCAACTCCTGTGGTTTGAAAGGGTTCTATGACATTTGCTCAGCATAAGGGTTTCTGTCCTTATATTTTCACATGGTCCGCAACCTCGCCAGGCTCGCGACCCAACCTAAGGTAAGCGGTGGGCGTAGATCGTCCCGCGATTTCCCACTCACCCTTACCCTTCTCCAAACCCTAGGGTAACGAGTTGGGCGAAGACCGTCTCGCGATTCCCCAACCCTTACCCTACCTCGTGCACGCCGGCACTCTCCGCTCTAAGATACGGTGTCCCATACCACCCTACCTTAGAGTCGAGTTTTCTAAATTCTATTGGCCCACAGCCACAACCTTATCAGTGTAACATTTTGCAAGATGATAATAATATCCTACAATTATCTAGATTAACAAGTAATTAATTCTAGGGTTACAAAGGCATGGCAACAAATTAAACATGGCATTTGACGGTGGTAGGATTAACTACATAATAAGTCATTCTAAACATTTTATTTTATTTTTGAACTAATATTTCAGAACTAGCTCAATGCAAATAACATATTAACATAATTAAACAGCATGGGTTGCAATATGATCAAAGGATTTGGGACTTGCCGTCAATCCGTATGATTTCCGCTAGCTCGAACGAAGAACCTCCTGGCTCCTGGGGCTGCAACTGAACTTCCGGAGACTCCGACACTAGCGCAAACATACAAAACAGAATCAAATCCAGCTTGAGACTAATCAAGCGAGGGAAAATAAACTATTTAAAAAGGAGTAAAATGCATAAACACCCCAAATGGATTTTTAGGAATTTATTTGGGGAGAAACTGTGGAAATGGAGTTCACCAGAGGGTCTGGAATAATATTTGGAGCAAAGTGGTGAAGTTTGGGAATTTTTGGGATTTTCTGTGATTTTCTAGGATTTATTTTGATTTTCTGGGATTTTAGAAATTAATAAATCACTGAAAAATGGGTGAACAGTGCGGCCCGACCGCTTTGCTACAGTGCGGCCCGCGCGGCCCAACGCGCGGCGTCGTGCGCGCTCGGCGACGGGGCAGGCCGGCTCGGCCCACGCCCGCGCGCGCTCACGCGGCTCGGATGAGCGACGCGTGGCTCAAGCGGGTGGCGGAGATGTGGCGGGGTGAGGGGTACGGGGAGGAGATCCGACGGAGGGGAGGGGGCGGTGTTTACGATGATCCGACGGCGACGATAAAACGGAGGGGCGAAGCGGTATGCGGAGGATCGGACGACCGACGTTAAAAGGCGCGGGGCGAGATCGACGGAGGGGAGGAGGCCACGTCGTCGTCGTCAACCTCCAGCCGGGTGGGGGCGACCGAGAAGCGGGGCGGTGGAGCTGCGGCGCTCCGGCGATTGCGAAGGCCTCCGGGGGCCGGGGAGGGCTCCACTGGGTGCTCCTTGACACGGGTAACCCATTTTGGGCACTGGGGAGGCGAGGGGAACAACGGAGATGGCGGGGAGCAGAAGGGGAAGATTCGGGGCCCAAGCGGCGAGGGAGGCCGCCGGCGGCGAGATAGCCCAAACGGCTGCGGCTACACAGAGAGGGGGTCATGGAGCTCACATTGGGAGTGGCGGCAGAAGCTGGGAGGCGGCGAGGAGAGCTGGCCACGGGGAGCTGGTTCGGTCGGCGGAGGAGCTGCGGTGACGGCGCTCCACGGGCGAGCACCTGGCCAAACAAAGTTACCAGCGTGATCAGCACACTGAGGAGGAGCTCAGGGCGAAAGCAATTGGAGAATGGGGAAGGGGAGCGGAAGATCTGCTTTACGGGGTCGCCGGCGTAGGGGCAGCTCAGGGAGAGGCGGGGGAGCGGTGGGAGGTGAATGGGGGTGCTCGGGGTGTTCGGGAAGCAAAGGAGGGAGGGGAAACCGAGGCGGGGTGAAGGCAACGGCGAGCTCCGGGGTCAACAGGGAATGATGGGAGCAGGTCGGGGAGCGTCTCCTCCGCGAGACGGGCGGTGACCGGGTGCTGCGCGGCGATTATGGCGACGGGACAGCACAGGAGCAGGTGGAGTTGCGGCATGGGGAGGGAGGCGTCCGCGCGCGGGAGAGAGGGGAAAGCGGGGGCTGCCAGGTGGGGACGGGCGCAGAGAAGGGGCGACGCGTGGCGCGGAGACTCTGCGGCGGTCGGGACAGCGCGGCGGAGGCGGTGCTGAGGCGGTTCCACCGCGGGGCGCGGTCGCAGACGCGCGCGCGAGGAGAAAGCGGGGAAGGGAGGAAGGCGCCAGCGCGCGAGGGAAAGGCGCGGGGCGCTGGGGTGAAGCGAAGGCGGAAAAAGACGGGGCGCCAACGGAGAGGAGAAGCGTCCTGCCGAAAAGGGAAAGCGGAAACGGGGAAGACTTTCCCAAAAAGGAAAGTTTTCGAAATTCACTCAAAAACCCAGCAAAAATTCACAAATTTTTGGATTTTGAAATTTTGGGGCTTTTCAACCTACCCCCCTTAAAAGAATCTCGACCCCGAGATTAACTTGGTCCAGGGAGTAAGTTGGGGAAATCCCGCTGCAAGTCTGATTCTCGTTCCCAAGTGGACTCATCCGCTATATGATTCTTCCACTGCACTCTGCAAAATCTGATATTCTTGTTTCTGAGCTGCCTCTCTGATGTTTCAAGTATTTGTAGTGGTTCTTCAGCATACGTGCAGTCATCCTGCAATTCGATATCTAACAATGGCACTTCATCTGTTGGTTGTCGTAGACACTTTCGAAGCTGAGATACGTGGAACACATTGTGCATTCTTGACAAGTTGGGTGGGAGCTGCACTTGATAAGCTACTTCCCCAATTCTTCCGATAACCTGAAACGGTCCCACATATCTTGGTGCCAATTTGCCTTTAACTTGGAATCTCTTCACTATTTTGAATGGAGTGACTTTGACGTAGACGAAATCTCCAACTTCAAAACTCAAATCCTTCCTGCGGTTATCTGCATAGCTCTTCTGTCGGTCTTGTGCCATTTTGAGCCTGTCTCTGACAATTCTAACATGTTCTTCTGTGTCTTGAACAATCTGAGGTCCAATAAGTTGTCGCTCTCCTGTTTCTGTCCAATTCAGAGGGGTTCTGCATTTTCTGCCATAAAGTGCTTCAAAGGGGGCCATTTGGATACTAGCTTGGTAGCTATTGTTGTATGAGAATTGAGCGAATGGTAGGCAAGTATTCCAGGCTGCACCATACACAATAGTACAAGCTCTCAACATATTTACCAAAATCTGATTTGTTCTTTCTGTCTGACCATCTGTCTGGGGGTGATAGGCTGAACTGAAATTTAAATCAGTGCCCATCGCTTCATGTAACTTTTCCCAGAACTTAAATGTAAATTGTGCTCCTCTATCTGACACAATTTTCTTTGGAACTCCATGTAGAGTCACAATTCTTGTCAAGTATAACTCAGCAAGTTTATCTTTCCCATAAGTTTGCTTGATCGGGAGGAAATGAGCCACTTTGGTCAATCTATCGACAATGACCCAAATAGCATCATATCCCTCACGAGTCTTGGGAAGTCCAGTAATGAAATCCATGCCGATACTGTCCCATTTCCATTCGGGTATTGGCAAAGGTTGCAACAATCCTGATGGTTTCTGGTGGTCTATTTTGATCTGCTGGCAGACATCACATTTAGCTACATACTCTGCCACTTCCTTCTTCATCTGGTTCCACCAATACTTCTTCTTCAAATCTTGGTACATCTTAGTACCTCCTGGGTGAATTGAGAATTGGGATGAATGGGCTTCAGACAGGATTAACTCTCTTAATTCTTTCTTGTTTGGTATACAATAGCGACCACGGAAGGTAAGGATTCCATGCTCGTCTATCGTATATTCTGATGAATCTCTTTCTTCAATATCCTTTTTCAGTTTTTGAATCTCTTCATCTGCATCTTGTGCTGCTTTAATCTGATCTGTCAGTAATGGTTGGATTTCTAATGTTGTTTCTTCACCCTGTTCTGTGATCACCAAGTTCAGTCGTATTATGTCCCTTTGCAATTCTGGTGGATACTCTGATTTGCTAGTCTTGCTTGGACGAGCTTTGCGGCTAAGGGCGTCGGCAACTACATTGGCCTTGCCCGGGTGATACTGAAGATCGACATCATAGTCCTTTATCAGTTCCAGCCATCTGCGTTGTCTCATGTTTAATTCTGGCTGTGTGAACAGGTACTTCAGACTCTTGTGATCAGAGAATATCTCACATCGATTCCCCAGCAGGTAGTGCCGCCAAATTTTTAGTGCATGCACTACAGCTGCTAGTTCTAAATCGTGTGTGGGATAATTTTCCTCATGCGGCTTCAACTGTCTTGAGGCATAAGCGACAACCTTTCCGTCTTGCATAAGTACACATCCCAAACCTTGCTTTGAAGCATCACAATAAACCTGGAATTCCTTTTCTGGATTAGGCAAAATCAAGACGGGTGTGGTTGTCAATTTGGTCTTTAACATCTGAAAACCTTCTTCACATGCATCTGTCCATGTGAATGGCTTGTCCTTCTTCAATAGCTGAGTGAGTGGTCGAGAAATTTTCGAGAAGCCTTCAATGAATCGGCGATAATAGCCCGCCAATCCAAGGAAACTCCTTACTTCAGTCACGGTCTTGGGTTGTTTCCATTCCATAACTGCAGATATCTTTTCTGGATCGACCTTCACTCCATCTTCAGATATAATGTGACCCAAGAAAGCAACTTCTTTTAGCCAAAAACTGCACTTGTCAAACTTTGCATATAGCTGATGTTCTCTCAGTCTTGTCAGTACCATGTGTATATGCTTTTTGTGCTCTTCCTCACTCTTGGAATAAATCAGAATGTCATCAATGAAAACAATCACAAATCGATCCAATTGGTCCATATGCACCAGATTCATAAGATTCATGAAATAAGCTGGCGCATTGGTTAAACCAAAGGGAACGACCGTGAACTCAAATAATCCATATCTGGTGATGAAAGCGGTTTTCTCTCGATCTTGCTCTCGGATTTTAAGCTGATGATAACCCGAGCGTAGATCGATCTTGGAAAACACTTTGGCACCTTTGAGTTGATCAAACAAATCATCAATCCTGGGGAGAAGATACTTATTCTTGATGGTGACAGCATTCAAGCCTCTGTAATCAACACACATCCTTAATTCTCCATTCTTCTTTTTCACAAATAGGGCTGGGGCTGACCAAGGTGAGACACTTGGTCGAATGAATTCTTTTTCCAACAGTTCATCCAACTGTTTCTTCAACTCTTTCAATTCACTAGCTGACATTCTATACTGATGTTTGGCAATTGGCTTGGTACCAGGTACCAATTCAATAGCAAGTTCCACTTGTCTGTCAGGAGGTCTTCCTGGTAATTCTTCCGGAAAGACATCCGGATACTCTTGTACCACTGGTACTTGATCAGGTGTGGCTGCTATCATGTTGATCATACGCTTCTTGGCATCTTTTAATACTTCTCGATCTGTCTCTACTATCACTGTCTGACCTTCAGAATTGACCAATGACACTGTCTTGATCTCACAGTCTACCTTGCCTTTGTTCTTGGCCAACCAGTTCATGCCCAAAATGGCATCTAATCCTGTCATATCTAGTTGCAACAAATCTGCTCTAAAATCTACCCCTTGGATTTTTATACTGAGTCCCGCACACCCATGGTGGGACTCCATTCTAACCCCAGGGGTCTCAACCACATAAGGTCTTGGTAAAGCAACAGAAGGCAATTGATTTCTTGAAGCAAAACTCTTCGAAATAAAAGAATGCGTTGCACCAGGATCAAACAAAATCAATGCGGGTATGGAGTTGATTGGAAACATACCAGCAATGATGTCGCTAGCTCCTGCTGCG
The DNA here is from genome assembly GCA_017311315.1 of Dendrocalamus latiflorus. Taxonomy (NCBI): domain Eukaryota; kingdom Viridiplantae; phylum Streptophyta; class Magnoliopsida; order Poales; family Poaceae; genus Dendrocalamus; species Dendrocalamus latiflorus. The sequence continues at coordinate 3,932,133 of CM029656.1, forward strand.
TCCTCTGCCGACACATGGTTCACCCTCGCATAGAAAGTGGGTTTGGGACGGCCTCTGCCTCGGCCTACTGACGTGAAATTGGCTGTGCCGGCTGGAGATTGGGGTCCAGCTGCTTTGATCTGTAGATATCCTCCCTTGGGAGTGCCAGGGCTTGACTGTGTCCTGTTTTCTTGCTGTTGCTGACTCTGGACTTGAAGCTTCGCGGCATCAGATGGTAAGCTTTTCCGGGGACATTGATCTCTGTAGTGTCCAATTTCTCCGCAGTGAAAACAAGCATTGGATCTCTTTGGGCAGCTACTAGCAAGATGATTTCCACCACAGGTGGGGCATTTGAGCGCTAGTGGCAAAGGAGAGTTGTATTGCTGTGACTGGCCAGACTGAGTCCTCGGTAACCTCACAAACTGGCGGGAGGATTGGGATCGATATGAGGGCGATCCCGATGTCCTGATTCGTTGAGCATTTTGTGAAGAAGATTGGGATTTGTGTACGGCCTTACGCTTTCTATAGTCCTCCATTTCTCCTCTAGCTTCTTCGGAGTTGATTAAGCTGTTCACCATGTCATGTAAATCCTGGAACTTCAGAGCTGAAATATGAAATTTCAGAGACTGCTGTAACCCAGCCCTGAATCTATTCATCTTCTTGTCTTCGCTGTCAACATCTTCTGGGGCAAACTTGGACAAATGGTTGAACTGATGTAAGTACTCCATAACGGTGCGTCCTCCTTGCTTAAGCGCAAGAAACTCCCGACGCTTAGCCTCCATGACGCTATCTGGTATGTGTGCCTTGCGGAAGGCCTTTGAAAAGTCCTCCCAACTAATTTCTCTGTTCTGTAGGGTGCGTTGGTAGTTGATCCACCACGTAGCTGCAGCACCCTGCAACTGGTGGGATGCGTACAACACTTTCTCTTGGTCATCGCATCGTGCTGTTTGAAGCTTTCTCTCCACGTCCACAAGCCAATCCTCAGCTACCGTAGGGTCAGCGGAGGTGGAGAAGACCGGTGGACGTGTCTTCAGAAAATCCGCCCATCGGGTGGAAATTGGAGAACCATCCCGAGGAGCATTACTCCCACTGGGAAAACTGGGGGAACGGGTTGCAATCTGTTCGAGAAGCTGAGCTTGCTGATCTAACACTTTCAAGATATTCTGCTCTCCTTGATATCGATTCTTTTCTAACATTTCAATAACCTTGGCAAGTGTGTTCTGGTCGGTGGCAGGTGCACCCTGCCCGCTGGTCTGACCCGTCTGCCCTGCTGGTTCCATCTGTTTATTGGGAACTTGAGGTTAGATTTGCAGCGGCTTTGACAATTAAGAGCAGATAAGTAAGACTTCGAATTTCGAGGTAAGTATAGGGTGAACAGGGTAAGTACGAGAGTGAAAGGGGACAGAAGAAAACTTTGAACGCACAGAGGGAAATACTGATAATTTAGACAAGCAACATAAAGGATTAATTAACATAAGTTCCACAATAAAGCAAGCGGTACGCAGACCACTTAGGGTTCGAGTTTGCACTTGCGTTACATTCCAAAAGTACAGCTATTACAAAAGGGTCTGTCTACGCTAACGAACAGCGTCTACTCCTCGTCGTCCCCTGGTGCTGGGAGGGCAAGCGGGGCTGCCGGGCGGAACCGGGCACGGTACTCTACCGTGGTCATCAGCCGGCGCCTGCACCTAGACTGCACCGTGGAGCACGAGGACTGGACGCTCGGCTCCTCAACGTGGTCCAAGGCCTCGATCTCCTCAAAGCGGCGGAGAGAGGCTCTGAGCTGCTGAACCTGCTCGCGAGTCCTCCAAAGCTGTCTCTGAAGCCTCCTGGACTCCTCGACTGTGCTGTCGTAGCGGACGACCTGCTGTGCCCAAAGGACGGCGATGCCCGCGAGGCGGGGATCGTCATCCTCACTGAACTGAGGCACAGCCAGGCCCTCGCGACGCTGCTGCGGCACCAGGTCAAAGGGAGTGAAGGAGAGCTCGAGGCTGTAGTAGTCCCGCAAGTAGAACGCAGCCTTCTGGGCCGCGTCCTGAACTGCATCGTCTTTGTCCATCCTTCTGGTGATGAACTTGCGCTCCTGGTCGGGGCGGACAGGCAGGGGTGTAAGGACCACCCATGCCTTCCACTCGTAGAGCTGCTCTCCACGGGTGCGGCTCACTACATGGAACACTGGGCTGCAGTGCTCCCTCGAACCAAGGTACCTCCTCATTTCCCAAAGCTTGTATGGCCATCCATCCATACGGTCAGGGCGGGAGAGAACGTAGTGCACCATCTGCCGGAAACGAAATTTTGAAATTAGACAAGCGAAGCAATAAACTTTTGCAAGTGTAAAACTTAAGCAGAAATAAATTTAAGACAGATAAGGTAGCAACAAGAGAGGAAAAAGACAGCAATAAACCTTATATTTTTCGTAAACCGTTTTTATGGCTTAAATTAAGTTTTGCGATAAAATCGCTTCCTAGTTTGCCTTAGGTCTCACCCTACGGTCAAGTGCCTGCTCTAATACCACTTCTTGTAACGCCCCCGTTTCCAGGGGCGCGTACGGACACGGCATTTCGTAACTATTCAAGCATGAACAGTTATGGAGTGTCGCGCAAGAGTATACCATTGCAAACTTACAACAAAAGTCCAGCATATATTTGACATAAGGATTAACATCCAGGGTTTTGACAGCGGGGCGTGCAAGCCCAAAGTATAATTACATTCCAAAAGACTTCCAGAATCCGCTTGAGCGCGGCCGAGACCTACAGCCAAGGGTCCTCGTCGAAGAAAAGATCCTCCGGGACTTCTTCAACGGGGAGACCTTCTCCTTCGTCTTGATCCTCTAAAGATTTGAATTAAGCAAGCCGTGAGCCAAACAACCGGCTCAGCAAATCCCAAAGGGATCCTAACTTATTACATGCACGGAACTTCAAGGAAGGGAATATATTTGGTTTATTATCTTTGAGTGGATGCAGTTTTATTTGCAATCATTTTAAAAGAGGGACCTAAAACTACTTCTCAAGATCTCAGGGGTTTTCCACAAGAGTTCATTAACCAACCTAAACAAGTTAAAGCATGTACAAAACTACTTAAGCTTTGCTGCTGGAATCACCCAAGTGACACAGCTCCAATAACCGGGAGCACGGCGTATTCGAATACCATTTATTTGACTCTGCAGAGTTTGCTCAGCTTTACCCACATGATCCCTTAACTCCCGCTAAAGAGTTAAGAAAGCCAGGTCGTTTCACTGCTCAACTCTTTATATAGGCTCTACCCGGTAGAATTCACTCGGGTCTAGCTCTCACACGCACACACACACGCACACACACAAGAAAGGACGGTGTCCGCTTCGAGTGAACTCTACCGTTGTTAGGCACCCAAACACGGCTTGCCCAACCTCACTGCTAAACCTCCTGTAGAGTTTCAATCGAGTTGAGCAGCTACTAGACAAGTGTTGACAAGTCAACTCCTGTGGTTTGAAAGGGTTCTATGACATTTGCTCAGCATAAGGGTTTCTGTCCTTATATTTTCACATGGTCCGCAACCTCGCCAGGCTCGCGACCCAACCTAAGGTAAGCGGTGGGCGTAGATCGTCCCGCGATTTCCCACTCACCCTTACCCTTCTCCAAACCCTAGGGTAACGAGTTGGGCGAAGACCGTCTCGCGATTCCCCAACCCTTACCCTACCTCGTGCACGCCGGCACTCTCCGCTCTAAGATACGGTGTCCCATACCACCCTACCTTAGAGTCGAGTTTTCTAAATTCTATTGGCCCACAGCCACAACCTTATCAGTGTAACATTTTGCAAGATGATAATAATATCCTACAATTATCTAGATTAACAAGTAATTAATTCTAGGGTTACAAAGGCATGGCAACAAATTAAACATGGCATTTGACGGTGGTAGGATTAACTACATAATAAGTCATTCTAAACATTTTATTTTATTTTTGAACTAATATTTCAGAACTAGCTCAATGCAAATAACATATTAACATAATTAAACAGCATGGGTTGCAATATGATCAAAGGATTTGGGACTTGCCGTCAATCCGTATGATTTCCGCTAGCTCGAACGAAGAACCTCCTGGCTCCTGGGGCTGCAACTGAACTTCCGGAGACTCCGACACTAGCGCAAACATACAAAACAGAATCAAATCCAGCTTGAGACTAATCAAGCGAGGGAAAATAAACTATTTAAAAAGGAGTAAAATGCATAAACACCCCAAATGGATTTTTAGGAATTTATTTGGGGAGAAACTGTGGAAATGGAGTTCACCAGAGGGTCTGGAATAATATTTGGAGCAAAGTGGTGAAGTTTGGGAATTTTTGGGATTTTCTGTGATTTTCTAGGATTTATTTTGATTTTCTGGGATTTTAGAAATTAATAAATCACTGAAAAATGGGTGAACAGTGCGGCCCGACCGCTTTGCTACAGTGCGGCCCGCGCGGCCCAACGCGCGGCGTCGTGCGCGCTCGGCGACGGGGCAGGCCGGCTCGGCCCACGCCCGCGCGCGCTCACGCGGCTCGGATGAGCGACGCGTGGCTCAAGCGGGTGGCGGAGATGTGGCGGGGTGAGGGGTACGGGGAGGAGATCCGACGGAGGGGAGGGGGCGGTGTTTACGATGATCCGACGGCGACGATAAAACGGAGGGGCGAAGCGGTATGCGGAGGATCGGACGACCGACGTTAAAAGGCGCGGGGCGAGATCGACGGAGGGGAGGAGGCCACGTCGTCGTCGTCAACCTCCAGCCGGGTGGGGGCGACCGAGAAGCGGGGCGGTGGAGCTGCGGCGCTCCGGCGATTGCGAAGGCCTCCGGGGGCCGGGGAGGGCTCCACTGGGTGCTCCTTGACACGGGGAACCCATTTTGGGCACTGGGGAGGCGAGGGGAACAACGGAGAAGGCGGGGAGCAGAAGGGGAAGATTCGGGGCCCAAGCGGCGAGGGAGGCCGCCGGCGGCGAGATAGCCCAAACGGCTGCGGCTACACAGAGAGGGGGTCATGGAGCTCACATTGGGAGTGGCGGCAGAACCTGGGAGGCGGCGAGGAGAGCTGGCCACGGGGAGCTGGTTCGGTCGGCGGAGGAGCTGCGGTGATGGCGCTCCACGGGCGAGCACCTGGCCAAACAAAGTTACCAGCGTGATCAGCACACTGAGGAGGAGCTCAGGGCGAAAGCAATTGGAGAATGGGGAAGGGGAGCGGAAGATCCGCTTTACGGGGTCGCCGGCGTAGGGGGAGATGACAGCGGAGCTTCGGGCGATGCGGCTCCGATTGGCAGCTCAGGGAGAGGCGGGGGAGCGGTGGGAGGTGAATGGGGGTGCTGGGGGTTTTCGGGAAGCAAAGGAGGGAGGGGAAACCGAGGTGGGGTATTTGTACCCAGGCGGAGGGAGGGGCTCCTTCGGGGTGAAGGCAACGGCGAGCTCTGGGGTCAACAGGGAATGATGGGAGCAGGTCGGGGAGCGTCTCCTCCGCGAGACGGGCGGTGACCGGGCGCTGCGCGGCGATTATGGCGACGGGACAGCACAGGAGCAGGTGGAGCTGCGGCATTGGGAGGGAGGCGTCCGCGCGCGGGAGAGAGGGGAAAGCGGGGGCTGCCAGGTGGGGACGGGCGCAGAGAAGGGGCGACGCGTGGCGCGGAGCCTCTGCGGCGGTCGGGACAGCGCGGCGGAGGCGGTGCTGAGGCGGTTCCACCGCGGGGCGCGGTCGCAGACGCGCGCGCGAGGAGAAAGCGGGGAAGGGAGGAAGGCGCCAGCGCGCGAGGGAAAGGCGCGGGGCGCTGGGGTGAAGCGAAGGCGGAAAAAGACGGGGCGCCAACGGAGAGGAGAAGCGTCCTGCCGAAAAGGGAAAGCGGAAACGGGGAAGACTTTCCCAAAAAGGAAAGTTTTCGAAATTCACTCAAAAACCCAGCAAAAATTCACAAATTTTTGGATTTTGAAATTTTGGGGCTTTTCAAGCTGTCATCCAACGAGTCCTATTTTCTAATCAATTCGGCTTTAACTTCTGATTTCTGGCTTATTTTTCACTATTCATAAATTTCGTCTTTTTCTGAACTTTTGGCTTTTTGTTGAGCTTTTTTGCCGGTTCTGTTTTTTCCCGTATTTGTTTGTATTATACGTAATGGGCTAACATATTTTTTATATTTTTAATTTTTTTTAAAATTTAATTATGCTAAATAAGCCTCTGTCAGCTACAGTGTTTTCAGCCATAAACCATGAGCTTTTAATCCAAACCGATCATCCCCCTAATCATATAGCTCTGCCACAGGCCCACCGACTAGAATGACATATACAATAGTCATACTAGATAGGGACAGCAGCGTACCGAAAAATTTTAGGGTGAGTATTTAAAATTATAAAAATATTATTTAATAGAAAATATAAAGCTCTACAATAGTTAAAATTAAAGTATAATTATTCATACTAAAGATAATTTCTCAAATAATATAAAAAATTATAAAATAATTAAAAATAAAAAATTAATGTTGTTGGAAATAATCTTGACTTAAAGTCTACCTCCGTGTATAACTCAAGTTAAAGTTATGTCTAACTTAAAGTCCGAATACGTATGCAAGTAGGAGTTTTTTATCCCTATATATCGGGGAGGCTTGTACCAAGTTTTGTAAAAAAGCAAGAAAAAAAGCGAGAGAAAAAGCAAGGAAAAAGGGGGAGCTAGTAAGAGAATAAAGAAATTCAGAAATTTCTTTCATGTTCTTTCAGATTATTTACGATGTGTGTGTTTTCTCCTAGATCAAAGTTGTAACAAGTGGTATCAGATTTTTGGAATTTTTAAATACTTTTATGTATACTCCCCTATTACGCCCCGGGGAGTGGCGGGCGAATTTCGGTACGGTCGGCCGACCGTTTTTGTGAAAAAGCCCCTGCGTTTTTCCAAAATTACGTAAAGATCCTTGGTCCTCGCGAAAAGGTCTCTGCCAGTTTTTTTAAAACACTTTTTTTGAAAACACCCCTCCACTTTGCAGGATAGCGCCCCGTGGTTTTCTAAATTACGTACGGGTCCTCGTTTAGTTACGTACAGGTCCTCGATTTCATATTATTTACGATGTGTGCATTTTTTCTTCCATGTTCTTTCAGATTATTTACGATGTGTGCATTTTTTTTCTAGATCAAAGTTGTAACAAGTGGTATCAGATTTTTGAAATTTTTAAAAACTTTTATGTATATGTAAGACAGGAGGAGGAGCACAAGATATTTCCTCGTCGCGCAGGCAGCAAGGCATGTGCTGCACAAACAAACACTAGCTAGCCAAGTAACGGCTGCGGCAACGGCTGCGGCTTATGGCTTTTGGCTGAAATTTTTGAATTTTGGCTGTTTACGGTACAGATTACGGAGAGATGGATACTCACTTGCGATTTTGAATGGTACAGATGTTGGGCTTTTAACGTGTAGATCGTTTAACTTGTAGACCCCGTCTTGAGAAAATACTCCGTTTGAAAGTTAAGTACTGTAGCAAAAGTTAAAAGCCGCCAGTTTCGGAGGAAAAGAACAGGCCCTAAGTCGACGAGGCAGCAAGGCATGTGCTGCACAAACAAACACTAGCTAGCTAGACGGCTAGCTAGCCAATTAAGTAGGCAAGGACCACGCATGCATATGCGAAAACGACGAGATGGGCAGCACTGTTGCATTGCTTTGGACCTCCTGCCTCCGCTTTTTTTCTTCTACTTTTTCTGCCTTACCTATTTTTAGACGTTCATCTTTTGTAAATCCGAACACTAGTTTGTCTAGTGCTATGTTTAAAATTTTCTCTTAATGCAAAGGCGCACTCCCGGGCACCCCTAGCGGTGGGTTAGGTGGGGCGCCAGCCCCCTACCACTAGACAGCCGTGTGTACCTCTCTCATCTCCTACAGCTTCACGTTAGCCATATGAATAGCCTTATCAGGTTTAAAAAGCCTTTGCATGATGAAGAAAATTGTATTTATAGTGGTGATTATAAGCCACAACGACATCTTAGCTCTTGGTGTGGAGCCTTTCTCTAGTGTCTACAAGTCTATCGTAGGCCGATAACTCGGTATTCAGCAAATTAATCAGTAAATCATATTAACTTCCTTTAAATTTTGATCCTAGATCCGTCACTAATAAGTCTTATGCACGTTCTCTAAACAAATGCGTGGTCCAGTACACAAGACACATCGGCTAATCGATCCTGCTTGGCTGGTCAGATCTTACAGTAATTGGGCCGGGACCGCGCGCCAGAACTGAAGGCAGAGACGTACGTGCATGTGCAAGAAATCAACAATAATTTGCAGCAATGAAATGGAAGAGCCATCTAATCTGAAACTCTACCTGGCTACAGTAATTGTTATACATAGGTTTTAGCAAAAGATGGACAACAACGACCATAACTAGCTAGTACTACTGCTCGTATCCCTTCTCTCTTGTGATTAAAAGTATATACTTGTTTCTTATTAATTTGATACTGGTCGATCGGTACCATTATAACTTGGAAGTTGGACTGATTATATTGGCTTCTATTTTTTGTCTCTATTTAGAGAGAAGTCAGAAATCAATATAAACATCTAATTTCTTCACTCATCTCACTTCTGTCTCGCGTATACATCTTTCTCACTTCCCCATTACTTATATTCTTCTTCTAAAGCCACTTCTTTTAAGCACTATTATTTATTTTCAGCCAAAAACGATAAACCATAACCAAAATTTATCGGCCGCAATCAATATGAACATGCTATTAAATTGTGATTAGCTAGTACTAGTAGCTACCAATTAAATCCAGAATGAATTGAATTTGACTTGGTAACTGCATGCTCTCCAAAAAAAGAACTAGCTAGGTAGACCAGCACAGACATACTACTAATTTAGGGCCTGTTTGGACCCCCAATTATTTAGAATTTAGTTTAAATTTGAAATGAATCTCAAATTTTCAAAAAGCAAAACTCCCTCGTATATAGTATATCCAAACACGTACGTCCTGATCAACACTACATACGTACTCGTGCTGCATGCGCGCATCTTTTTTTTCGGTTTCGTTAAACATCATCCGGATGTTTTCTTTCTATTTATCATTCAGATTTAGAACTGTTGGATTAAAGATTCAATGGCCATGAATTCTCCACGTCCCCTTAAATTTAGCCCCCTCCTTGAAAAAATATTTCCCCCTTCAAAAACAAAGGATCTTTTGATCTCTAATCCAATGGTCATAAATTTAAATGATAGTTAAGAAGAAAACATCCAGGTGATGCCTAGACACTCCCTTTTTTTGTATAACCGAGGCAGGATAGGGGTGAAACTGACAGCTAAACAAGCCGAACAACAGGGAGGATGATGAGAGCTACAGTACATTGGCCGTTTCAGAATTCGCCTTGTTTATTGGATCAGATACAGCGTGTTTGTAGTGCCGGGCGATCACGACTTCTTTCTTTCTTGAAGGGAAACGAAAATTAAAGGAATAATCATGCACCAACAGTGTGAAACCACGATTCTCGGCAGCGCATGGGAGCCGTCTGTTTCAGATCCAGCTTAGACCTGTTCGAGGATTATTTTTTAATGATAACCGAAAAGAATTGAATTTTAAAAGGATAAAATAAGTGATGAAGAAAGTACGAGAGATATATACGTAAGACATAAGTAAAAAGAGCTGAGTGTGTAATACACATATAATCTTATCTTATCTACAAAGTAAAATAGTAACGAAAGAAACAAAGAAACCATTTTAAGCAGCCAATTTCCGTATTCATTATCATTTCTCTAAACAAATGCGTGGTCCAGTACACAAGACACATCGGCTAATCGATCCTGCTTGGCTGGTCAGATCTTACAGTAAATGGGCCGGGACGGCGCGCCAGAACTGAAGGCAGAGACGTACGTGCATGTGCAAGATATCAACAATAATTTGCAGCAATGAAATGGAAGAGCCATCTAATCTGAAACTCTACATGGCTACAGTAATTGTTATACATAGGTTTTAGCAAAAGATGGACAACAACGACCATAACTAGCTAGTACTACTGCTCGTATCCCTTCTCTCTTGAGATCAAGAGTATATACTTGTTTCTTATTAATTTGATACTGGTCGATCGGTACCAATTATAACTTGGAAGTTGGCCTAATTGTATTGGTTTCTATTTTTGTCTCTGTTTGGAGAGACGTTAGAAGTCAATATGAACATCTAACTTTCTCACTCCTCTTGTTCCTATCTCACGCACGCATCTCTCTCACTTTTCCCACCACTTATCCCCTCCTTCTAAAGCTACTTCTTTCAAACACTACTATTCCTTTTTAGCCAAAAACGATCAACCATAGCCAAAAGTTATCGACCGCAACCAATATAAACATGCTATTAAATTGTGATTAGCTAGTACTAGTAGCTACCAATTAAATCCAGAATGAATTGAACTTGACTTGGTAACTGCATGCTCTCCAAAAAAAAAAAGAACTAGCTAGGTAGACCAGCACAGACATACTAATAAGGTACCGTTCAGTTGGGCTAAAATAAACTGACTTATGACTAAAATTACAGCGTAATTGATAGTGGCTTATTTGGCTTAACTAAATTTAAAAATAGAAAAAAACAGATTAACCCATTATGGACAATGCAAACGAATACGGGAAAAATGAACCGGCAAAAAAGCTTTAAAAAGCCAAAAAGTTAGAAAATAACGAAATTTATGAATAGTAAAAATAAGCCAAAAGTTAGAAGCTCAAATCAAAATGAGCGGAGCCTAATTTAGGGCTTCTTTGGACCCCCAATTATTTAGAATTTAGTTTAAATTTGAATAGAATCTCAAATTTTCAAAAAGCAAAACTCCCTCATATATAGTATGTCCAAACACGTACTGTCCTGATCAACACTACGTACGTACTCGTGCTGCATGCGCGCATCTTTTTTTTTTTTTGTATTTCTGAGGTAGGACAGGGGTGAAAGTGGCAGCTAAACAAGCCGAACAACGGGGAAGAGGATGAGAGCTACAAAACATTGGCCGTTTCAGAATTTGCCTTGTTTGTTCGATCAGATACAACGTGTTTGTGGTCAGTGGCGGACGCAGGAATTTTGGAATTGGTGTTCGAAGTTGTAAAAATATTTTGCAGTACAAAACATAAAGATCTACAGTAGTAATAGTTAACATACAATTATTCATACTAGAGATAACATGTCAAATAATATAGAAAAATTACAAAACAATTACAAAAATTCACAAATTAACTCGGCGATGCTTCATGTTACAAGATTCATTAAAATTATCAATTAGACGGCGAACAATATGTGATCATTGAATCACATACCCATATTCACAGAATCACATACAAGTATATAACTATACAAGCATTGCTCATTCTCATTTTCATTTTTCAACACATAACCATTATTGAGACATCTAAAGTCAACATTTCTCATTCTGAAATTGAACAATAATTCAACATTTCATCTAAAGATGTAATCTTGATACAATGAGACATCACCATTAACCAGTCTAAACTGCCATTTTCTCTCAATCATCAATCATCAATCATCGTTCATCAACAATCAATTCAACATTTCAACAATCATCATTCATCAACATTCATCAATCATCAACATTCAGTCATCAATCATCATTCATCAACATTCATCAATAATCAATTCAACATTTCAACAATTCAACTCAACAATCATTAATCAACATCAGATGATCATGCTCATTGCTCAAGTACTCACTGTCACTGGCCGACTGCCGACTGGGCAACTAGCGCCTGGCGGAGCCGCGGTCGCGCGGAGAGGAGGGCCGGTCGGCCGGAGCGGAGATCCAGGTGATGACGCGCGCGGTGTCGCGGTCGGGCCCGCCGTCGAGGTGCCGACGGAGCAGAGGGCCGGACCGCCGGACGGCCAGATCTGGGATCTGGCGCCTGGCGGTGTCGCGGACGGCCGACGGCGGAGCTCGTGGTGCCGGCGCCCGGCGGAGCGGAGAGCCGGAGCCCGAAGCGGAGCGGCGAAGCCGAACGGACTGGAGGGTTCATATATCTGTATCTGTATTTATTTTAAAATATAGATTTTTATTCGTATTTAAGACTATTCAATTCATATTTGATCCGTTTAGCCAGCTGAACACATCAACCTTCGTTGCACGTCCGCATGGCCATCGCATGCATGCAGTAAAGTGCTACCACATCACGACCGGTCATTCCTGACTAGCAGTGCATTGGCTAGGAAAGACATCAATGGAGAAAAAGAAGGGTTGCGATAGGGGAAAGATCTGAAGGAAAAGGGTAGGAAATGTGAGGAATAGATCGTTGTTTGACAGTCTTTACGTGGGTAATGATCTGGAAGTTTTCTCTTTGTTTTGTTAATTTAATTCGAGATTAGAGAGTGAACTAGCAAATTTTCGTCTGGGGTTCATTTAGTAGATCAATTTGTCTGTAGTAGTTTTTCATTGTGATTCCGGGGGCTATATGGGCATAATTCGATAATGTTATCTATTAGATAGTTATAAAGAATTTTGTTATCTTTCTGTAGAGTATTTAATTATGTTGATTGGATGGTTAAATTTTGAGTTATGCTTTTTGTAAGCCTGTTGTCTATAGAATTGTCATCTGTTGGGTGCACTACAATAATTTGTAGATTAAAAATATTAAATGGAATAATTAGGGTATTTGATCAACATGAAAAAGTGTATAATAATTGTCTAAAGATTATAGAGAGTCCAAGAATATGAATTTTAGATGGGTAGAATAGAAGTTGTGAATTTTGGAAGACGCTATCCAGAACTGATTCATGCTGGATGTAGTCGTGGAAAATTATTAAATTGATGTGTAGATGGTACAAATTTTAGGCATAACTTAAAAGAGTTAGAAAATTTTACATAGCTTCTAAAAATATTATGGTTTACTATATTTGCATGTGTAGAATAATAGTTATGAAAATATTAAACCTGCTGTACAGAAGATGACAAACCTGTCATCTAGGTTAAAAACGGGGTTAAATGATTTAATCTGGACTTGTGGCCAAATAAGAACTTGTAGGGAATTTTGTGTAGACTCTAGAACTGGTATGATTTGTTGTGATAAGACTTGGGAGTTAGAAATTATATAATTTTTAGTACTAGGACAGTAGGGGTGACTGTCCGGTAAAGGAGAGTATTATGGATTTGTGAAGCGTGCAGGAGCAATCTCATTTAATTGTTATCTTATACTGTTGTGGCTTGTATTGAGATTGGGCATTTACTGTAGGAGGAGTAGCATCGGGGTTGGTGTTGTCTTCTAATCAACCTGTTCATCGTAATTAGAAAAGGCATGTGCATGGTAGAATAGTATTATTTGAGTGTTGAAATTTTTTGTTATATTTAAATAAATACTTGTCATGGTTATTCACATGACTATACTATTTTTATATTTCTCATGTGCTTGTTATAAAATGATGACGATGAATTGGGATTATGTCAATTGTTTAATGTTGAAAATGAACTAAAGAAAGGTATAATCTTTGCATTACATGTTGAGCATTTATGTTACAAAGAGGTGACTTGTGAGGCCCTCTAGGGAAAGACTTACTTGGTAGACACTCCACGATAGTCGAGATGAGGTCCCGACATGAAAAATTACAGGCTTGATGTCCTCTTATATAAAAAAATAACGGGTTTGAGATCCCCGCATGAAAAAGGGTGGGGTTGAGTGGACACCAACGGGTGTAATACTCCGCTAATCCGGTATAAGCAATAGAAGTGGGATATGGGCATTGCATTCATGAAAATAGAAATATGATAATAAGACATGAGAATGAAAATTGATGAGAATAAATATGTGAAATTGAGGTAATAGTGAATGTACTTGAAATGTTAAATATGATGTTGGCTCGTTTATTATTCTGTTATGTACTTGTTGAGATGTAGACTCACCATTGATTTATTGTTGTTTTTAGGTGAATGTTGTTGACGACATGCATGGGTGAAAGTAGTACATGTGATCTTGGATTTGTTCTTTTTTGTTGCGGCTTGTGGCTTTTAGCTGCGACTTATGGTTTTTGAGCTGTTCGTGTAAGAGATTACATAGTAACTAAAACTCACGTGTGATTTTTACCGATATAAATGAAGTCAATACAGTATGTACTACAATTAACTAGTAGACCCCATCTTGAAAAGACACTCTGTTTAAAGAGCTAGTTACTATAAAAAAAACTAGTTAGGTAGACCAGCACAGACATACTACTGGGGGTTTATATACATGAGTGAGATAGAATGGGAAATCCACATTCTACCCCTTAGTACTTACAGAGGATGTGGGTATATTGGTATATTTACATGAGTATATTCCTCTACACTATCGGGCCTAATACATATTAGGCCAGTTGCAAGGCCCAGTTAGGGGGGGTTGGGCCACCCCCACAACAAACAGGTTAGCCTATTATGGACAATGCAAACGAATACGTGGAAAAAAGAATCCGCAAAAAGCTTAAAAAGCCAAAAAGTTAGAAAATAACAAAATTTATAAATAGTAAAAATAAGCCAAAAGTTAGAAGCTCAAATCAAAATGAGCGAAGCCTAATTTAGGGCTTGTTTGGACCCCCCAATTATTTAGAATTTACTTTAAATTTGAAATGAATCTCAAATTTTCAAAAAGCAAAACTCCCTCATATATAGTATATATCCAAACACGTACGTCCTGATCAACACTACGTACGTACTCGTGCTGCATGCGCGCATCTTTTTTTTTGTATTGCCGAGGTAGGACAGGGGTGAAACTGACAGCTAAACAAGCAAAAACAACGCGGAGGAGGATGAGAGCTACAGTACATTGGCCGTTTCAGAATTCGCCTTGTTCGTTGGATCAGATACAGTGTGTTTGTGGTGCCGGGCGAGCACGGTTTCTTCTTTCTTGAAGGAAACGAAAATTCAAGGAATAATCATGCACCAACAGTGTGGAACCACCGTTCTCGGCAGCGCATGGGAGCCGTCTGTTTCAGATCCAGCTTAGGCTTGTTCGATGATTATTTTTTACTAAAAATAAATAATAATAACCAAAAGAATTGGTTTTAGATAGATGAAACAAGTGATGGAAAAAGTGCAAGAGATATATACATAAGATGGAAGTAAAAAGAGCAAGTGTAATACACATGTGACCCAAGATAGAAGTGAAAGAAACAAAAATCTCCGAAGTAAGATAGAAGCAAAAGAAACAAAAATCTACATGATAGAAGCGAAAGAAACAAAAAAAACCGTTTTAAGAAGTCAATTTTCGTATTCACTATCATTTCTCAAAAAAAGGAAGCAGAAGCGAAAGGCCACAGTGCAGCGGGCGGACGCGCTACCGTTGCATCTTAAAGCCTGACAGTACTGCAACTACCCCGTGAGTCATGAACCCATCACATCTCTACCCCTCTATAATACACCAAAATTTTCTTTACTAAATCCACCCCCCTCAACCACCCCCACAGTCATACCTAATCTAAGTTCACTCAGATTTGTGTACCAAAGTAATCCAACTTCATACAAATGAATGGTTTGGATCTCTCCTCAAGCCTTCTTCTCTTACTCATTGAAGATCCTAAGGCCAAAATCATCCGAATCATGCACATCATTGAACCAAGAACCACCCCGCGCCCACGCACACGCCCCCGACGCTGCCTCCCCACGGAGATACCCTTCCTCCCCTCCTCACCGCAGCCTCTGCACCCAACTCGAGCTCCCCGCTAGGGCTAGAGCTTCCCTCCTCCCCCCATCGGAGACCTCTTTGCGGCGGCGGCGGCGGCGGCGGAAAAGGAGGAGAGCCGCTGGAGATGGCGGAGCGGCTGACGCGTATCGCGATCGTGAGCGAGGACAAGTGCAAGCCGAAGAAGTGCCGCCAGGAGTGCAAGAAGAGCTGCCCCGTCGTCAAGACCGGTAAACCCTCTCGGGCCTCTCCCTCCCCCCTCGCGGTTCCTGGTCGATGCGGGCTTTTTCCTTTTTCCGTGGATAGTTTTGGCGGATCGAAGTGTAGATCCCAGAGGTTTTCCTGCTTCCACCGGGCAATCTGTTCGTACGACGATTTTGATATTAAAATGGGCGTTGATTGATGTGTGGGCATTCCTTGCAAGATCCAGGGGAATTGGAGGGATTAACATAGTGACCCGTTAATTTTGCTGCTGTATCGTCGTCTAGGGTTTCTGCCTCCCGAAGCATTGGGTTCGTCGCCGCCGCCGCCATGGGTTCTGGCGACGACGAGCGCGGCACCGCCACTGCCGCCTCCAAGCATCACCACCACGACAAGGACAAGGACCGCAAGCGCTCCTCCTCCCGCCGCCACCGCGACAAGGACCGCGAGCGCTCGTGTCAGATCCCAGGGATGGAATCCGACTGGAATCGAAAATCTCGGAGATTGTGAGTCTGAAATAGAGGGGAAAGGAGGGAGCTAAGGAACACTACGCTAGCTACAGCTAAGGCACATAGAAATATCGGCAAAAGGGTTGTCCCCTCCATTCAGTTCAGAAGGCATATAAAGGTACATAGTTTGACAGTGATCTTAAGACTCTATTACAGAGTTAACAACCAAATTAACTTGAACATTAAACACAAGCTACTAAACCAGCTGTTGCTTAAAACGATCTGGGCCGTCGAGATGGCTTCAATGAAATTAGTCAGTTCCCCACCATCGGATGGAAGTAACTGGGACGCAGCGAAACGTTATTTCTTCAGACTTCCTCCTTTCTTCAGATACTCCAGGATGGCTGGTTCTGACAGTGCCCCCCTCTCGCAACATACTTGTCCTCAAGTATGCTTATCAGGAAGCCAAGATAGTACCAAATGCATCCTAGCCTTGACGTTATCAAATGCATTAATGACAATATCAAGGGCTTCCCAGAATGCATGGGGAACACATACTCAGTCTCTGGACAGGCTCGATTCTGAAGAGTATCAGTATGCAGGCAGGAGTTGGTAGCACAAGCAGCTGCAGCAGCTACTGTAGATTTAGCCAGTCCAATATTCCAATCACGACACAAATATTGTCGGCTCCAGATGCTTTTTGCAATGAAATCTTCATGTATTAAAATTAGAGTTCCTTTATGGCTGCAAGACACTCTCATTAAAGCAAGGTTCTTCAAGAATTCACATCCAAGAGTACCAGATCCCACAACAAAAACGTTAGCGTCTCGCCTCCTCTTCTGAAATGAATCAAAATAGAAGAACTGATAGTGAGAATGAAATTTCCCAGAATATGCCTTCTCATTTGTCAGGGCTTCCTTCTTTGTGATGAATTGGTCCAAACCAACCATAGCAACACGTTAACACAAGGAACATCCTCATCAGACTCTTGT
Organism: Dendrocalamus latiflorus; assembly: GCA_017311315.1. Lineage (NCBI taxonomy): Eukaryota > Viridiplantae > Streptophyta > Magnoliopsida > Poales > Poaceae > Dendrocalamus > Dendrocalamus latiflorus. Next base: position 3,949,334 of record CM029656.1, read on the forward strand.
GTTTTTCCCCTCCAGATATCAGGATGTTGTACACTCTTCCCATACGGATACTTCTTGTGGCCAAGTACAGCGTCGGGAACCAAGATACGGACCTTCTTGCCCGTTACAACTTTCCTTGAGAGGACACGACCAAAAGCTAAGATTCTGCCTTTGTCAGATGCTGGAACCATCTCAGAGACATTCAACTTAAGAGAACCTCCCATATTACAGTTTCTAATAGCAGTTGCACAAATACCATCAAGGGGTCCCTCGAATAAGTTCTCCACACGATTTCTCTGTGCCTTCAATGGATAGGAAAGGTGGAATATCATCATCTTAAGCAGAGCATTGTTGGCTGGCAGCCAGGTTTGCATAACACGCTTCATGAGAGCCTTGCCTATTAACTCCTTCTCATTAGTCTTCAGGGTCACACCAAGCTTCCGCAATATTGACCACAACTTATCCTTCTGATCATTCATGCAGGTCTTGATGATTTGCTTGATTGGCTTATAGTAGAATTGAACAAATCCTCTCTTACAAGTAATAGAGCCAGTGTGCTGGATGGTCCATTTCTTTGTGGTTGGATCATCGTAGTTCTCACCCCAAAGCCTCTCCATCTTTTTAGACTCATCAACTCCGAACTTGGACGCATATATTTTTGTAAAGTTATACAAGGTAAAAGCCCAACCATGCAAACCTTCAACTTGAAGCTCAAATAAGCATCTGTCCATCTTGTTCACTGTAAGGACAGACCTAATCCTCCCACTAAGGGCTTGGCGGAGCACAGTTTCAGTTGGCATGCTGACACCCTCAATACAGTCAACCACCACCAAGGTACCTTCCTTTGATGCCCACTGGAACCCAGCCACAACAGAATCCTTGATGTCATAAAGATACTGTACTCTCTTACACATATCGATCACCATTTTAGGACCAATGGTCTCAGGTCCAAAGCCCCAATTCTTCTTGGCGAGATCCTTGTCCCACCAAAACTCCTCAGATAGGATCTTGGAGTGCACCTTAAGATCATCACGTGGGCCAATGCGACTGTCGGGCCCCCGGATTTCCAAACTCGGACCCTTTGTGTATTACTGCACTAGTCCCAGATCAAAGCTAGTGCACACAGTTGAACAGAAATGAATACAAAACCAGCATCGCTTAATTACAATAATAGAGAGTACAGACCGAAAGGTCTCATTATTACAATTGAGGTTTCAGGACCTCGCACACATGAAACACAGCGGAAGCAAAAGATAAACTCGGTGAAGACCCATCAATACGCCACAGGCAATTGACTGGGGAGCGTGACCTAGTCCTCCGGGAAAAATCCATCACAGCCACAAGCGAAGCAGTAGTCGTAGTCTCCTTCTTTAGCTTCGTATTCTTCTGAGATTTATTTTTGAGAGCAACGCGTGAGTACATAAAGTACTCCGCAAGTCTTGGGAAAAATGCAATAGATGCAAGGCTTGACAAAGGAAGGCCATATGGTTCTTTTGCACAAAGCAATATTTGAAATCTCAATTACTACTAATTAATTTCGAAGGCATCAATTTTAATAAAGTAAATATTTAACATAATTAACTTTCTAGTGAAGGTTCCAACTACCAACACTAGCTAACCAATTACCATTGGTCAAGTTTTAAACTGCGGGTTCCATCCACCCTCTCTGGCTCCATCCGCCAGGATTCCCTTCCGAGAGTTCCCTCCACTCTCGGAATACAAAACTTTTGATTTTAAAACCAAAACCAGAAATCTACCATGTGAATGCATTCCTTGCCCGCCCTTGACCGTGGGCACGGCTATTCGAATAGTTTTACACTCTGCAGAGGTTGTACAACTTTACCCACAAGAGATAAATTATCCTAAAAGTCAACACGCTTCCTTTGGCATGAGACCCAGATAAAATACCACAAAGCCTTTACCTTACTCTAATCTAGCTAGATACCACCCGCTGAGGTTTCACCGCAGAAGGGTTAAATCCGCCCAATCTGAAGCCCCCTCTTGCGCCATATGAGTACAGTAAATCCCTGTCCCTCACTGTGAATAACCAGTCCATCCCTGGCACCCACTTTCCACTGGTGGCACCTAAACTAGACTATCATAAGTTAGTCAGCCAGGTCGTACCCATATAGACTTGTGGTTGTACGGTTAATGCTCAGTCTGGACAAACACAAGCGTCAGTCCTTAGTTGACTAGGGTGGAACATACACTTAACAAGTTCTCGTGCTTACTGCACCAACCCAAACAGCCATCCACCCTAATCTAAACCAACTTTCACATTTTTATTTTATTTTAAAATCACAGTGACAACTCCAATTGCCACTTCACTTTCAAACACAAGGGTTCAATAATAAATCATAATTTCGCATTTTCAAGATTTTCCAAAGTTATTAGATAGCATGACTAAGCATTAACCTACCATTCTAATATTCACAAAGATTAATAGTAATCTCATTATTGAGACAAAGGGAGTTCTAGGGTGACAATGTACATGGCAATCAATGTCAAATGAGGGCATAACAAGGTTGGAATAACTAATTTCTAAAGATTTGAACTAGTGACTTTAGGTAAATAGCAATGCACATAATTTAAAATATTTTAAAAACATTTCAAAAGCATAGGTTCAAGATGATCAAAGGAGACTTGCCTTCTTGTGCACTGGTTGGTCCCTCTTGCTGCGGTTCGACAAACTCTTCGGCGACGTCGGATTCTACGCGCGAAACGACAAAACAAACAAAACAAATACAAATAAAATTCAAATAAACTCCAAAAACTGCAAAACCAGAACCAAAAGATAGAGCTCAATTTTAGATGAATTTAGGAAAAAGAATCGGGTTAATCGGAGTTCGGATGAAGGAGAACGAGCGATCCAAAGTTTGCTGGGCGAGAAAATGCTGGAAATTCACAGATGTTACTGTTCACCCGAGAGCAATTTTTGGAAAGGAGGCTAGCGCTGGCGAGAGGAGACATGGGAGATGAATCCAACTAGCAAAATGGGTTGCTAGGGACCCAAGGCACACATAGGAAGCGATGGCACGCCAAACGGAGAACGATGACGACACTGGCGGCTACAACGACATGGGTAGGAGGGAGGAATAAAACTCGGGCATAGGACATGGAGGCGTAGGGTGAGCATGGGCTAGAACGCGGCTTGGCGAAGCTAGAAAAATTGTCGGCTCGGTCAGAAACCCACTGGAGACGGCGCAATCGACGTTTGAACGACGTCGGGAAGGAAAAAGGAAAAACTTAATATCTTGGTGCTCGGTGAACGAAATCTAAAACCATTTGGAGGGTAGCTACCTGGGATGGTTTGGCACAAAGTGACGCGAACGGATTGGTGAAAACATCACCGGGTAGATGGGGGACACGTGATGCCATTGGCGGCCATGGCGAGGTTCGGAGGCAAAAATTTGTGGAGGCTTTTCGGGGAAACGGAAGTGAGCATGGCGTAGAACGCGGCGAGACAAGTCTAAGAAAAATTACGTCAAGGGCTAAAGCTTACCGGAGGCGACGAATCGACGTCGGGAATCACAAACGACCATTTTCGCGGAAAGCTCAATTCCTGACAATTGGCTCCACGAAAAATTAAACAAAATGGTAGGAAAATTTCTTAAAGGCTAGGACACAATATGACGCGAACAAAAATCGAAGCGCTTACCAAAAAGGGGTGTACGCGCGAAGGTACAGTTTTAGTGTCTGGGCCTGACAAGGTCGACGAGGACTCGGGGGATCTTCAGGTAATGGCGATGGAAGCACGATGTAGAACGCGTCGAGGCAAACTCCTTAGAACCCGAAAATATCAAATAAAATAATTTCAGATTTATTTTAAGTATATTTTAACCATTAAAAATATTTTTACTTTCTAAGCTTTAATTTAATCCAATTAAATTCAAAAACTCCACAATTGAAAAGAGGATAGAAATGGATACATTGGAATTTTTCATGAGTTTAGAAATTTGAATGGGCTCATTCTGAGTTAAAATGAAGAAATACAAGCGTTTGGAAGTTTGAGAGCAGAGAAAAAGAATAATCTGATTTTCTGGAATTATTTTTGAACTGAAAAATCAGATTATGATGTCATCAAGGGAAATGATTTTCAGAAGAATTATTTTTCTATGGGAAAGGGGATTTATATGTCAGGGTGATGTCACCAAGGATTTTGATTTTCTGGTCGAATTATTTTTCAACAGAAAAAGGGTTTTATTCACTGACAGGTGGGATCGGCTTTTGTGGACTAGGTCCATAAACCGGGGAGAAGGTTGAGGTGGCACGCAGTTGGCCGTAACGCTTGCGTAGCTCACGGTTGCTGAGGTGGCGCACGGGGACTGAGGGCATCAGCGGATGACGACGCTGCTGGGGTCGGCGAGGGGTACGCGAGAGGGAGGAGGACACGGGGAGTTAAGTGCACCTTGGCACGACACTCAGAAATTCTCGGTGGTAGCCGGCGACAAGGATGCAGGGGTGGCGAAGTGAGGGCGTTGGCGGCAGGGCTCTTCGGCGGTGGATTCACTCGGTGGAGGGGCGGGGATGTGCGCACGGGTCTAGCGAAGGTGGAGGCGACGAACGGCTATCGGTTACACCAAAGTTAAGGTTGGCATACAAACGAGTAAAGAGGGAGATAAGCGGGGTTTAAAGTGGGGAAACGGTGGAGGTTGAATGCGGGAGTGATTAGGCTTTCAATTGTAGCAAATGCCCGGGCTAACGAGAAGAAACAGCCAAATTCAAAAGCTCAGGCGGGGCATTAATGGTGGCGGTGGAAGGTTGAAGAAGGCAAGGAGAAAGAAGAAGCTGACAGGCGGGGTTGGGCTGTCGGCGAGATGGAAGACAGAGGAGGAAGGAGTGGACGGTCGGATGAATGCCACGAGGCGAAAGAAAAATCAGGGCCATCGGATTAAAACAAAGGAGTAAGTGAAGGCGGGTGGCTGAGATTAAACCGGGCGAGGATGGATTGAATCAGGGAGCGACACGTGATGGCCGAGTAGAGAGGTTGAGGATTAAATTTGATTTAGATTTTGAAAAAAAAATTAGATAAATCCAAATAAAGTTCAAATAATTTAAATTAATTAATTTGAAATTAATTTTTTCAAAGAGCGAAATTTTGGGATGTTACAGCGACCTTCATCAACGGCCTCAGCCAATCCCTCCTCCACGGGCCAAGATTCCATGTAAAGACGGTTGTGCTTGTTCTGAAACTTGCTCATAACAGTACAGGAGGACTTCTCAAGAACAGTCTCACGGAAGGAGACAACAGGAGAGGAAACAATAATTTCAACGCCACCCATGAAGTCTTCCTGCTCCAGTTTCCTTCGAAGCTTAGATCCTAAAACACTGATTTGTGCAGCATCTCTAGTGTTCTCTGGTTTCAAATCACCAGACTCCAAGGGCTCAACAGGGATAAATTCCACAGAGTCAAAATAAAGGAACTGATAATTAGGATGAAGTTTCCTAGAACATGCCCTCATAATTTCTTGGCCAACAATACCACCAAACATCGCAGCCATTGGATTCAGAACAACTCTAGAATCACTTACAAATGGTGGCAACAACTTCTCATCAAGCCCACTCACCTTACTCTTGTAACTCATGAGAGATACCTCAGTCATCTCATAGAAAAGAGAAATACCAGTGAAATTGATTGTAATACCACGATTTGCTTCATCTACATGAGTATCAGTCTTGCTAACATCACCAGCAACTTCCTGGACAATAATCCCAGCAGCTGCCACAAGAGAATCTGTAAGTGTAGACTTGCCATGGTCCACATGAGCAATAACTGATATGTTACAAATGTTATTCTTCTTGTCCATTGCTTCAATTGCTGCTGGATCTGCTATCTGCACCAAACCTCTCTCCTCCATCACAGATTTTACAATTCCTCCTTTGGCAATGAGCTCATCCAGAATCTCCTTGCCAATCTGTCCAATGCAGAAAGATTCAGCTACACCAATTCCATCCCTTTTGTTACAAACAACTCCAATACCCTTTCTATAAGCGACGTAATTATATTCAGGATGATTGAACCTCTCTTTCTGTTCTGACACTATTTCTCCACTAACTCCTACCATCAGGTTCACCTGTTGATAATGTTTACACTTATGCCCCCAAAGCCATTTGACTCTACAATATTTGCCAATCCCAGGAGGTAAAGGCTTATGAGGTGTCTCTTTCTTGTGCTCACTATCTTCATTCAGAAAGTTACCTCTAGCAGCAGTGATAAGGTCCATGTTCTGCCATTTCATATTTTTAGATCCTGTCCCGGGATCCCATACACTGACAACCTGCTCAATTCCACCAGCGACAAGCAGATTCCCTGTATCATTCATAGCCAGAGCATAAACTGACTCAAGGTCCTTTACAAATGATACAAGCTCTACTTCCAGAATCCAAGTACTGTTAGTTGGGATTACCACAAGATCCTGCTTCAACTCAGTAAAACCAATTGCATCTTCAGGAGGAATTGTTACAAGGGCAACCTCTCCCTTCTTCATGTTAAACCCAGCACAATCAGGACCAACAATAATCTCACTAGCTATTAAGTCAACCCGCTGATTTTGTTTGCACTTGTGCCCAGAGAACCATTTATACCCGCAGTGCTTGCAAACTCCTGGAGTGAAAGGTTTAATTGTTGTCTCCTTTTCCTGAACTACAGCTTCCACTAAACGTTCTCCTCCATCAATTTCAGGGGAATCAAGTTTAGGAACTTTAGCTACCGACTTATAGAAGTTAGGAGCCCTATCATAGCTGGGATTGGAGTTCCACTGTCTAGCCTTGAACTGAGATTGACTCAAATGCTCTTTAGGATTCTGAGGCCACTGCCTAACTAGGGCTAGTTCTAGGCTAGGGCTTTGGTGATTCCATGTTGGAGAAGCCCAAGAAGAACACGGCAATGGATCTTCACCACAACCACAGAAACCCCAGTGGAAGGGAGACTAAAATTACCTTCTGATGCTCTCATCGGTTGGATTCCTTGAGTGCTATTGAGATTGATCCGCCTCAGTTCATCAATCCTTCTTGTTGTCTCCATCTCCACTTCGGCCGGTTGAATCTGGTCTGGCACATTTCTTGGCTCTTCTGATGGTCGCAAGTGAAGTATTCGCCAAACAGCCGTGGAATCGGACGCATCTGCTTCATACCTCACCACCGACTTCTTCATCTTTCCCAGATCGGAACTAGGGTTAGGGATTTTACCCGGGGTGGAGCCCGGAACCTTCACCACGCTCCGATTTGGTCCGCCGCCGTAGCCGGATAAAAAGTAGGGCCGGTCCGCTGGTGCGCCGCCATAGCCGGAGAAGGAGTACGGCCGGTCCACTGGTGCGCCGCCATAGCCGGAGAAGGAGTAAGGCCGGTCCGCTGGTGCGCCGCCATAGCCGGAGAAGGAGTACGGCCGGTCCACTGGTGCGCCGCCATAGCCGGAGAAGGAGGATGGCCGGTCCGCCGCCAGGGATTGGGGATTCCACTGGGAATATACCATCCCACCGAATCGCTCCAAACCATTTGTTGCCGAGGATCGAAGCGTTCTGATACCATTTTGTCAGATCCCAGGGATGGAATCCGACTGGAATCGAAAATCTCGGAGATTGTGAGTCTGAAATAGAGGGGAAAGGAGGGAGCTAAGGAACACTACGCTAGCTACAGCTAAGGCACATAGAAATATCGGCAAAAGGGTTGTCCCCTCCATTCAGTTCAGAAGGCATATAAAGGTACATAGTTTGACAGTGATCTTAAGACTCTATTACAGAGTTAACAACCAAATTAACTTGAACATTAAACACAAGCTACTAAACCAGCTGTTGCTTAAAACGATCTGGGCCGTCGAGATGGCTTCAATGAAATTAGTCAGTTCCCCACCATCGGATGGAAGTAACTGGGACGCAGCGAAACGTTATTTCTTCAGACTTCCTCCTTTCTTCAGATACTCCAGGATGGCTGGTTCTGACAGCTCGTCCTCTCGCCACCACCGCGACGAGAGGGACGGCGACCGAGAGCGTGAGCGGGACCGCGAACGCCACCACAGGGAGAAGCAGCGGGATCGGGAGGAGAGGGAGCGGGAGAGGGAGAATGAGGAGAGGGAACGGGCGCGGCGGCGCGAGGAGAGGGACCGCGAGGAGCGGGACAGAGAGAGGGAGAGGTTGAGGAGGCGGGAGGTGATAGAGGACGAGGAGGACCGCGACCGCAAGCGCCGCCGGCGGTCCTCGCACCACCACCGCGACGCGGAGCCGGAGGCGGCGCCGGCGGTCAGGGAGGATGAGGATGAGGAGGAGGTGGAGAGGCGGCGGCAGAAGGAGAAGGAGGACATGGAGGCCGAGCAGCAGCGGCTCGATGACGAGATGGAGCGCCGCCGCCGCCGCGTGAAGGAGTGGCAGGAAAAGCGCCGTGAGTGTTAGACTCCTGGTTTGTTGCCTTGCATGGCGTTGTATTTCCAGCCGCTTATCTCTCCTAACCTCCCGATCCTAATGCTATAAATCGGTTGAGTGTTAAGGAAAGGGTCACGGCCTATATATGTACCTTCCGTGATTAATCCAAGTATTGCGTTGTGCATATCTACGCTTTCATGGTATCAGTTTGTTTTCGATCCTAAACTTCCGCTCCTCTCCAACTTTCTTTGTTTTCTCGCCGGCAACATCTCTTCGCCTCGGCGTTCCATGGCCGCGCCCGACGGTACCTCTGCGTCGGACGGCGCCGCTCTCGATGCTGCCGCGGCAGCGGCTGGCGCTGCAGCCCGCGCAGCCGTTCCCCCTACTACTGGCGCAACTGGTGCTGTCGCCGGTGCCTCTCTCGCGGACGCCATTGCTACAGCTACGGCCGATGCCGTGCGCGCCGTCCTCACCGCCTTCGGCTCTCCTGGACCGGCTCTGGTGGCGCCCGCTACTGCTGCTTCCACGGACTTGGCAGACGATGCCACGGCCTCGCTCCATGCACAAGCCGTCGCCGTACTCAACATCAAAACGTTGGTGCCCGTCACTCTCGATCTCGCCGCGTCCAACTACACCAAATGGCGCGGCCTCTTCCTCGTCATCCTCGGCAAGTACGCGCTTGCCGACCACGTTCTCTCCGACGTCTTGCATCCCGACCGGCCGGATTGGATTCGGATGGATTGTGTGGTTCTTGCGTGGCTCTACGGCTCCGTCTCCGCCAAGCTCCTCGAGATCGTGATGTCGTCTTCCTCGACCGCCCGCATCGTCTGGCGCGCTCTCGAACATCAATTCTTGGGCAATCGGGAGCAGCGCGCCCTCCATCTCTCGGCGCAATTCCACTGCTTCGCCCAGGGAGATCTCACCGTCACCGACTACTGTCGTCGCCTCAAGACTATGGCTGACGGCCTTGCTGACCTCGGCGAGCCCATCGCCGACCGCACCCTCGTCCTCACCCTCCTCAACGGTTTGAACGAGCGGTTTCAACACTTACAAACAATTCTTCCTTTACAGAAGCCGTTTCCTACGTTCGTCGAGGCCCGCTCTCAGTTGCTGCTCGAAGAAATCACCAAGGGCAGTCGCTCCTCGGGCGCCTCGACCGCCTTCCTGGCCGCTGGCTCCACTGGCGGAGCAGCACGCGGCTACGCCTCCGGGGGCGCACCTACCCCTAACCCCGCTCATGTCACTGGGTACGGCGGGGGCTCGGGTGGAAACACCGGTGGAGGTTCGGGTGGCGGCGGTGGCCGCAACTCCCGAAATAAAAATAACCGTCGGCGCGGCAATGGTGGTGGCCAAGGCACCGGTTTCCCTCAACAGCAGCAGTACTCCGGTCACCAACAGCAGCAACCGGCAGCAACTTGGCCCAGCCCGTACAACCCTTGGGCTGGCACTATACAGATGTGGCCCGGACCAGTGAGCCGTGGCCTTCTTGGTCAGCGCCCTGCCGGCTCGCCAGGCGCAGGCCAATTCGCCGGCGCAGCGCTGACGCTCCCAGGTGCGGCTCCCGTGGGATCTCTCGGCCAACTTGGCCCCGTTCACGCAGGCTCCCCCGTGGGCTCTCTCGGCCATCTCGGTCAGGCTCCCGCGCCCGGCGTTGGATACGGCACCCCTGCGCCGTCTTCGCCCTCTACATGGACCAGTGCTCATAGCACACTTGCGCCGGTGTGGGATCAGCAAACTCTGGCCAATGCATTTCACACCGTCTCCCTGACACAGCCGCCTACATCAAGCAGTGACTGGTACATGGACACAGGTGCAACATCTCACATGGCTTCGGATGCCGGTACTCTCTCCTTTTCCCACACACCTCCTGTTAATACACCCGCTAGCATTGTTGTTGGCAATGGTTCCCTTCTTCCTGTTACCTCCGTTGGCTCTACCTTGCTACATAGCCCGACTAACTCTTTTTCTCTCAACGGTGTACTTATTTCTCCTACTATGATTAAGAATTTAATCTCTGTACGTCGTTTTGTTTCTGATAACAATTGCACCGTTGAGTTTGATCCCCTTGGCTTCTCTGTGAAGGATCTTCATTCCAGGAACGTGATCGCCAGGTGCAATAGCTCGGGCGACCTCTATCCTTTTTGTCCGTCCTCGTCGCCTCCTGCTGGCTCCTTCCTCGTCGACTCCGCCACTCTTTGGCATCGTCGCCTCGGTCACCCTGGACATGACGCCCTCGCTCGTCTTACTCGCACGACCGCCATTCCTCCTGGCACCTCCACCACCATCTGTCACGCTTGTCAGCTTGGTCGACATGTTCGCCTTCCTTTTACTAGCTCCACAACTAGAACAACTTTTGCATTTGAATTGATTCATTGTGATCTTTGGACCTCTCCTGTTGCGAGTGTTTCGGGCTACAAATATTATCTTGTAATTCTTGATGATTTTTCGCACTATGTTTGGACTTTTCCTCTTCGTCTTAAGTCCGACACGTTCGCCACTTTATCACATTTCTTTGCCTATGTTCATACTCAGTTTTCCACCACCATACGTAGTGTTCAATGTGATAATGGCCGTGAGTTCGACAACTCTTCGGCTCGCACCTTCTTTCTTACCAAGGGCGTTACAATGCGCATGTCTTGCCCGCACACCTCGCCCCAAAATGGGAAGGCCGAACGCATGCTTCGCTCCTTGAACAACATAGTGCGCACTCTCCTGTTTCAGGCTAGCCTTCCCGCCTCCTTCTGGGTCGAAGCCCTCCACACCGCCACACACCTCATTAACCGCCACCCAACCAAAACACTTGACCACAACACCCCGTCTTTTACTCTCTACGGTGTTGCTCCTTCCTATCAACATCTTCGTGTTTTTGGTTGCGCCTGCTACCCTAACCTTTCCGCCACTGCTCCTCACAAACTCGCTTCTCGCTCTGTGCGATGTGTCTTCCTTGGCTATCCTCTTGAACACAAAGGGTACCGGTGTTTTGATCCCGTATCGAATAGGGTCATCATCTCACGCCACGTGATTTTCGATGAGTCCACGTTCCCCTATGCCGAGTTATCACCTGATGCGACAAGTGCTACTGACTTAACTTTTTTGGAGGATTTTTCAGATAGCTCGCCACCGCCCATCAGCCGGACTCTCGCGCCGACCATGCGCGGTCCCGCGCCCACTGCTCGGGTTCTCAAACTACCCGCGACGGTGGCCACCGGATCAACGCCTTCTGGGCCCCGCGAGATGGCTGTTGCTGCGTCCGGCCCGTCCGCTGCTGGCGCCTCCCCACATCCGGCACGCGTGGCAGACACCGGGCCGCCTGCATCCCCTGGCCCGCGCTCTGAGCCGCCTGGGCTGGCTCTCCCGCCCCAGGCCGTTCCCACGCGCGTCCGCAGTGCTCGGGTACCGGGAGTCCCTCGCCCACCAGCGACTCTCGGTGCCTCACCTGCTGCGCCAGTGATCAATCTTCACCCGATGACTACAAGAAGCAAGGTTGGCATTCATCAACCCAAATCCAGAGAGAGTCTTCATGCAGCTGCACTCTCCCCTGTCCCTCGGACATACCGTGCGGCCCTGGCTGACCCTCATTGGCGCGCCGCAATGGAGGACGAGTTTGCTGCTCTTCAGGCCAACAACACATGGGAGCTTGTTGCTCGCCCTCTCGGTGCCAACATTGTTACTGGGAAGTGGATCTTTCGTCACAAGTTTAAGGCCGATGGCACTTTGGACCGCTACAAGGCTCGTTGGGTCCTTCGGGGTTTCACTCAACGCCCCGGTGTTGATTTTGACGAGACTTTCAGCCCTGTTGTGAAGCCTGCTACCGTCCGTACTGTTCTGAGCCTGGCGGTGTCCCGGGACTGGCCCATTCATCAACTGGATGTCAAGAATGCTTTTCTCCATGGCACACTAGATGAGACAGTGTTTTGCATTCAACCTTCAGGGTTCGTTGACTCTTCCCGCCCTGACATGGTCTGCCGCCTCAACAAGTCCTTGTACGGTCTCAAGCAGGCGCCCCGTGCTTGGTACAGCACTTTCGCCAGCTTCCTTTTGTCCATTGGGTTCCATGAAGCGAAGTCTGACACATCACTATTCATCTATCGGCGCGGAGTTACCTGTGTCTATCTTCTTCTATATGTGGACGACATAGTCTTGACTGCCTCCACACCTGCTCTTTTACAGTGGACTATCTCTGCCCTTCAGTCACAGTTCTCCATGAAGGATATGGGGTCACTCCATCACTTTCTCGGCATCAGTGTGACTCGTCAATCCTCCGGTCTATTCCTCAGCCAGCGCCAGTACTGTCTTGAGATTCTGGAGCGTGCTGGTATGCGCGAATGCAAACCCTGCAGCACGCCCGTCGACACTGCTGCCAAGCTGCCATCTACAGAGGGTTCACCAGTTTCTGATCCTACAGACTATCGCAGCCTGGCTGGTGCTCTCCAGTACCTCACCTTCACCAGGCCGGATATTTCCTATGCTGTACAGCAGGTGTGCCTTCACATGCATGATCCCCGCGAACCTCATCTTGCCGCGTTAAAACGGATCCTTCGGTATATTCGCGGCACTTTGGCTCATGGCTTGGTTATTCAGCGGTCCTCCTCACATGACCTGGTTGCTTACTCCGATGCTGACTGGGCTGGCTGTCCTGACACACGGAAATCTACCTCCGGTCATGCAGTTTTCCTTGGTGACAACTTGGTTTCCTGGTCCTCCAAACGCCAACCCACTGTGTCCCGCTCTAGCACTGAGGCCGAGTACCGCGCCGTCGCCAATGCTGTAGCTGAAACATGTTGGCTTCGACAACTACTTCATGAGTTGCATGCTCCACCCACTCGAGCTACTCTTATCTATTGTGACAATGTCAGTGCCGTCTATCTCTCGACGAATCCTGTCCAGCACCAGCGGACCAAGCACATTGAGATTGACTTGCATTTCGTCCGGGAGAAGGTCGCTCTTGGTTCGGTCCGTGTCCTCCACGTTCCGACGACGTCCCAGTATGCTGACATCTTCACCAAGGGTCTGCCTACGGCGGTCTTCACTGACTTTCGGTCCAGTCTCAACGTTCGTCCTCTCGTGCCCGACGTTGCGACTGCGGGGGCGTGTTAGACTCCTGGTTTGTTGCCTTGCATGGCGTTGTATTTCCAGCCGCTTATCTCTCCTAACCTCCCGATCCTAATGCTATAAATCGGTTGAGTGTTAAGGAAAGGGTCACGGCCTATATATGTACCTTCCGTGATTAATCCAAGTATTGCGTTGTGCATATCTACGCTTTCAGTGAGCAGCAGGTGCAGCAGGAGGATGGCACCGGCGGTGCTGCCACTGCCGCTGAGGCTGACGGTGGAGGCAAGGCTGGGAAGAAGTGGACCTTGGATGGCGAGGAGTCTGATGAGGAGGGGGATAAGGAGGATGCCAAGAAATCGGAGAATGGTGGTGCCAGTGCTGGTGCCATGGATGTTGACTTGCCGGATGGGGGTAATGATGCAAATGATGGTGCTGCTATGGAGGAGGATGAGATTGACCCGCTCGATGCATTCATGAACTCCATGGTGTTGCCGGAGGTTGCAAAGCTGGAGAGTGTTGTGGCAGCAACGGAGAGCGTGCCTGCTGCCAATGCGGATGACAAGAATGATAAAAGTGTGAAGGATGTCGTGAGTAATGGGGATAAGAAAGGGCCGAAGAAGGTGATGGGGAGAATTATGCAAGGAGATGACTCGGACTCGGATTATGATGATGCTAATAATGATGAGGCTGGATTGGAGGATGAGGATGATGAGGAGTTCATGAAACGTGTCAAGAAGACAAAGGCAGAGAAGTTGGATATTGTTGACCATTCCAAGATTGACTACCAGCCATTCCGGAAGAATTTCTACATTGAGGTGAAGGATATTATGAATATGGCAGCCGAGGAAGTGGCAGCCTACCGGAAGCAGTTGGAGCTCAAGGTGCACGGGAAAGATGTGCCCAAGCCAATAAAGATGTGGGTACAGAGTAGACTGACGAGCAAGCTACTTGACACCATCAAGAAGCTTGGTTTTGAGAAACCGATTCCTATACAGGCACAGGCATTGCCGATTATAATGAGTGGACGTGATTGTATAGGAATTGCAAAGACTGGATCTGGCAAGACACTAGCTTTTGTCTTGCCCATGCTGAGGCATGTCAAAGACCAGCCGCCTGTTGTCCCTGGAGATGGCCCTATTGGGCTCATTATGGCTCCTACCAGAGAGCTCGTGGTGCAAATACATTCAGACATCAAGAAGTTCTCTAAGGTGCTTGGGATTTGCGAACATAGTGACAATCGAATCTTTCTCCGTGAGCTAGAGATGCTGTTGATGCTATAAACACTGCTTGGATCGGAGTTTGAACTGTTGAGGAGAGTGGCATGCTAGCTAGCTTGTCTGGATGTTGAATTGAAATGTCAGAATAACCTAGCTGTAGGATGCAGTTTTCTATGTTAACATGTAACAGGAGCTGCTTGACGGTGATTACGATTTTTCCTGTCAGAGAGTAACAATTATTTCACGTATGACATTGAGCTTAACCGGGTTTGGCTGGGGGAATATGAAAAGGAAAACAATCATTCTTGTAAGATAAGTTATTAATCAAGGTAAGATTGATTTTTATCGTGGTAACTGGCTTCACAATACCAACCTAACAAACAATTGGCTTTTTTAAAAAAAAATGATATGCACAACTTAATAAGCTACATGTGCAAGAAACTTTCTTTTTCTTAAATGGGATAATCAGACCTTAGCATGTTAGTAGGTTTTTGGCCATAATTTGGAAGTTCAGCTCGTACCCAACTCCAGGATAACTCAAGTTTGAGGTGGTCCATGATCTGCATCACCCCGCGATACCCGTCTCCACCCGAGCGCGCCCTCCGCGCCCAATCCCGCGCCTCTCGGCCGGACGCCACCTCTCCTCCTGATTTCCCCTTTCCAAAAATAGATCTTCGAAAAATAGAAACAATCACATCACAATACACAATCATCGCCACCCGTGGAAGAAAGGACAGTAAGGGCGTGCAGCGGCCAGGCGTGCGTCTCCGCCACCGCCCTCCCGCCCGCTCTGTTGGAAATAATCTTGTTTTAGAAGTCATTTACAAAGTTTGGAAGTGATCGAAGTTGAGACGGAGACGGAATTAGAAGTCGTATCGGAAACGGAGTAGAAGTCGTATCGGAAACGGAGTCGGAGTCGGAGTTGTAACTTGTAGTCAAAACCGAGTAGGAGTTGTAGAAACTGGGTATAAAAAGTGGTGGAGTCTTGTAACCAATGTGTGCCAAAAAGTACCAAGCAATTATGAGAAAAGAAGAAGTGAAAAGCAATCCCTGTGCGTTCTGTACAATCTCGTAGGCGTGGGCGAAGTCGACTTACGACCACAGCAAACGTGGTCGGGAGGTCCTACGACCACAACAAAGCTACAGTAGATTTACGACCACGGCAAATCTACTGTAGACAAGGTCGAAAGGCGTTTGACCACAACGAAATTGGAAGACGGTGAGATCGAGAAGTGATACGACCACATCCGAGAGAAGACGAAATTTTATCTTGTTTTGTATTTTACTGTAGCATTAGCACGGACACACTACTAGTCAGGTTTAACGTGTAATATGCAGGCAGCAGAGTCAAGTCTGTATTCATATGAATGCGTTGTTGAATTATTACCTTTGTCGTCGGCAAAGAATCAGGTAGACTAGACATCAGCGCAGTCATGCTTCATCTTCCACCCAAGTCTCCATGTTCCATCCATGTGTCCTGAGTTCATATCTGCTGAATTTTATTAGGCCAGCTATTATTAGCAGTAGCGGAACCAATATTTTTAGAATAGGAATTTGGATTTTAGAGCTAGATTGCTCAAATACGTTGATACTGATACGTCGATATAGCGACACATCATTTTCCCCAAAACACTAATATGATACATATATATAGATATAAAAATACAGAAATTATATAAATTAACGATTTCTTATGAGTAAATGAGTAATCGTCACCAATATTTGTAAGAAATTAAAGATTTGAACTAACCTGCAATGTGTAGACAGAATCGGTTGCAGAAAAGATGCCTCCAATTGCTGCATATGTAAAATATCAGAAAAATGAGGTTCATATGGTGACAACAATAGTGCCAAGGCGAGGATCATATGGCAAACTAGTGATGGCTTACTAAGAAAATCTCCTTCATCAAGCATTCCAATGTTCATTCTGCTGACAATGGCCAAGGCTGCCGACCATGACGTTGCCGATGTGTGCGGCCAGTCAGAGAGCTAAGAACACCGAGACCGCATGGAGAAGAAATCAAGCAAGCATGCGGCAGTGCAGCCACTGGTTGCCGGAGCGGCGACGCTAGACTGCTGCCAACTGCCTGCTGGAGCCCAGTCCCCTGCAGGTGGAGTGGTCGAGTGGAGACGTCGGAGATGGTGACAGCCCGGATCCAAGCGGTGGCGCGGTGCCACAAAGCGGCAAAGCGGAGGTGCGGTCAGCCGGTTGTCCGGCCTACTGGAGCCCGTGCCCCGCAGCCGGCGGTGCAGAGGCGCGGTGCCATGGAGCACTGGAGTGGAGGGTCGGAGGCGGCGAGGCGCGGTCAACTGTGGACAGAGCTTAACTGTTGGAGCCTGGTCCCCGCAGCCAGTGGTGCGGAGGCACGGTGCCGTGGAGCGCTAGAGTGGAGGGTTGGAGGCGTGGTAGGCCGGTCACGCAGAGGTGACGCGGATGCC
This sequence comes from Dendrocalamus latiflorus, assembly GCA_017311315.1. Lineage (NCBI taxonomy): Eukaryota > Viridiplantae > Streptophyta > Magnoliopsida > Poales > Poaceae > Dendrocalamus > Dendrocalamus latiflorus. The sequence continues at coordinate 3,966,375 of CM029656.1, forward strand.
AGAGCTTGGTAGCTGGAGCCCACCACCCCGCCCACTGTGGGTCGTCGCCTTGTCGGCCGTCACTGGGGCGCTAGGGTTAGGGGATCCGGGATTTGGGGGCACCGGGACCAGATGGATGGGGAATCGCGGGGGAGGGGTGCCGGAGGGCGGGACGGGGGAATTGGGGGCGGCCTTGGGCCGATCGGCGTCGCGCGGAGAGAAAAACGGGCTAGGGTCAAAAAAATTAGGTGTTCAGTTGAACACTTATAAACTACTGTAAATCCGCCTGTAATTATTAGAATCCACGGATAAGAGTCTGTCATATTAGCAACAGTGAGCGTTCTTGGCCTTGCGATTGGGGTAGCTTCTGTCAAATGCCTTCACATTCACTTGTATCCATTCCAGTGGACAGGACATGTGCTCTTGTACAACTGTGGGGGCTGAGCCGCGCCAGACTCCCCATCAGAAAGCTAAGTGACACATTATATATACCAGTAGAGTATGCCACATCAAAAGGAGGAAAGCAACTCATCGTAAGCTAAATAAGGTTTAGCTTAGATTTTGGCTGTATGATTGACACAAATGAGACGCGGGCAGCACTGCACATCCTGGACTGGACCACCGTGGGCCCTGCTCAAAAAGACTTATTTTGAGTGGTTTTTAGCTGGAAACCACTGTAGCCGGCTAAAAAAATATTGTAGCTGACAATACCATATTTGGCGTAATTAAATTAAAAAAATTTAAAAATTTAAAAATAGAAAAAACAAATTAATCCGTCACAGCCAGTACAAACGAATATGCCAAAAAATTAAACCGACAAAAAATCTAAAATAAGATAAAATTATTGAATAGTAAAAAATAAATCAGAAACTTAAACTGAAACGAGCGAGCCCTCGCACTCAACCAGCACTTCAGGGAGGGACCTTGTTCTCACCCGTCAAGTATAGAGCAATGCAGCCAATTCTACACGGGCTGTCCTATTATTTGCCCATTTTTATTAGTCAAAAGTACTGTAATTTTATTTCTACTAACCTGCACTTGCAATGATGGAGCTGTCCTTACTTTGGGTTCTTCGGTTAGCTTACAACTAAATCGTTCGTGTAGGGATCTTTACAATAAATACAACAGAAAAAAAAATAATCACACATAATCCTACATGCACTCGGGAAACAATTATAGAGGAGCCTGAACTACTTGAAGAAAAGTATCTTTTTTCTTCCTCGCCTCTTCTCAAGAGCCTGAAAAATGCAGATGCTCCACATTAGTATTGGAAGAAGATGTGCGTGAGAATATTCTCATCATGCCTAAGGATGCATGCATGACATACAGGCGGTGACCTGCCTCTGCCAGTCACCATTCATCCAGTATGTTCTACGAGCCCTAACAAGAAAAGGCACCAGTGGTGACCTCTGACAAGCCACCAGAGGCAAGGTAACCATGAATGTGGTAACCAATCTTAAGATCTATTTAACCACATAGAGCTGAGCAGCACAGTCAATCACACGCAACACACTAACAGTGAGTACTGAGTACCAACAATGTCACAATTAACTGTTGATTTTTTTAAAGGAAAGTTGCAAATGCAGGCCCATCAAACATGCTGATCATCAAATAATACACGGTTATGAACTTGATTACCCACTTGACATTGTTGAAGAAAGATTAGATAATAAAGGGGATGCTAATATGCTATGCCTTGTACAAGAGATAAGAGATAATGAGCTCATACCATAATTCTGAACAATCTTAATACTAGAACAATGGTATCCCGCGGCCTGCAAAATTGGAATACATAACAAGGTAAGCAGTACATAATTTATGCTGAGTATATATTGTATAATCTCGCCAATAACAAAAAATAAACACCACAGCAAGTGTCATAGAAAGCATAAGAGGGTGATCTGGCAGAGTATTCTGACAGCCAAAGACAGGGTTTTCAATTCAAGTTAAATTTAAATTTGCAGAGATTGTACTTGTAAGGAAATCGGGTCCTAAATTGCCATATTTTCAATAGTATTAGACAAGTGAGCAGATTTTCAACACTGCCATATAAAGAAGTGATGACACGTATAGTTGTTTTTTTTAATGAAGCAGTAGGAGAGAGACTTGCAGCTAAAATATTTAAGAGTATATTAAAACTGTACATCTATATGGCGCATATAGATCTAACAACTACTAATGTTACCTGATGCGTTGAAACTAAACAAGAAATCACATTGGCTCGATTTGGTACTCACAGTGTATTTTCTGCTGGCTTTAGATTGTACTCAACACCATCAGCAGACATAATCGAAAACTCTGTTGGACGCTCGTATGGAACATTAATCTGGAAAAGGCAGTACAAAATTTGTTGTTAATCACACTACATATCCAACAAGCAATAAAATGCACAGGTTAAAATCAAATCTGCGAAAGGAAAACAGTGATGAAGCCAGAACTTGAAAGGTAAAAGAAATGCCAAAGTAGAAACTTGGAAATACCAAGCAAAACAGTTATCAGTGTTAACCTGGATTTCTTATTATATGGCACTGGTTAAGATCAAAAGCATGATTGCAAAGAAAAAAAAGCAAGAACAAGGTTAGTTAGCAAAATAGTGGGGAAAAACAATAATGCTCAGAGACAATTTGTCTACAAACATAGTTCTGTATAATTTGTATATATATCAAATGAGTATTGTGCTTATGTGCACAAGTCATCTCAATTGTTCTGTCCACATTTTTTATGGGAGTTTAACAATCTCTTGAAGAAAACGACATCTTATCAAAAAAGCAGTGCCCAAGCAGAATTCAAGAATTGCCAACACACCTACCAGTCAGATATAAAATTATAAAGGGAGTGCCAAGGCAAGGTTTTAAAAACTCGTCACCACTAAGCCACTGATACTAGTGTCAAGCATATTTCGGATGGTAACCCGGTAACCCATCCATACAAACCCTATACCGCATTATCCACCGGGAAACTCAAAGAAGAATCCGCCAGAAGCCACCCAGATGAACAAGATATATCTATAAATCAAAGAACAACACAGAGTTCATCGATCTTGCACTGATAAATCTGAAATCTTGAAACCATCTGGGATAAGAAATCCTCGGTCCAGGATTCAAGATAACTACTGGTAACACCAAGCTACCACTGGTTTTCCTTGTCTCCATTTTGGGGGAATCAATCTGCTACTCAGGCTGAAGGAACTAATAGAGTCCATTGGCAATTTTAGATTGAGATCAACTTTCTGAAAAGAAGTACTGCTAAAGAGTAGGGACATACAGCAGTTGCTTGCTGAAATTTCTCTGTGAGAACAACACCACGCTGCCCATTACATTTAATGCTGTAACCTTCCCTCTTTATTGCCAAAACACCTGGTTCCCACATGTCTAAAAATCTCACCTGATATTAGAGGATTTAACATTTCAAATAATTGCATGACACAAGAGAAATTAGGAAGAATGCCTTTGAGGGATAATTGCAAAGAATAGAGAACATACAGGTAGTTGGACTTCATAAGACGCATGCCCAATTTCAAGAGTTTTCTCAATAAGCTCTTTTGTTTCAGGATCTGCAACAAAGATGGTTACTCAAATTATGGAGAGCATACAAATCATGCGATGCTGCATTGCTGCTATTACATTACAACTTATCTAGAAAATCAGTATCACATGATTGCATGTCTTGCTTTACTTAAACCAAAACAACAGAAGTACCACCACTGTTTTGGCGTTTTGGGAATTAAGGATATATAGGTAGATCAAATATTCTCCTTAGCATAAGCATAGTTGATTATATTTATACCATATGCTCCATCATCAGAACGATGCCGGAGTAACCAGTCTTTATACTTGCTATTGGAAAGGCCTTCAGTCTGCCCACTGGCCAATATACTGTTAGTTTGTTATACTAGTTTAATGCAGCTCAACTGCATCACCATATTGGCTTAATAATTAATATACATGACCTCTGCCACAGCATGATCCAAACATAATAGGTATGTATGCCTGCTCCAATTGTCTTTAACATAATCGATCCTCTGCAACAGTTGTCAAACTGTTATTTTATCGGTGAAAGTTCCCCGGCAGTATTTTCACTCTTCTGTGAATACGTAAACCACGGCCCAACTTGACGGAGCCCGTGTGGTCCATAAGTGCGAGTGGTTGTGGAATTGGGCCCACATTAGAGGTTTACAACGTAGAATAATAGCATATAATGCTTGAGGATCCAAGCGTAGTAAAGGGTCTAAATGCAGGTGGGGCTTTCGCAAATTTTGAACCTGAGGTGTTACACTGTATTGATTTAGCAGTAGCACTTTACAATTCCTAGAGTTTGTAAACTTCTTGGCGTAGCTGCTCTGAAGTTAGAAATTTGCAAACCTTCAATTCATACGTAATTTCGTGGAGTTATCGACTGTTTATTAAGCATATACGACTAAAAGTAGCCAGGCTATCTTTTGCATCATGGATACACTTGGAACAAAAAACACAAAAACAAATAAATGCACATAGGGTAAGAAAAGTTAAAGTGCAAAATGAAAGAACATATTCATAGTTTTCATACACTCACCACAGGTAATGTTTCTTTGTTCGTTAGCATAAACCTTGACGATTTCCCCCTACAAAGGAAACAGGAAGGTTTCAAACAAAACCAAACATTTTAACACTGGAAGTAATAGTAGCAAATCAATTTTCTAGAAAGAAATGTAACCGTGCAGCAGATATAAACTATTCTTACATAGCATCTTGGTGATTTCAAAGAAAGAAATTTAAGAAAAATAGCAGGTGGGATTTTGTCTCAAATTGACTGGTCATTCTGGATCTCAACAAATATAAATGGGAAAATAAAAGAGTATTGTTGTGGGGGTGGCCCAACCCCCCGCGACTGGGTCGTGCAACTAGTCCAACATGTAATAGGCCCAATAGTGTAGAGGAATATACCAGTGTAAATATACCAATGTACTCTCATCCCTTGTAAGTACTAAGGGGTAGAATGGAAAATTTTCCATTCTACCCAACTCATATATATAAACCCCCAGGAGGGGCAAAGGGGGGACATCCTCTCATTATCACCAACTCTCCAGATCTAGCTCTCCTCTTCCTCTTCTACCAATCCCCCTCTCTTCATGTCTAGTCTGTAGCTACGACAGATGGCGTCGTCCGTGGGGACGACTAGAAGTTACGTATGGAAGAGATTTCTCCAACGTTCAATGAAAGCGGCGGCTACGTGGACTCTTTCGGTAGATCCATCCATGGCAAGCTTCCACAGGCTTCCACAGGATGACCGGGCGTGCCATCGGCGTTAGATCTGCGCATGTGCGCCCACGCTTAGCGTGGCCCCTCCGGGGCTCGCCGCCTGATCCCCGTATGGGACCTCTGCGCCAAGTCAAGCCTTCATGCCGACTTCGACGGCCTGCGATTCATCGTCACGAGCACCGCAGGTGGCATGGCGTTGCAGTCGACGCCGAGTCTCCGCGCTGTGGCCCGAGCGGCAGTCTTCGCCGAGCCTCCGTGCCACAGTCCGCATTGCAGTCGCTCCGCACTGCTGTCCGCGCCGTGATCTACGTCGAGCAATAGCGTCGACCTCCGCGCCGAGCCTCCGACGGCTCCACGACCATCTCCACGCGCTCCGCGCGATGGTCTACCCACTGGTTTCCGCATTGGCGAATACATGCCGAAGCTGGGACTTCCACCTAGAGCTGGGACTTGGGCCGGGCTTTTTTGGGCCAGCCCGAAGCACGGCCGACACGGCACGGCTCAAGCACGGCCCGGCCCGACACGTGGCGGGCCGTGCCGGCACGGCACGAACGGTGGGCCGGGCCGGGCTTGGAAAATCGACACGGTGGGCGGCACGGCACGGCACGACAGATCGTGTCGTGCTTGGGCCGGCACGGCACGGGCGGCACGGTGGGCACGGGCGGCACGGCGGGCACGCCGGCGCCACCGGCCGGGCCGCCTCGCTCGGCCTCTACCTCGCCTCCCCGGCTCCCCCAGTCCACCCTCCCGTCGCCATCGTCAGAGCCCCAGTCGCCGCCCGGCCATCCCCGCTGCTCTCAGAGTAGTCACCATCGCCGTCGCCGTCGCTCGGGGGAGGAGGGAGGCGGCCGGGCCGCCGGGGGATGTCGGGGAAGGAGGGGGCGCTAGGGGATGTCGGGGGAGGCGGCGGTGGCAGGCGAGGTGGGGGAGGAGGCGGCGGGGGAGGTGGGGGGAGGAGGCGGCGGTGGGGGAAGAGGCGGCGGGCGAGGTGGGGGAGGAGGCGGCGGTGGCGGGGAAGGTGGGGGGAGGCGGCGGCGGCGGCGAGGGAGGAGGGGGAGGAGGCGGTGACCGGGGAGGAGGGGGGAGGAGGCGGCGGCCGGGGAGGAGGGGCGAGGAGGCAGCGGCGGCGTGGGAGGAGGGGCCCGGCGGCCGGGGGGCCAGGGAGGTGGGGGAGGAGGAGGGGCGGCGGCGGGCGCGGCCGCGTGGGAGGGAGGAGAAACCGAGGGTGGCGCGGCCGCGTGAGATCCAGATCTGGCGAGAAATGAGGCGCCGACCGGATAAGGAGAGAAAGAAAAGGAGGAGAAGAAAAAGAAAAGAAAAAGGAGAAAAAGAAAAGAAAGAGGAGAAAAAAGAGGAAATAAAATAAAATAGGTAGAAATAAAAGTTGTCGGCTATATTTTGCTAAATTTATAATGTGTAGCAATTAAATTATTAGAATATCATTTAGATTGCCTTTTGCGCAGTTAAATATCTAGTTAATTCGCTTCAACAAGCGCATTGGACGTGTTACGGATTTAGATAAGCAGATGCAGTTTGCATTTCCAATATCTCCAATTTCTGCAATCCCCCAATTTTACTAGGTAGTTCTACAGTTTTATCCAAGATAATCGTTAAATGAACTCTGGTTCGGTCAGGGGAAATTTTAGCCTTCGCTTCCTCGTTCTTGCATCACTAGGGCGACGACGAGCTCCATCGGTTTTTTGCCGTGATCTGGCGACGTCGAGGGGCTCCTCATGGAGTTCTCTAGTGCGCAGCTGCGCTATCGATCGGGTAATAGAACTGATCTTGTAGGCTGCCGAGGCCGAGGGGAAAATTTGCTACGCTTGTGGCAGAGCCGAGGCGGCGGTCCGGTGGAGCTCAGCTGAGAGGGGAGGAACTCAACTTAATAAACTCGGTGGGCATGCGGGACAACGAAAAGGTTTGGCGTTGTAATATAGAGAAGGTTCGGCGTTGTAACTGTTCAGACGAAATTACTTCTTTGCCCACTTTACCTAGCACCACTCCTACACACCACTCAGAGGCACCGGAGGAGTTAAGATCATGAGAACCGTTCGACGAGCTAAATTGGACGGCTGAGAACAAGCGAATGTACCGAACCATAACTCTTCTTCATAACATCATACTTCTCATTTCTGTCGGGGACTGCGCTGAACAATCTCTCAATAACTGTTGAGTCTGGCAACTCAACACCCAAAGCTCGGATTTCGCCAGCCAAGCTCGTTAGTTTTTATGAGAACTCACCGACACCTTCGGTCTCTCCCATGACCAGGCGATCGAACTGCCTCTTCAGCACTTGTGCTCTTGCCTTCTTGACGCGTTCTTCTCCAATGCGCATCTCCTTGATAGCTTCCCACGCTTCTTTTGCAGTTTCCTTCTCTGCAACAGTCATTAAGACCTCGTCGGGGACAGCCTGCGATATGACGGCCATAGCACTTTGGTCTTGAGTCTCTTCGACCGGTGCATCTCCTTCGATAGCCGTCCATACTCCCAGAGCGCGCATGACGATCTTCATCTTCACAGCCCACAGGCCGTAATTTGTGTCGGTCAGCATAGGAAATTGGAATGGTACCGAACCTCCTCTCATTGGTGCTCGTGGTGGAGGCTGCGGTTTCTTTTCACCGGAGCCTTCCGCACCTGCAACTTTCTTCTCATTTGACTTGTCCTCCATTGCCACCTTGCTCTGATACCAAATGTTGGAGAGTCTTACGACCTCCCAGGACCCTTTACGACTTGTTAGAGTCGTTTACGACCAGATAGAAATTGAATACGACCAGTCCTGGATGCTTACGACCAGTTCCGATCGCTTCAAACTCTATCGATCGATTTTCCTCCGTAGTCGTAAAAACATTGTAGCAATTACGACCACTTCTCCTTATCGAGCGCTGTCTTCCTCCAGCCGCTCTCGAAGAATACCGTGATCGTAAATCTTTACGAACACGCAGTGATGCTGGCGATCACCGTTCACCGTAGTCGAAACACCCTTTCGACTACGTTCACTTCCTTCGAACGTGATCGGAGTTGCTTCCGATCACATACAAACCTTCTCGGCGTAGTCGATGCTCCTTACGACCACCTTCACCGTGGTCGTAGCCTTCTCAACGTAGTCAATGCTCCTTACGACCACCTTCACCGTGGTCGTAGCCTTCTCAACGTAGTCGGAACAACACTGTTCCTTGCCGTGATCGTAGCACCCGTCGATCACGCCTGCTGGAAACTTTTCCCGTGGTCGTGACTCCTCCCGATCACGCTTGCGGTGATCGTGAGTCCTTCCGACCACGTATTGCACAAACACACGACAACACAAAGCTTTGTGTCTTTCCCTCTTTTTGTTTTTTCTCAATTGCTTGGTACATCTTTGGTTACATGTCTACCCCTTCTTTTATACCCAACTCTACGACTCCTACTCGGATTCCGATTAGGAATACAAAACCTATTCCGACTCCGACTTCTAATTCCTACTTCAACTCAACTTCGATTACAAACCCGACTCCGATACGACTTCTAAAACAAGATTATTTCCAACATTCTCTCCCTAATCTTGTTTTAGTAGCTTCCATCATGTTGATCTTCTCCTGTTTCTTCCTTGGATGTTTTTCTCCACCAGCTGCTTGTTTCACTGTTGCGTGGTCTTGCTTTCAACCACCGTTCTTCACGTCGTGCTTTCTCCCGCCTACTCGGCATCCAAACTTCAGGCTTTTGGCTGCTTCGACCATCCGGGTCGATCCTGGGACCTGTTTGCTGTGGTCGAACGATTTCTCGACCACGTCCAGTCTTCATTTGCCGTGGTCGTAACACTTGCCGACCGTGCTCGATCATCTTTTGCCGTGGTCGTGGTGACTCCCGACCACGTTCGATCGTCTTTTGCCGTGGTCGAATTTCTTCTCGACTACAGCCAAAACCTTCTGCCAACTTTCTCGTTACGACTTCCTGCTGTTTTTCGACCACCAGGAGATGAAGTCTTTCAGGCTCTGGTTCCTTTAGATCATTCTTCATGCCATCTGGTCTCCAAATTTTCAGCGGTATTTTGTACAACCGATTTGCTGATTTTTGTGCTCTCATCAACAACTGCTCTCTGCTGTCAAAAACCCTTAGATAAACTCCTTTTAATTCAACTCGGCACCCTTCTTCAGTCAGTTGGCCCAAGCTTATCACGTTGCTGCAAAGACTTGGTATATAATATACATCTGACAACGGTCTTTGACTTCCATCCTTGCATTTTAACAGGATTGTTCCTTTTCCTTTGATTTGAACTGTTGAGCCGTCTCCAAACTTTACTTTACCGAGCACTCTCTCGTCTAGTTCATGAAACAACGAGTGTGTGCCCGTCATGTGGTTGCTTGCTCCGTTGTCGAGATACCAATCTGTTGACTGGTCTTGAGTCTTCTCTCCCTTCTCCATCAAACTAGGAAATACTCTCCCTTCATGTAGCATCACCATTGTCGGTTCAGCTACAGTACATTGCGGCAGCAGCAGAGTCGGTTCCATCTGAACCAGATTGACTTCATCCTCTCTCTTCTTGTTTCTGCAATTCGCTGAAAAATGCCCATACTTTTTGCAGTTGTGGCATTGTATGTGGCTTCGACATTCAGCAGCGTAGTGACCGAATTTCTTGCACTTGTGGCATTGTATACTCGATTTGCCGGTTTCAGAGTTACGCCCACGACTGCTCCCGTCGTTGCGTCCTCCACCTCTCTTCACATCGTCGTTGTGACTTTCATGGCTCTTATTCTCGTTCAGTGCTTCCCACTGAGCACGAGATAGCAGCAGCTGATTACCTCCTTCCTTGTCCTGATGCCGTCTCTTCTGATTTTCTTCAAAGATTCGCAAGCGACCGACTGCCTCAGTTAGCGACATCTTCGTCATGTCTCCAAATTGCTCAATTGTGCTGATAATTTGGAGGAAACTGTCGGGGACTGCGCTGAACAATCTCTCAATAACTGTTGAGTCTGGCAACTCAACACCCAAAGCTCGGATTTCGCCAGCCAAGCTCGTTAGTTTTTGTGAGAACTCACCGACACCTTCGGTCTCTCCCATGACCAGGCGATCGAACTGCCTCTTCAGCACTTGTGCTCTTGCCTTCTTGACGCATTCTTCTCCAATGCGCATCTCCTTGATAGCTTCCCACGCTTCTTTTGCAGTTTCCTTCTCTGCAACAGTCATTAAGACCTCGTCGGGGACAGCCTGCGATATGACGGCCATAGCACTTTGGTCTTGAGTCTCTTCGACCGGTGCATCTCCTTCGATAGCCGTCCATACTCCCAGAGCGCGCATGACGATCTTCATCTTCACAGCCCACAGGCCGTAATTTGTGTCGGTCAGCATAGGAAATTGGAATGGTACCGAACCTCCTCTCATTGGTGCTCGTGGTGGAGGCTGCGGTTTCTTTTCACCGGAGCCTTCCGCACCTGCAACTTTCTTCTCATTTGACTTGTCCTCCATTGCCACCTTGCTCTGATACCAAATGTTGGAGAGTCTTACGACCTCCCAGGACCCTTTACGACTTGTTAGAGTCGTTTACGACCAGATAGAAATTGAATACGACCAGTCCTGGATGCTTACGACCAGTTCCGATCGCTTCAAACTCTATCGATCGATTTTCCTCCGTAGTCGTAAAAACATTGTAGCAATTACGACCACTTCTCCTTATCGAGCGCTGTCTTCCTCCAGCCGCTCTCGAAGAATACCGTGATCGTAAATCTTTACGAACACGCAGTGATGCTGGCGATCACCGTTCACCGTAGTCGAAACACCCTTTCGACTACGTTCACTTCCTTCGAACGTGATCGGAGTTGCTTCCGATCACATACAAACCTTCTCGACGTAGTCGATGCTCCTTACGACCACCTTCACCGTGGTCGTAGCCTTTTCAACGTAGTCGATGCTCCTTACGACCACCTTCACCGTGGTCGTAGCCTTCTCAACGTAGTCAGAACAACACTGTTCCTTGCCGTGATCGTAGCACCCGTCGATCACGCCTGCTGGAAACTTTTCCCGTGGTCGTGACTCCTCCCGATCACGCTTGCGGTGATCGTGAGTCCTTCCGACCACGTATTGCACAAACACACGACAACACAAAGCTTTGTGTCTTTCCCTCTTTTTGTTTTTTCTCAATTGCTTGGTACATCTTTGGTTACATGTCTACCCCTTCTTTTATACCCAACTCTACGACTCCTACTCGGATTCCGATTAGGAATACAAAACCTATTCCGACTCCGACTTCTAATTCCTACTTCAACTCAACTTCGATTACAAACCCGACTCCGATACGACTTCTAAAACAAGATTATTTCCAACACTACGTACGGTGGCGACACGGGCTAGCTGCAGATCGAGGCTCCACGCCGTCCTCCGGGACAGCCTCCGCGTCAACCCACTGCGTGTGACAAAAATCCTCGCGTTCTAGTGTTTGATCTTGGGCTAATTCCTTCATTTGGTATCAGAGCCGGTGAAGTTCGACAGCAAGCTGATGGCCGGTGACGAGCGTACGCCGCCATCATCTCCGAAAGGTGTCGACGACCCGAAGTCCGGCGGTAGCAACACACGACGTGAGGTCATGGTGGAACGCGTCATCAAGGAGTTCAGCGGGTCGGTGGAGTTCCCGGTGTTGACGCGGGCAAACTACCACGAGTGGGCGTTGGTGATGCAGGTGAACTTGGAGGCACTCGGGCTCTGGTGTGCCGTGGAGACGAGCGACGTCGAGCGTCGCGAGGATCGGCTGGCGTTGGCCGCCATCCTGCGCGCGGTGCCGACGGAGATGCGCTCGGGTCTCGCCGTGAAGAAAAGTGCCAAGGAGGCATGGGCGGCTGTGAACACGATGCGGATGGGCGACAAGCGCGTGCAGGAGGCGAATGCGCAGAAGCTCCTCAAGCAATTCGAGAATGTGGCATTCAACGGTGGTGAGTCCATCGACGAATTCGCCATGCGTCTCGGCTCCCTTGTTGCGGAATTGCACGAGCTGGGAGAGAACATCAAGGAGGTGCGCGTCGTCAAGAAGCTGCTTCGCGTGGTGCCGGCGAAGTACAATCAAGTCGCCGTGTCCATCGAGATGCTCATGGACTTGAATACGATGTCGCTCGAGGAACTGGTTGGACGACTCCGAGTTGCTGAAGATCGGTGCGGTGCCGAGGCGATCGCGGACGGCGTCGGGCAGTTGCTGCTCACCGAGGAGCAGTGGGAGGCGCGCCGACGTCAGGGCAACGGGAGGCAGCGAGCGCGTATGGACTTCGTCAAGAACAGCGGCCGCGCAAAGGGCGGTGGCCGGAGCGACGATGACGACGACGACGCGAGTAGCATGAGCTCGGGTGCAAGTAGGCGTTCGCGCCGCGCCAGGTGAGGAAGGTGCTACAACTGTGGCGTACGTGGCCACATCTCCAGGGATTGCCGTGAGCCGAGGAAGGAGAAAGCACTGCTCGTCGAAGGCGACGACGAGCTAGCACACATGTAGGTCGGGTGCATGGGGTGTCGTGGTTTAGGGGGTGATTGTTGGATAAACCACGCGTACGCGTAAACCACGCGGTATCGCGTAGAGTGCGTTGCGTGTGGAGTCCGCGTGCGTCGTGTGTGCGTGTGTTGCACTGTACGCGTGAGTTGCGCGTGGGTTGTTGCGTGCGTGCGTTGCGTGGCGTGAGTTGCGGCGTGGGTTGTTGCGTGGCGTGAGTTGTGTGCGTGCGTCGCGTGCGTGCGTTATAAAAAGCCTGTAAACGCTGTGTTTTGGGAGAGTAGAAAATACAGAAGAAAAAAACGGCGTTCCGTGGCCGCAGGCGTTTCGTCGCCTGACAAAAATCCTCGCGTTCTAGTGTTTGATCTTGGGCTAATTCCTTCACTACGTGCGTCTACCAGCCGTATGCACTACGGTGGCCTCGCGCGACTTCGGCGGGTCCGGGTGGTGTTCTCCGCGTCGACCCTTCCGGAGTCTCCGCCAGCACCGCGCCGCCGGGCCTCCCATGGTCGTCGAACCTCAATGCGGCCACGCCTCTGCGACGATGCTTTCGGCCTTCGTCGTCGCGCGCAGACGCCTGCTGGTCTTCAAGTTCGCAGAGCCGGTGAGCCCGTCCCCGCATTGACGCCCCCGCGCTTGCGGAGTCTGCGCTACGACCTCCGCACGGTCTGCGCCACCGTCTCCGCGGCTGCGAGGTCTCCGCCACCGGCTCCGCGCCTGCGAGGTCTGCGAGCCTCCGCGCGGCACCGAGCCTAATCTCCTACGTACAGACGCCGGGCCTCGCTCCGACTTCGCTACGTCGGCTTTCGCCGTGGCAGACTCCGCACAGCCGAAGACGGGCGCGGAGGCGGGCGAAGACTTGGGCACGGCTTCGGCGACGCAAAGGCGGGCGGAGGTTGAAGCACATCCTCGGCGACGCGGAGGGGAGCGGCCTCAGTTTCCGCACTAGCGTCAACCCCGCACAGGAGATTGTCGCCTCGGCGAGGACTTCGAGGAGGACAAAACCGGTGTCTGGCGCCAAGTCCTGATGGCTGATGGGCTAGCGCGGCGTCGCGTCGGGAGACTTCGAGGGGGACGAAGCCGGTGTCGAGAGAGACCCCGCCGACCTCTCCGAAGCCTTTACCAAGACGCCTAGCCCCAGCGTGGTCTCCGCTCCAGGACAAGCATGCTGCAGCAGAGCCTCCGCGAGTATGTACGCATGCATGAAGGCTTCATCTCCGAAGCACCATGACCTTCGCCTCTGGCTCGCGCTCGACTCCGCCGGCACAGAGGGCCCCCGGTGATGCACGAGCAGTCCGACGCGCCGCTGGCCCTGACGCTTGGCCGCGCGGTCTCCGACTCGTCGACCCGCCCCCGCTCGAGGTCGTCATCACCCCGCGCGACGCTCCGCGGCCTCCGCGCTTGTGGACTCCGCCTCTGCCAGCCTCCGCGCGTAATGGACATCACCTTAACTGCGTCGACTTCGCCACGTACATGCATGCAGGCCAGGAGGTGACGTCGAACGCTTCGCCACCCATCAATGCATGCATGCCAGCAAAGTCTTCGCGCATCCGCAGAGATTCCGCCACCCTCCATGCAGTCCTCGGTAGGATGCATACATCGCGCCGGGGCCTTCGCACGTCCTTGGTGGCCTCCGCTTAGCCCCGCGACGATGTAAGTTCGCTTCGGCCATGGATCCGCTTCATTTGAAGACCTCGGTCAGGGACCCTGTGCAGACAAAGTCGCGTCGACGAGGTCCACCCAGTTGGTGGCTTCTGCTTCTGCGCCAACCAAGTCTGTCCAGGTGGGCAGGAGAGGTACTGTACCTTGAAATCATTTCACGATGGCGCATATCCTATCAAGATTTGCTTTTGCGATTTTTTACTTGACTGGTATATCCCCTGCTTTCATTGCCATCGTTGCGTGTTTGCTGGCCTGGCCTCGAACTCTTTTATTGCTGTTGCGTCCTCTTTCGTGCAGCGGCGTTTAATTGGCTTTTGGCTTAAATCGCACGATCGCCTTGAGCGTCGGCGTAATCCCCGGAGTATAAATAAGATGCGGATGTTGTCCCTGCGCACTCTACGGAGTATAAACAAGACGCGCAGGCCGCGCACGCAGCGTACTCTCCGGAGTATAAATAAGACGTGGATGATATTCTCACGCACTCTACGGAGTATAAATAAGACGTAGCGTCGAGGTCCGCCTCCGCACTCACCTTCACCGCCCGCAACGCGCGGAGGCTTGCCTCCGCGCGCAGTCTACAGACTCTAAATAAGACGTAGCGCGAGGTCCGCCTCCGCACGCACTCTACGGAGTATAAATAAGACGTAGTGCCGAGGTCCGCCTCCGCACGCACTCTACGGAGTATAAAAAAGACGTAGTGGGGGGACGCCTCCGCGCGCACTCTACGGAGTATAAATAAGACGTAGCGTCGAGGTCCGCCTTCGCACTCACCTTCACCGCCCGCAACGCGCGGAGGCTTGCCTCCGCGCGCAGTCTACGGACTCTAAATAAGACGTAGCGCGAGGTCCGCCTCCGCACGCACTCTACGGAGTATAAATAAGACGTAGCGCCGAGGTCCGCCTCCGCACGCACTCTACGGAGTATAAATAAGACGTAGCGCCGAGGTCCGCCTCCGCACGCACTCTACGGAGTATAAATAAGACGTAGCGCCGAGGTCCGCCTCCGCACGCACTCTACGGAGTATAAATAAGACGCAGTGGGGGGACGCCTCCGCGCGCACTCTACGGAGTATAAATAAGACGTAGCGTCGAGGTCCGCCTCCGCACGCACCTTCACCGCCCGCAACGCGCGGAGGCTTGCCTCCGCGCGCAGTCTACGGACTCTAAATAAGACGTAGCGCGAGGTCCGCCTCCGCACGCACTCTACGGAGTATAAACAAGACGCGGATGTTGTCCCTGCGCACTCTACGGAGTATAAACAAGACGCGCAGGCCGCGCACGCATGGACATTGTCCCTATGCGTACTCTCCGAAGTATAAATAAGACGTGGATGTTGATCCCATGCACTCTACGGAGTATAAACAAGACGCGGATGTTGTCCCTGCGCACTCTACAGAGTATAAACAAGACGCGCAGGCCGCGCATGCATGGACATTGTCCCTATGCGTACTCTCCGGAGTATAAATAAGACGTGGATGTTGATCCTACGCACTCTACGGAGTATAAACAAGACGCGGATGTTGATCCCACGCACTCTACGGAGTATAAACAAGACGCAGATGCATGGTCCTTACCTCGGCGTGTGTAGCGCCCTCGGCCTACGCCCCAAGCGCCCGCTCTCCGCGGGCACTGTTTTTGAAGGTAGGGGAACGGCGGCTCCGTCTCCTTACCTCGGCGTGCGTAGCGCCCTCGGCCTACGCCCCAAGCGCCCGCTCTCCGCGGGCACTGTTTTTGAAGGTAGGGGAACGGCGGCTCCGCCTCCTAACCTCGGCGTGCGTAGGGCCCTCGGCCTACGCCGCAAGCGCCCGCTCTCCGCGGGCACTGTTTTTGAAGGTAGGGGAACGGCGGCTCCGCCTCCTTACCTCGGCGTGCGTAGGGCCCTCGGCCTACGCCGCAAGCGCCCGCTCTCCGCGGGCACTGTTTTTTGAAGGTAGGAGAACGGCGGCTCTGCCTCCTTACCTCGGCGTGCGTAGCGCCCTCGGCCTGCGCCGCAAGCGCCCGCTCCCCGCGGGCATTGTTCTAAAGGTAGGGGAACGGCGGCTCCGCCTCCTTACCTCGGCGTACGTAGCGCCCTCGGCCTACGCCCCAAGCGCCCGCTCTCCGCGGGCACTGTTTTTGAAGGTAGGGGAACGGCGGCTCCGCCTCCTTACCTCGGTGTGCGTAGCACCCTCGGCCTACGCCCCAAGCGCCCGCTCTCCGCGGGCACTGTTTTTGAAGGAAGGGGAACGGCGGCTCTGCCTCCTTACCTGGGCGTGCGTAGCGCCCTCGGCCTGCGCCGGAAGTGCCCGCACTCCGCGAGCACTGTCTTTGCCGTCCGCCTCGTAGGCATCGCCTCGGTGGGACGGCACGTCTTCGGCGCTCGATGCCACATCTTTGGCGCTCAACGACACGTCTTCGGCGCTCGACTTCGTCGTCCGCCTCGTAGGCATCGCCTCGGCGGGACGGCACGTCTTCGTCGCTCGATGACACATCTTCGGCGCTCAACTTCGCCGTCCGCCTCGTAGGCCTCGCTTCGGCAGAACGGCACGTCTTCGGCGCTCGATGACACATCTTCGGCGCTCAACGACACATCTTCGGCGCTCGACTTCGCCGTCTGCCTCGTAGACCTCGCCTCGGCGGGACGGCACGTCTTCGGCGGTCGATGATACATCTTTGGCGCTCGATGACACATCTTCGGCGCTTGACGACACGTCTTCGGCGCTCGACGGCACGTCTTCGGCGCTCGACTTCGCCGTCCGCCTCGTAGGCATCGCCTCGGCGGAACGGCACGTCTTCGGCGCTCGATGACGCATCTTCGGCGCTCGACTTCGCCGTCTGCCTCGTAGGCCTCGCCTCGGCGGGACGGCATGTGTTCGGCGCTCGATGACACATCTTCGGCGCTCGACGACACGTCTTCGGCGCTCGACGACACGTTTTCGGCGCTCGACTTCGCCGTCCGCCTCGTAGGCATCGCCGGGACGGCACGTCTTCGGCGCTCGATGACACATCTTCGGCGCTCGACAACACGTCTTCGGCGCTCGACTTCGCCGTCCGCCTCGTAGGCATCGCCTCGGCGGGACGGCACGTCTTTGGCGCTCGAGGACACATCTTCGGCGCTCGACTTCGCCGTCTGCCTCGTAGGCCTCGCCTCGGCGGGACGGCACGTTTTCGGCGCTTGACGGCACGTCCTCGGCGCTCGACTTCGCTGTCCGCCTCGTAGGCATCGCCTCGGCGGGACGGCACGTCTTCGGCGCTTGACGACGCGTCTTCGGCGCTCGACTTCACCGTGCGCCTCGTAGGCATTGCCTCTGGGGTCTACAAACTGCCAGTTGCATCGGCTCACTAGTTGGCACCCTTGCGCTTGCTGTCGAGGAACGGGGGGCTGGGATAGTTGATCGCGTCAGCTCGCCCATCGGGACCTCAGCGCTTGCTGTCGAGGGAGTACCTGTTGTGGGGGTGGCCCAACCCCCCGCGACTAGGCCGTGCAACTAGTCCAACATGTAATAGGCCCAATAGTGTAGAGGAATATACCAGTGTAAATATACCAATGTACCCTCATCCCTTGTAAGTACTAAGAGGTAGAATGGGAAATTTCCCATCCTACCCCACTCATATATATAAACCCCTAGGAGGGGCAAAGGGGGGACATCCTCTCATTATCACCAACTCTCCAGATCTAGCTCTCCTCTTCCTCTTCTACCAATCGCCCTCTCTTCCTGTCTAGTCTGTAGCTACGACAAGTATCAATATTGACTACCATGCAAATATCTAGTGATCGTAGTGTCCTGAGCTACCATCTCATCTGGGGCCTAACTAAGAAATCGCAAAAAGAAAAGTATGGTAGCTACCATCTGATTTTGTATATATATAAATCACCATTAAAAGATCCAAAAGGTTGACTGCTGTGGTTGATTGGCATTCAAGAAAATATGAAAACATATTAAGGGGCAAAAACTCTCGAATGTAATGTTTATATTTAAGGTAGATGTCAAGATATTTTCTCATTTATGTTTTTCAGTGCATCAATTGAGTTAAGAGCTGAAATTTCACAGGAGTTTATCACACTTTAATACCTACCTCCTTGAACTTTAAAAGAGTTTTTTTTGTGTGACAATATGGAGTTGTATCGTGATTTCCAGAAAAACAACATGGCACTATCATGGACTTGCTTCTCACGGCACTATCATGAAGCTCCTGGTCAGCTAGTGTTCTTTCCTTTCCTTTTCAAAAAGCTAGTGTTCTCCTTTGTATCATTTCAAAAGGAATACAAAAAATAGGTAGCCCCAAAATTCCCAAAAAGTGGGGAAAATACAACATCATAGCATGGAGATCAGCACATGACAAAAAATTACCTTTCTTTTCCTATCATCTAGGGGTTCGACTTCAACGGCCAGTAAAGTGTCCACATCATCAGCAGTAACCAAATAGCTAGGTTGCCTTGCTCCTACGCCAAGAAAAGAAAAACAATTTTCTTGAGACATCACGGCATCCTAATGTAAGTAATAAGGTCACAGAGCATAAGTTCACTTTTTGTGTGTCATGAAAAAAACCTTCTATGAACTTTACGGAGCCATCGTCTAAATGGCGCACCCACTGCGCACACACACACACACAAAATGAGATTGTATGAATGTTTGGACTGACAATGAAAGTGATTGAACAGAAAAGTTATTACTTTATTCAAAATGTGAATCGACAAGAACTATAAAGTGCACCTCAAAATTACAACTTGTGGCTCCATTGGTGGAGTACCCACTTGCTTGAAGTTCTCGTCCAGGAAAAGCTTCACCAGTGATTCGAAGGCCATCTATACCTGGCAATGGATCATCCTCTGCAGCTGCATATTCATAATAAAGGCATCTATTTCAGATTGAATGCAGTGTTCAACAATTGTCAGATTGAATGCAATGTTAAACAAATATGAACTCAGTTCAGCAGTAATTACCTTCAGAAAAGGAAGCATCCAATACATCACTTCTACTAAGGCCCTTGAATGGTGGGTTTTGACTCTGAGCCTCAAAGTCGAAGTATTCTAGATATGCCTCTGCATAATATTAAAATTTACTGCCTAACAGAAGTCGACCTCTCTGGAGAAGTGCTTCTGCCACTTGCGACAGTTTCACCAAGCCTACGGATGATATCTCCTGTAACAGGTCTGTTCTCTGGTTTATGCTCTGTGCAGCTTGTTGATATCTCAATGCATGCTTTTACTTGCTGGTAACCTATTTCCAATGGTGTGTGCCTCTGTGATACCTCTGATTCCAACCTACACCTCCAAATTCCGAGTGCCTGTTGATTTGCAAAACAAATTGGGAAATGTTCAGATAATTTGAAACAAAAGGTCACGTCCCGGAAAACAGAAGAAAATCACAGATGTAGTGTCATGCATTATTTCCAAGGTGAAACTCATCCATAATGTAGAAAAACCAAAGAAAAATGGTGGGTGATAAAGGAATTCAAGGTGAAACCCATCCGTAGCATAAAAAAGACAAAACAGCAGATGTGACAATGAAATTTGTCAGGTAGAGTACTCCCAATGATAGACACTACTGTGCTATTTACATACGTTCCGTATCATTAAGAAATAGATAGACATCATTCAGTGGGAGTGCTGTCCATTAGTGGGACCGAATAATAAATTTCACCAAGCTCCCTCTCTTAGTGTTGAATTTTGTGCTCAAGCAGTGTCTTACATGAGGCACTACTTCCCTCCCTCACTTCTTTAATTCCCTCTCCACCTCAGCGTAAATCTTACTTGGTAGACTAATTAATACTATAGACTAAGCAGGACCATTGGGAGTGCCCATATGCAGTGCACTTAGGTGGTGCTCAGTTGGGTTGAATTTTGGTGGCTTATGGTTAAATTTTTACTGTAACTAGCTGAAATTATAATGTAACTGATGGTAACTTATTTGATATAATTAAATTTAAAAAATTAAAAATAGAAAAAATGGGTTAACCCATTACATATAATGCAAACGAATACGGAAAAAAAGAACCGGTAAAAAGCTCAAAAAAAACCTAAAAGTCAGAAAAAAACGAAATTTAGAAATAGTTAAAAATAAGCTGGAAGCCAAAAGTTCAAGCCCAAATAAAACTAACTTTTTTATGTATTATATGCAGTAAATGATGTTCAAAAAGTCTGCTTCCGTTCGAATTAAACCGTATATTAATTCTCCTTACATTTTCAATAATCGGTTCTGCCGTATGTCCTGTCAGCATCTGCATGATTATAACACCCAAACTGTATATGTCTGATTTGATTGTGATTGATCCATGCAACACGTATTCTGGTGCCATGTATCCCCTACATAAAAATTATTTAAGACATGAAGAGTTCAATGCTGATGATGCCAGACCGAACAATGGAACAAATAGTACTGAGCGTACATCGATCCATGTATATTTTGAGTAACAGTTCGGCTTTTTTCGACACCCAAAAGCCTTGACAAACCAAAATCGGTAATTTTTGGCACCATGTCATCGTCAAGTAGTATGTTGTCTGGTTTGAGATCTAAATGGATTATGTGTTTCTCATGAAGATGGTGCAAACCCTGACACATTCCTTTGACTATTTGATAGCACACATGCCATTGAAGCCCACAAGGTTCGCCTGTAGGAGTACAGCACACGGGAAATGAGCGTGAAATCAATAAAAGCAGTGAATATGTTTAGATCACGGATAAACCATTGAAGGAAAATATAACACGAAGCTTCTGGCTCACATTGTCATACCAGGGATGAGATGCCTGCGAAGGCTTCCATTACGCATATACTCGAAGCAAAGCAGCCTTTTTTGTGATTCTGCCAAAATGAACTTCGCCCCTTGCCGTACCACTTCCAAATGTGATTCAGCACAATAGCCTACAAACCCAACTATATTGTGGTGCTTAACCCTCACCAGACAATCAACCTCACGTTCAAATGTTTTGTCTTTGATTTCAGAAAATGAGCCAAGCAGCTTCACAGCAATAAAGTTGTCTCCCAGCAGTGCCTGAATGTTTTAACTTCGCTTGTTATTTATTATTAACTTGGGAATTTAGGTAAGCTAGCTACTGTAAGATCTGAAACACCAAGAATTGGTCCTACGTACCTTGTAAACCACTCCGTACGCACCACTACCGATTACCTGCTCCTCGGAGAAATTATTTGTGATGGCTTTCAAAAGTGATAGCTCAAGCCTCAAAGGCTCCGCTTTTTCTTCATCACATGGCAGGTCTTCCAGAGTATGATGCGTACTGGCTTCAGCGGCCATTTCTAATCACTTGGTACCCTTTCAAAACAAGATCAAGTATTTTGTTTTTTACAAAAAATAAGACTAGGAACATCATCAAAGGAAATTAAATCTGTAATGGCCACATGCAAGGGGAAGGTCTGTAAAACAAAGGAAATTAACGTTTCAATTGTTCAACATTACAGAACGACAATGACAGCATCGAGAAACATTTCGAAATAATTCATCCTGTTACAAAATTTTAAATTTATGATGTTACAGCACTACAACATTATGCAATTACAAATGCAACAAACAAAATCATATCTCCAATGAATGAAAAAAGTAAATATTATAAAAATATGTTACTGCAACAATAAAAAAATACAATGACAACATTTAGAAAGAAAAGACAATATTTTGGGACTGCAACAGTCCTTTAAAATCCGCTGTTAATCAGGTGCTGTTGTCCCGGCAGGCTTGGGGACTTGTACAGTTCCAGATAGCCTGTGTGCATGTGTGTATTCTGAAAGCCAAATATAAAATATTAATACCATCCTAAAAGCATCTCCAATAGTGACTTATAAGCTAGCTCAAAGCATATTATTTCATATTTTAATAGAAGTGAGAGAAAAGCTATCTCTTGATCAAGAGCTAGTCTCATACACACATTTCAAGATTATGTGAGAGTGTCATGTGAGGCTATTTATGTTATGAGCTATATGCTAAAAGTTAGTACTATTGGAGAAGTTGTCTTAGAGCTAGTAACTAGCTCATACTGTTGGAGATGCTCTAATGGAGAGCTATTGGACCCGTGCCGGGCTATCTCAGCACATTAGTGGTTCTACTCTTCTTGTCCACCTACCAGGAGAGGAGATGATGCGTGCCTAAATAAAGCGCTCTCCCCAACCAACTACTCCCTCCAATTTTTTTTACTTAATGTTTTTAATTTTTTAGATCTTCAAGATATAACACTGACTGCTATTTCTCATAACTTTATACTAAAATATACTAATAAAATTATAATATTATGAAAGTATTTTTAATGATAAAGTTAATAATATAATTTTCGTATAACGAATCTAAATAATTTTAAAACTATTAGTAGTTAAATTTTAAAAAATTTGACGGACTTGTACCCAGTAAAAGAAACAAAGGGAGTACTAAAACTCCGCGTTCTCTCCTCTCCTACGCTCTGCTGCCTAAATAAAATGGTCCTCCGATCAATCTAGGACCTTGTCGTCCGTTTTGGGCGGATTTAGCGCAACTAGGTCAAGCCCAGTGAAGCCACGTCAAAATCTATGGCTCCGACTTACGGGTCTCACTACCGTAATGCACAGATTTAGCGATGGTTGAAAATTGTCATAAATAGGACGAAAAGCATCAGCAATATTTTTTCCCGATGGGTGAGGTTAGGGCTATAAAAAAGCTCGTGATTCGTGAGCTATTTGAGCTTGGCTCGCTCTAGGCTCGATTTGAGCTAGGCTTGAACTCTAGAAAAGCCGAGCTCAAATTTGATCCTGAGCTCGCGAGTTTCAACGAGCCAAGTTCGAATAACTCGTTATCGCTAGATTCGAACTTAAATATTGATGTATACTAACTTTTACCGAGCTTGCTCTAGCCGAGCTCGAGCTTTTATATTGTTGAAAATAACTGTACGTTGAATTGTTTTGACTGTTGTCGAGTTTATTCTAGCTGAACGTTTTCTTATTGTTGAAAATTAATGCATATTAAATTGTTTTAACTGTTATCGAGCTTATTTGAGCCAAGCTCGTGCCGAACTCGAGCCTAGATTCAGACTCGGACCCCAACTCAGACTCGCTCAAACTCGGCTCAAGATTCTACCAAGCTCGAGCATGGGAGGCTAGGCTCGCTCGAGCTCAGCTCGTTTATAGCCCTAGGTGGGGCAGCATATGGCGGCGATGGGTAGGGGCAGCGGAGAGGCTTGGCCCCATTCATATTGATTTTCTGAAAGTTGCTTTTCTATAGCACCTAACTTTTAAATGGAGTGTCTTTTTAAGACAGGGTCTACTAATCGATTGTAGTACATACTATTGTGACTTCATTTATATTGGTCAAAAACGTGCGCGAGTGTCTCTCTCTATAAATTTCTCTATAAGTTATTACTATTCATAAGCCAAAGCTAAAAGGCAAAGTCAAAAGCCAATATGAATGGCCCAAAGGAGTGTGTGAGGTGGGAGGGTTTCACGATTTGAGGTGTTTCGGGGGCCTGTTTTACGGTACCCAAAAATGAATATGGACTATCTATTCTTTTTAATCTAATGGACCAGATTAGTTAAGATTTAGTTATACTATCATCGACGATACTAGCAGTAGAATCTCGAGAGGGGTATAATTGTAAAGAGAATGTATGGCGTAAGAGCAATTTCTACAAGCGATGCTGCAGAGTACGTACGAGAGACCATGGCAGTGGTGCAACTAAATGGGTGAGAGGTGGGGGCAGTAGTGACGGAAAGGATTAATAATAGATTCGGAGGAAAAGTCTATAATACCTCCTATAAAAAAATAGATTTATAAAGAAAAATCTATTACACCCTCATAAATCAATTATCATATTTGATTTATAGTACCATCTTTTTACTATCTGTAGAATGTACAATAAAATTCCCTTTTTAGGGGTGGGGGACGGGGGTTTGAGGATTTGACACTACAGAAATCCTTATTTGAGGATTTTTCACTTCATGTCTCGCTAACATGTGAGTTCTAGGGCCACTTGTCAGTGAGACATAAAGTAGCAAATAACAGAAGAGGGCAGCTTTGCGCAATTATATGACAAAAGAGGGCAGCTTTACCCAGAGATAGGATAAAAGCGGGCAGCTTTACGCAACGACATGACAAAAGAGGTCAGCTTTGCACAGTGACATGACTAAAGAGGACAACTTTGCGCAGAGACATGAGAAAAGAGGGCAGCTTTGCACAGCGATAAAAAATAAATCACATCATGCCTACCCTTTGGCTTATAAAATGAGGTGAAATGCATCTGCGAGAGAATACTACACAACCTAACACTACACCATACCTTCCTTCGCCACGTCGAGATGGACAAAAGGCAGAAGAAGCAATGAGACACAATGATAAAGCAATGGGAGGAGACCCGCAACCTAGCAAGGTCTATTGTGACTCGCGAGGAACAAGCAAGGGCTGCTGCAGTCAGGGCCAAACAAGCGGAGCGTGCCACGAGGTCACACCCCCCTAATGATGCCCCCGTAGGAGCATGTCCATACAAAACGTTCCAACTGAATGTTCACCACAACACCCCTCCAAGGGTGAGATGCCGCCCCTCTACTGGTGCAGAGATCTATGCAAATTCTTCAAGTCTAAGCAGCGCCTCAGCCTTGGCATGCATTATTGGGGTTGTGCGAACTACTCCTCTAACTATCCTGACCGTCGTTTCAACACGATTAGCTATCGGCAGCCGGTAAGAACCACTTACAATGTGTTCCCCCACTATTTGTAACTAAAAGTACGCAATAACAAACTCTCTCGTCTACCCATAGTCCCCGGAGTCTCTATTTGTCTACCGTAAGTAGATCAACATAGAGATTCACTCACATGACCAGTGAACTCTGGACTTTGAGGAATGG
Source organism: Dendrocalamus latiflorus (assembly GCA_017311315.1). NCBI lineage: Eukaryota > Viridiplantae > Streptophyta > Magnoliopsida > Poales > Poaceae > Dendrocalamus > Dendrocalamus latiflorus. The sequence goes on from CM029656.1 coordinate 3,991,487, forward strand.
AATGACAAAAGGGCATGCGAGATCCGTGAGGAGGAGCGTCGCTAAGATGAGCAAACCGAGTGTATACGTCAAGAGACAAAAGCTCATCTCGAGGCGTGCACGCGTAGGCAATGTGAGGCTCACGACAGGGAGCGCGAGAAAAAAAAGAGAAATAGCGGCCAAGGCCAAAGATGCATCTGAGGATTTCAACGCCGAGCTCGCAAAGAAGAGAAAATGGTCACGATCTACGCAGTAGATTGGGCCATTCCGCACTACTCTTCTCAATGTCTAATTTATTTCCATGCCAAGAAGGCGCATATGTATCGTACGACTACTTTACTTTGTTACATTGTGCATGGTTCTGTTTCTTATACACGTAACCAAATCTTGTGCGCTGTGTCATTTCCATGTTTATTATGAAGTCTATTTTAATTACCAACATAAAATCTCCTCATCTTTTCGCATTCATTTTTTCCATGTGTTCAATATCACTTTCCTTCCTTTCGTCAAATTATTCATATCCCAGTTGTCCTCAAAAAAAAATTCGTTAAATTTCTTCCAATAAAACAACATAAGATGATCGCAAAATGTTATTTCGAGTTGAACATATTTTTTACGGTCATCAATGTACGAAAATCACAAATAGATCAATCATTACTTCACACAAATTTCGTTCGTATTCTACCAAACAAATTCTTAATTTTAGTAATTACAAAAAAGTTACGCAAACAAGTAAACAAGACTACATAAAATTTCATATTTTTCAATCATTTCGTATATCCAAAAATAATTATATTCTAAATATAACTCTATAAATACATATAAATTTTATACCCTAAATTCAATATACAGAGTAAACCCAAAAAAAACCTTAATCGTATGCTCGGGCACCGCACGTTAGTGGAGACATGAGCTCGGGTAGCGCACGACAGCCTTGCTACAGAGAAGTCGTGCGGTCCGGGATCGCACGACCGTGCTACAGTGCAGTCGTGTGGTCTCCGTCCACACGACCGGCCACACGTCTGGCCTCCAGCGCCACTCTTTACCTGCGCCGGCCATCCACGTCGCCCCTGCCTGCCGACCAGCTCCCCCACGCCGGCCAGCTCCGACATGCGTGCCTCCCTCTCTGCCGGTTTGGCTTCCGGCTTCTTCTGCAGGCGACGCTCGGCTCTGCCGGCTCGGCCTCCGGCCGCCGCCCTGTGGTGTGTTGGGGTCCGGCTTCGCCGGATCTGGTCCCTAGGTGAGTCGATCTGGTGTTTTCCCTACCAGTTTCGTTTCCCCCTTTTTGATTCCGTACATTTGGCCAGGGTTCTTCGGCCGCCGGCGCTATGCGCCCGGCCGTCGTCGACATCACCTCCTTTCCGCCACCATACGCTCCTGCGGAGCCAAAGCCCCACCGGAGTCGTTCGGCTACTCCGGCTCTTCTTCTCCGAGCGATGCGTCACGGCAGCGGTGAGCTGCCGACGCCTGGCCTTCCGACTAGCCGCCGGTGCCATTCTCTGGTTCCCATGGTCTCACCTCCCGGCCTTTTCCAGCCCGGCCTCAGCCTCCTCTAGTCCGGCCTTGCCCGGATTCGTGGCCCACCGCTGGAAATCCCTTCTCCCTCTACTCCCTCTTATCTCAATTAACTCCTTTTTTGGGATTTTTACTCAATTTACTCCTTGATTTGAGTTGGTTTTGTTAATGTGGAGGGTGAGGTGGTGTTGGTGGCTATGGCAATCGGATCATCGTGACGGGGCTCGAGGTCTTCCCGTGCATCGGGGAGCACGGGCGACCGTCGGCTGCGCACGGCGGCCGGTGGTTATATGCCGCCGCCACGGTGGTCTCGGCTACGACTCACTCCTCCCTCCTCTACGGTATACTCCTTCCCTTTCTTCCCCTTTGCTCCTTACTCCCCTTCCCCCCGTTGCTCTGAGATGGCTTGAAAATGGTGACTATGGGATGGTGGTACACATGTTGTGGTTGTGAGGGCTGGTTATTGCCAGTTCCTTTTTTTTTGCCATAGTGTGGTGATTTTCGGTGTAGAATGCTAGAAATGGAGGGTTCATGGGAGCACCTTGTTGCTTGGTCGAGGGTTGGATGATGCGATGCAGAGGGTTGTGGTCACTCCATGGTTCCCCTGGGAATTTGCTCGCCTTACCAGTGTTGCCTACGGTCCTGGTCTGGCTTCGTTCTGCCTAGGCTGCCATGGCTGTGGCCCTCGCTCCTTCGTCTTCCTCAACTCCTCTCCTTTCCTCTCTGTGAGCTGTGGCTAGAGGGTTGAAGGTGGGGTGATTTGTGGTCTTTGGCTATGAACGGGGGCTTGTGCCTTTGCTTTGTGTGGCCTCTTAGCTGAAGCAATGAAATGTGAGAAGGGCTTGTGCCTTATGCATGCTTGTCGCTTTGTGCTTTTAAAGGAATGACTCTCGGCTGGTTTGTGGATGTGCTTGGCTTTAGTTTTGGGCAGTGGGATGAAAATGGGAGTGTTTGGCTCCTCTTATTTGCTTCTGGCCTTGTTGGGGGCTTGACTCGAAAGTCATGGCTGCTCTGAGGTGACTCGTGGCCCTCAACGTGGCTTTGTGCATGACTTGCATGGTATAACTCATCAGGAAGGTCAAAGGTAATTTAAGGTGAGTTTTTACCGCCGGATGATGAAAACCAAAATACGCTAGATGGTGCCAATTGGCCTTGGACAAGCTTGATATCTCTACGTGTGATTGGCCCTTGTGTAATATTGTGACCATTGGTTTCTGACAGCAATTTAATGTTCAAACTTTTTTTATTTATATTTGTGGTTTCTGCTAATATAATTTTGTAGGTATTCAAATTTGGCTGGCTGAAAAGATACATTATTTCGTAGATGAATTTCGATGTAATTTACTTGTATAGTCCCATATGTTTGGATGAGATTAAAATGGATGAGATGAAATTAGAGTTGTAAATCTTAAATTTGAAATATTTATTTATTCTTTCATAAATTGGAGATTGAAATTATGTACATCTCACTTATATGTGGTGGAGTTGTATGTATGGGGAATCGGTTCTTGTAATTAAATTTCTCTGTAATTCAGACTTTTGGTTATAATAATTTCTCATTTTGTTTCAATGTTGAATGTTTGATTTTGTTAATTGTTCTCTTTTAATGTTCCCATTTATGTATTAATTGTTTCTTAATAACGTATTTTGATTAATTAATTTTGAGGGTTCTCCCCGTTACTAAGTCAATTAATATCCGGTCTGTGAGCTACTGCTATAAAGTCTTATCATACTATTATAAGGCTGGTATAGGATAGTTCTGGTTGACTAATTTGCGGGTCCCAACCCGATTCTCGCTACAGGTTGAATGTGAGCGTGGTATAGGCCACGAGAATTCTCACACGGCATAAGAGGGGGTCTCGATCTGGTGGATTCCTTATTGGGGTGAAACCTTAGTGAAGTCGTGACCACTGGCACCATCACTCTTTAAGAAGAGGAAAATTTGAGCTCTACGACAAGGAAGTTGCTCTATGAATGAATACCTGCAGAAGTTCAATTAACTGGCGTGCTATGTACTGGAAGACGTCGCTACAGATGAAGCCAAGCAAGAAAGATTCCTAGAAGGACTCAACGATGACCTGCCAGTTCAATTTCTCTCAAATGACTGTTGATTTCCACTAGCTTGTCAACAAGGCTATCTACCAGGAGTCCAAGCATCAGGAGATAGAGAATCAGAAGAGACGGATGTTTGTCCAGCACATGAACCCCAAAAGTTTTCCCAAAGCTAGAAGAACTCTACCGCAGGCCAACAGACTCCAACCATCAACAAGCGAGCTAGTTCCAACCAACATTTCTTCCAACATCGAAGATAATAAAGCCCCAACAGTTGGCTTCCCACTAAAGAACCCTACCTCAGTAGTAGGAGTTACTTGTTTCAACTGTCATGAGACAAGACACTATGCCAACAACTGCCCCCAAGAAGCCACAGATAGCAAGGAATGGTATACCTATAGCACCAACTGCTAGTTCCAACAGGCAACAATAAATAGAAGGCCACCGAAGTTCATGAAGGAACGTCTGAACTAGATCACAGTTCAAGCCACACAGAGTAAGATCCAAACCCATTTCTTTGCTAGCCCGTCTGAATCTCGGGGGCAAGATTATTTTAAGAGGGTAGTTTGTAACAGCTCAGCTGTTTATTTCAAATTATTAGTGAAAAATAATTTAAAATAAAAATATTTGTTATGGTTGCCTGAAATTTTGAAATTTTATTTGCCCTGTTTTTTAGCTTTTAAAAAGGCTTCTTTTTTAAAATTTATTTAAAAATAATAAAATATATTAAATAAAGGATAATTTGAATTTTGTAAAAATCCTAATTCAAATTAATTATTTGAAAGCATTTGGCTTTTATTATGTTTTTCTGGAGTCTCAATTTCGAAATTAAAAAGTATTTTAAGTATAAAATTAGAGACCAACTTAAGTTGGAAATAATTTTCCTAAGTCTAGAATATATTCAGGAATTTTTGTGAACTTTTCTGAATTTTTGGCCTTATTTACTATTTTTTAAACCTTTATTTAATTTTTGAGCTTTTCTATAAAATAAAAAATCCCCAAAACTTCCTCTGGCCATCACGTGTTTGCCCCGGATCACGTCCCTGCTGCCACGCGATGCCATCTTGCCTGAGCCTGCATTCCCCCGCCTTTCTCTCTCACGCACAGTCCTGATTCTTTCCGTGCCACGTGCCATCCATCCAGCGGCCCGGCTCACCCATCTGTCTCCCTCTGCCGCTGGGGCCGACCTATCGGCCTCCCCTCCCCTTCTTCCCTGCCCCCCGTCTTCCTCCCCTGTCCTTCCTTTCTCTCCACGCCGCCCCGCCATTTTTGGCCCTCGCCCCTTCTCCCATGCACGGCCGCCCCTATTCCCCTTTTCTTCAACCTAACTTCACGCGCCCGCCTCCCTTTATTCCCACGCCGCCCCCTCTTTCTGCACCCGCTCCACAATTATTTTCGCCGCAATTGCCATCAGCTCTTGTAATCTCTAGCAAGCAATTCGCGACGAGTGCCTCCCCCAAGGCCCTATAAAAAGTGCCCCTCGGCACCACTTTCCCTCACACCACCCCCTCCCCGCCTCTTCTCTCATTTTTCGTGTGCCTAGAGTCCCCGCGCCATTCTTCCCACTCGTCTACGATGGCGAGCTTCCCCGGTCGAGCCTTCACCGCCCCTTCATGAACACCTTCCGCCCCTCTGTCGCTAAGGAGCGCCGCTAGAACCCCCAACTCATTAGAGCCCAAGCCGCCTCTATCGCCCTTCTCACCATCAGCAGCCTCCAAGCTCTCCCGAGCATCGAGCCAGGTGAAAACAAGTTTTCCTTTGCCTCTTCTCCCTCTTCCGCCCCTCATCGGCCACCGCCATCCACCACACCGCCGACGTGATTGGTCCCAGTGCGCAACCATCGGCCAGCAACCTCAGTGCACATGACCCATGTGGAAGCCACATGGTGCCAAATGGTGAGCCAGCTCATCGCACAACGACCATGTGCGTGTCACACCAGCAGCCTTGTCACCTCCCGAGTCCACGTGGCTGCCACAGAATGCCATGTGTTGTGCCACATCAGCAAAATGGGTCGAGTCAGCTGCCACGTGGATGCCACATCAGTGCACGATTGCTCCTATGCCATGTTAGCGCCATGTGTTTGCCACGTGGGTGCTATCTCAGCACTCAGGAGCCACGCCACCTCCTCCTCACCATGTCCGCCGAGCAACGATCACACAGATTAGATGCCTATAATCTCTCCTTCATACAGTGATTCTCTACCTTCATGTGATCGTAGTTTTTCTCGCAAGAGTTTTTTTTATGTAAAAATCTGTATTCCTATTCTTTTGATCCTCTACTTTTGCTGTGTTTTCTAACACACATCACCCTCTTCGTTTGTTCATCTCCATGACATGCAACGACAACCCCCGAATGACGCCTTCGTCCAAACTGATCCACCGCGGTGAATGCACGATCCAACAAAAAGGAATAGATGCATAAGGTGGAATGGAACTATCAACTATGGCTTCCAATCTTCCATTATTTACTAAACAAAATGATCAAGTGCAAGAAACACTACATGGAATACAAATCGTAACATGACCATGTATTTATAATCTAGGTAGAATTGAAGTAGATAAATTAATGTGGTGCAAAAACGGTGTAGTCAATGGCTGCAGCCACTTCTTAGAGTACGTATAATAGTATAGATGACGATTGTCTATAATGTTTTCCATATCATTTATAGACAATACTAATGGCAGCTCGTACAATAAATTATTATTTTATATCTCTATGAATAACTCCTCTATGTACAATATATCCTACATCACATGGCTTAATAACAGCTGGTATCGCACCAGTGTGCTCCTACGAATGAGTAAAAAGATCAACCAAACCAGTTCGCTAGCCAATTAGAGCAAGTATAATAAGAGGCTGTTAGAGCAAATACAATAGTATAGCCAACTAGTAGCTATAACACTTATCCATTTCATCTATAGCCTTCAAAAAAATAGTTCATACAATAAGGTAGCTATTACAATAACTATTTGGCCCCACGTGTAAGAGAGTGAAATGCATATTTTTACGTGCTATAGCTAGCTGTAATTTAGTAGCCAACTTCCTTCTCTCTCTTCCTTTCTCTCTCTGCCACGTAAGATTTGGTTGATATTATATTTGCTATAGCCTGCTGACTAAGCCTTATTGTACCTGCTCTAAATAGGCTGTATGCTGAGGTGGAGGAGAGAGAGGAGGAGAGAGAAGAGAGGTGGGCTGTAAGTTTATAAGCACAAGAACCAAGAAACTTTGTGAGAAAAAGGGGTGGGTCATACAGCCTTTAGCTGGCTGTAAACTACTATATGAATTGACTGATAAGTGAGCTGTAAACGTCTATATAGCCAGCTGAAGGCTGTATTATTAGCCTTGCTCAGTTGTTGCACATAGATTGACTCGGTTCTCGATCTTTGCCATTCTTTAATCAGTGGTCTGCTGCAGCGTATGTGTGTTGCACCACTACCGAAGGACCGTATTTTGATGGGATCATCTGCCCAAGAAGTCGGTGTTAGTCATTGTGTTAATACAGTACCGTACAACCGAAAGGTTAAGCTCCTAGTGTCTAAATGAGAGTTTTAATCATTCTCGAGGAAACTCAATGATCCCTTTCTGATATAAGGACATCATTAATTCCTAGACAGATGGAAGTATGCCATGATGAATCATCACAGTCGTTGCTAATGATGGATCGATAATGACGATCTGCCATGGAAATATAAGATTGGCCTAGTACTATATAACTTATTTCCTCTGCTCAATAATATAAGTCCCACACGCTGTGAGCTTGGCTCCGGAAAGACCAAAGTGAAGTCCGGTTTCCGCATCGGTGGTGACAAAAGTAGACGGGTCCAATGTCCCGTTGCACTGTGCGTTGGAGTAGCCTGGCCAAAGCTCTTTTCCGAACTGTTCACACGTATGACCTATAGCAATGTTTTTTTTTCAATTTTAGTCCCTTAGCATTTTTTTGTGCAAAAAAGGATCGCTCCCTAAGTTCGAAAGACGCAGCAGATGACACGTGTCACCTGCCGTGGCCCCTAGCTCGGTAGGTTCGGTGGCAGCAGGATGCTCAGGCATGGCAGTCCCTTGGGTTCCCTACTCATTCCACGCGACTCAGCAAGCGCGGAGGGGGTAGAAACAGGTGACCAATTCTATTATTTTCATTTCCTCTAGGTGATGCAGGAGCTTTCGTACCATTCTAACAAATGTGTCATGGGGGAGTCTGCCGTGGAGAACCATGCATGGTATCTGCAGTGGTATCTCTGATTGCGTTAACTTTGTGCTTCTAACTAGAATCTCCCAACAAACTCCAGTTGAAATTGAGGGAGATCCTTCCATTGCTTCAGCAAATAGCTTCCACGACAGGGAACGGTTGGAGACCACCACTTCTGGAACGCTATGCAATGGACTCAACCTAATCTGGTGAATTGCCGATCCAATAATGAGTGTTATTATCTTCTCCTAACATTCCGCTGGAGGCAATATCATCGACACCGCGACTAAGTGCCGTCCAGCTCTAGCTATACTAGGAGCCGTTGGTGAATAGCGGTCGCTCATAACTGCATTGAGAGTACTCTGACCCTTGGATCGTGGCATTACGATCTTGCTGCCATGTTTGTCAGTAGAAAGTACCAAGCTTGCCGCACTACTTAGGCATTCCGACAAGGTCGATCGGTTCCCCTGGTAACGCTGATGACGGGGACGGTGTGTCTTCTTCCATCCGATCAATCTCGCTGGTCTCAAAGGTTGGCGAGCCCAGGATGGGGGACAATGATGAAGAAGCATCGTGTTCGATGGTGCAGATGCATTCGCCTATGTCGAGGTCGGTGTAGTCTGCTAGATCGAACCAGTTCTCCTCGTCTTAGGTTCCTATCATGATCGCATGGGTGATGTTGATAGAAAACAAGAGAGGATGATGTCTGCTGATGAGAAGCTTTAAGGACTTAGCATCTTCTTTCCTACGGACGGCGTCAGTTATCGACGATCAAGCTGTCGACCTTACAAAAATGTGAAAAAGGAGGCTGGATTTATTGGAATGATTCAGCAAGAAAAATGAGATGATTTTTGTTGTTATAAACTGGTTACAAAAAAAGACTTGCAAAAGGGATGGACGACGGCGATGATCTTGATAGGTTAGTCGTCCACAAATAAATCATATTTAAAAAGTGTTATTATAAATGAAGCAGCAATGATAACAAATTGACTGATTAGTCGTCCACAAATATTCTTTTGTCAGTCGTCATCCGATGAATTTGCGAAACAAATATGACACTCATAGCCACACAAAAGCATATATTGATGTAGAAATTATCATCCAATCATATAGTATTCTGAACACTGACCTTTGTGATCGGCCAAATAAACATAACTACTACTCATCACCTCTCATTTTAACATGTCACGCATCTTATTAACATCAAAATTATGACTTATGTACGTTAGGGCCTTTCAAACTAGCTGCAGACCAACCATCTCATTCATCTTATCAGACGCATGCCACGTGTTTGCACCACTCTCAAAGCATATCTCAAGCCTGTCTTCTCCAAGCCGTTCCATTCCCATCTCAATAAAAGAACAATGGCTAAGCACTAAGCAGTAAACAAGCGTTGCGGCGGCTGCAACGCGCAGCTTTCCATGGCGACAGGTTGCGTGGCATCTGAGCACTACCGCTTGGGAGCCAGCGCAGGAGGTTCGGTCGTCGCCGTCGCAGCGTCACCCTTGCTCATTTGACACAGCCCCGGCCTTTGCCGTCCAAGCGGTCGCTGACCGTGGCCGCCTCCAGGACATCACTGCCGCTGTCGTCGCGCTCAGTGCTCTAGCTTCTTGCCGTGGATGCCATCTAAGTTCAGACCTTGTAAACTAAATTATAGATCCATCTCAGTTCCGTGGCCTATCGCCTTCGCCTACCAGTAGATGCACGCATTCATGATGTGTTTCATGACAGCGTTCTTAAAAAGTATCATGGAGCGCCGCCGACTGCACTACCACAGCTTCCACCGTTGGTCAACGGCCGTGTCATACCTACACCGACCAAAGCCCTACGCGGGCGGCTAGCGTGGGGTCGCTGGCAAGTTCTGGTGTCTTAGCACGGTGCTTCTCCAACTGACACCACTAGGGAGGACGTTGGGGATTTTTGAAAACTATATTCTGATTTTCAGCTCGAGGATGAGCTGATTCTGAAGAACAGGATATTCTCGTTACACAGGATATTACATCCCGTCTGCGGTTATACAGTCGGGGACAAGGTTGTGCCTGGCTATTCTCGTATAACCGGGTATGTGGGATGAGGTCGCCGGCACCCTTGCTATAACTTACTATAACTTGCTATAACTTGTCACATAACAAATATCTTTAATACACAGTTCTCATAATATCCGTCTTCCATTCGTGACAATATTTCCGATATCAGTTGTTCATTGTTTACCTTATGTCCATTGCTTACTTGTCATGCTTGCCCTTTATTTCATGTGGTTGCATTACTTGTTTTTACTTTTGCGTTGCGACCGTTGTTGGGTACTTGCTGAGATTTCCAAATCTCACGCTTGCTCTTTTCAGTCCTAAGTAAAAGGCCAGTGGAGTGATAGCATCATGCATGGGTGGGAGTACTCAAGTTTTCAGCACCGTAGTTTGCCACTATTTTGTTGTTTCATTCGTTCTTTATTTGGTTAGAAGGCGGCGGCGGCATGCCCCACCGTGCTCGCATGTGGGCACTCAGCCATGCAGGTGTCCCTGCCAAGGCGGCTGCGGCGTTAGCGTGCGGTGGCGACATCGTCTGGTGGCGGATCGGCGGCGGTGTCGGTCGGCGAGCAGTGGCGGCGAGGGACGATGGTGGTGCACGCGCCCGCCTGCGCGTTCACGCGCACACGCACGCGCGCCAGCCAGGGCATGGCGGCTGCAGCAGTGCGGGGTAGCGGCGGCGGCACAGGGTGTTGGAGGCGGCGGCGAATGGCTCGGTGGCGGCGGCCGGCCCGGCGAGGGCGCGTAATGGGGGCGGTGTGAATCGGCAGCCACACACGCACAAGCGGCCACGTTTGGTTTTCAGCGGCACGGCGGCGGCCGGCGGCGGCGCAGTGGTGGCCGACGGTGGCGGCTGGCAGCGGCTAGCGACCGTGCAGAGGCATTGCCGTTCGCGTGGCCGAGTATAGTTTTCGATCGAACGATCGTTCTTGTAGCCGAACTCGTTTCATGTGGCCGAACGATCGTTCGCTCAACGGAATGGCTATTTTCCTTCCAGTCATTTATCACCTGTTGTTCTTTATTAAATTCATCATATCTGATCGCTTATCCTCCGAATCACCTGTAGGTTCTCACGCAGCTGTCGAGGGAGCAACCGGGCAGTTGCGTTTCTCGGATCCATCATGTAGCGTGTCCGTCGAGCGTGCCCAAATCGCATGTTTCCAGTTTATTTGTCACCTTGTCATTGAGTATAATTATCTTGTCACTCATGCTTGCTTGATTAATGTCCTAACGCTAAAATCATATCATTAAGGTCGCCTGGCTCATATTGTATCACTTGGCTAATAGCAGATCGTTAAAATCACATCACTATAGTTACCTAGCAAATTTTATATCACTAAAGTTACCTGATTTCTAGCTTATCACTAAAGCTTATCTGGTTAATGTCATATCACCTATGTTGTCTGGCTATTATCATATCATTTATATTTGCCTGATCATAAGACTTGAATATTGTATTCATGCCATGATGTTCTAGGTTATTTTATTCACCTGCTTTTATGTTAATTAGGATGCTTAGTTAAATGTTCTAGAATTCATGCTTTTAATTAGTGTTTTTAGAATCCATGCTTAAATTGTTAATGGGGGGTAGCTTATGAACATGCTTTAACTTAGGATTAAATCATTGACACTCTTTTGATATTAGGGTTGCTATGTTTTAGTTTCGCATGTATGTTCCAATAATTGTTTGATGCTGTATTTGAGCCACGAATGATGTATGTATGAAATCTGTTAATCTGACTAATAACCACTTATCACGTAACGAAACTTGATTGGTTGATAACCTTGTGTGAGCTGTATTATAATACCTCTTTAGGTTAATCCCTATATATCACTATCATCTTATCATTATCCTACATCGTCCTCATATCAGAAACTATGTCTTTCCATTTTCGACTCTAGCACATCTTCTCACTTCTCATAACTTTATTATAGCCCTACCCTTGCCATCTCTTTGTTCCTTAAGTTCATACTATTTAATCTATCCGTGATGTATCGGTTACCTTATCACCGAGTATCACCAATCTTGTCTCTTCGGTCTCATTGGATTAAATCTTTACCCTCATAACTTTACCTTAATTCAATCACAACTCTCTAATTATATCATGAATAATTCGCTAAATAACGAACTGAGGGTTATCACGCCGGGGCTACCCACATATAGGGGTCATTTCCACCCAACCTGGTAATGTACGGGGGGCCGTACATTCTCGTTACACAGGATATTACACTCCGTCTGCGGTTATACAGTCGAGGACAAGGTTGTGCCTGGCTATTCTCGTATAACCGGGTATGTGGGATGAGGTCGCCGGCACCCTTGCTATAACTTACTATAACTTGCTATAACTTGTCACATAACAAATATCTTTAATACACAGTTCTCATAATATCCGTCTTCCATTCGTGACAATATTTCCGATATCAGTTGTTCAATTGTTTACCTTATGTCCATTGCTTACTTGTCATGCTTGCCCTTTATTTCATGTGGTTGCATTACTTGTCTTTACTTTTGCGTTGCAACCGTTGTTGGGTACTTGCTGAGATTTCCAAATCTCACGCTTGCTCTTTTCAGTCCTAAGTAAAAGGCCAGTGGAGTGATAGCATCATGCATGGGTGGGAGCACTCAAGTTTTCAGCACCGTGGTTTGCCACTGTTTTGTTGTTTCATTCGTTCTTTATTTGGTTAGAAGTGGACCGGTTCCATGTTTTAAAATATTTATTCTAGCTTCCGTTGGTTCTCTATTAAAGTGTTAATAAAGTTTTAAACTCTTTGTGATTTCTTTTGTTGTACTTATTTTTATTCTTCACTTTGGCGATGATGTTTCATTGTAATATCCCATATGGTTACGTGGGGTGTTATAGTCGATATGGCCACCATCGTCGCCCCTCATCTAGCCTCCTTGATGTTGTCGTCTCCGGATCCGGCGCTCTACACTACTATGGGATCTGGCACTCTCTGCCACGCAAGGAGGGATCTGAGCTCTCCCCATCGTCTCCATAGTCGGATCTACTTGATCTTGTCATCTCTAGCTCATCTTTGTCACCACTGGGGCTGGATCCGTTGACCCCCATCGCCACTGGCATCTGGATCTTCTTCGATCTTCTACCGACGCTGTCTCTTCAGTTGCCGCCACCTCTCCCAGTTTTGGCCAATCCCTATCATTGCTACTGCTTGTTGTTGCCTGAGGATGAGGAGTTAGCCACTGCTAGTATTAGTGTCTTTGCTGCTAGTTTTCTTTTGAGTCTTCCATTGTGTCCATCTAAAATTTTCTTTTGAGTCTTCCATTGTGTCCATCTAAATCCGTAGCCTCTATCTTTTAATTCATCCAAGCTGTGCGACTCCACAAATTTCTTTGTTAGTCAGCCAATTGTTTTACTAGCAATGGTCCATCCTTTTGGATTGGGTGTTGTCCCTTCCTTTTCATATGGTCATAGTCGCCGCTCTTCTATCTGAGTCGTTATAGATCGTAAAAGTTTTAAGTCCGTCGCTTGTCTCAGAGCTGCTAGCCCGAGTTTTAAGGCCGCCACATTTCCTCTTTCGCGCGCGCTGCCATTTCAGGCTTCTATCTGCGCCACGATGCTTCTATCTATCCCTCTTCAGCTTGATTTGACAACTTTCTCTCTATTTATGTCACATTCTATATCCTCTTCATCATATTGCCATGGTCGACTTTGCACCCGCTTACCTCTGCTTTCTCAGCCCCTGACTTTGTACTTTATGGGTTGCCACACTACCCCGATGGGAGGAGCTCATTTGGTACTCGACACAATTTTCGAAGACTTGCATGCTACGATGACATCATCATGACGCGGACTTTGGATTTTTCCTATTTTAGTGTCAACCTTTTCTAATACAATACTATTATATATGCCTTGCAATTGAGGGGTGTTAAACGTATTGGTGTCATTTTCTATTGTCATAAGGTTTTAGAGTTGTGTTCATGTATTCAATATATATTGCCACTTTAAGCTGTGCAATGTAACTATTCATCCACTAAATCTAACATATTGTACGTGAGTGGCTAATGATAATCGAAATGACAATTAACAAATCTTGGCTTGCTTAACAATCTGTTCAAAATGACACTAGAATGGAGATTCAAGACTGCTTATATAATACATTAAGTTTTCTAATGCTTCCGTTACATGCATGCAGTTACTAATGCTTCCGTTATATGTATACCGCCACTAAATACACTATGACTCATTGACTCAGCCATTACTCGGACGCCTAGTGACGACTAACGACTACCGCGCCCCTACCATCGTATCTTCGATCATGTCTTCTCAACGTGGTATCTAGGACCATGGTATCTTTGACCACGGTGTCTTCGACCACGACTTCTACTTGACTTATGAGCCTAGGAGTTCCAATGGTAGCACCCCCGGTTAACCGTTTTGCGCGAAGCGAGGACGAAAGCGCAAGCGGGTTGCTACGTGTGCGTGGCCTATCCAGAATGTGGTTAGGTTTGAGCAGTTTGGACCCTAGGGCGTTACAAATGGTATCAGAGCCGATTCTCGTGGTTACATGGGTGCGTGCGGGTCAGGGGCGCGGGCATATGGCGCATGGCGCGTGTGGGCCCGTAGCGGACACACGGCATGGTATATGTGCTGGCACTGAACGTACGGACATGTGCCAAGAGAGGAGATCCTTATCATTTGCCCCGATGTGGGTATGTTGGTCCGACAAGGACGTCGGGTCCTTTGAGGGGGGTGTATATGACACCCTGGCCCATGTTATCCCTTACATATAAGCCTAGGAGTTCCAATGGTAGCACCCCCGGTTAACCGTTTTGCGCGAAGCGAGGACGAAAGCGCAAGCGGGTTGCTACGTGTGCGTGGCCTATCCAGAATGTGGTTAGGTCTGAGCCGGTTTGGACCCTAGGGCGTTACAAATGGTATCAGAGCCGATTCTTGCGGTTACATGGGCACGTGCGGGTCAGGGGCGCGGGCATATGGCGCATGGCGCGTGTGGGCCCGTAGCAGACACACGGCATGGCTTATGTGCTGGCACTGAACGTACGGACATGTGCCAAGAGAGGAGATCCTTATCATTTGTCCCGATGTGGGTATGTTGGTCTGACGAGGACGTCGGGTCCTTTGAGGGGGGGTGTATGTGACACCCTGGCCCATGTTATCCCTTACATATAAGCCTAGGAGTTCCAATGGTAGCACCCCCGGTTAACTGTTTTGCGCGAAGCGAGGACGAAAGCGCAAGCGGGTTGCTACGTGTGCGTGGCCTATCCAGAATGTGGTTAGCTCTGATACCATCTCTGTCGGAACCCGGAGCAGCAACTCCAGGATCCTCTGTGTAAATCGCACTAGTCCAGGATCAGCTAGTGCACACAGTGGACAACAAAGACAAATACCAAGCATAATGACATTTATTTAATTTAAAGAGTACGGCTTTATGGCCAACGTTTACATCATCGCACATTGGCAAATATAACTGCAAAAGAAACTGCGGAAGCGAAGCTGAAAAAGCGAAGCCCAAGCCTGCCCACAGGCAAACAACTGCAAGACGTGGCCTACTCGTTCTGGTCTTCACCGTAGTCGAAGTCGTCTTCCTCTGTGTGGAGATAGCAACGTGAGTACAAACATGTACTCCGGAAGTCACACAGAGAAATGCAATATAATGATAAAGGCTTCAATGGAAGGCTTATAGGGTTAGTTTGCATAAAACAACATTTAATGAAATATAATAAATAGATTGAAAATACTAAATTTAATACAATACGTAAAGATAGTACTTGTAATTGAAAATATTACCGTCAGTGCAGGCTCTGACCAAACACCAACCTATCCACGGGCATCCCACCCGGACCATCTTTTCCAAAAGATCACGTATGGATTCCATCCATCCACACGCTTTCACTGCGCAACTCTGATGAATTCCATCCATTCACCAGATTTCAATCTCTCACGGATTCTATCCATCCGCAAGGTTTTCATCTCTCGTGGATTCCATCCATCCACAAGGTTTTCGAAAACATTTTTGAAAAACAAAGTCTAATCCATGAAAAACTTTTACTCAGCATGCCCATGACCGTGGGCACGGCTATCCAGGATAGATTTTACACTCTGCAGAGGTTGTACAGCTTTACCCACAAGACACGATCATCCCATATTGCCACCGGTTTACACACTTCCTTTGGTGTGCGGCGAGGAGTTGTGACAAGGCCTTTACAATGCAAAGCCTTTAACCTGGCCAAGCCAACTCTAAGGTTTCACCCCAGTAAGGAATCCACCAGACCGGGACCCCCTCTTGAGCCGAGTGAGACTTCTCATGGCCTACGCCACGCTCACTTTCATCCTACAACATGACCCAGGTTGGGACTCGCAAATTATTCAGCCAGGGCTGTCCCATACCAGCCTTGTGGTAGTACGATAGGGCTTTGCAACAGTAGCTCACAGACCGGTCCTTAATCTGACTGAGGCCCAACCACATACCCCCGTGCACGACAATCAACCACTGCGGCTCCAACCAACAGGGCATGCCTGCACCCACCACTCTAACCAATTGCCTAAGTCTAAACCAGTTTTATATTTGTTTTCAAAATAATTCATAACACTCCTTGACTCACCAAAGTCAAGAGTTCATATCAAAAGCGTATCATTTTATGTAAACAGGGTTATCATTTTATGTGAAAGATATCCCAAAACCAAGATTATTTCTAAGCAAGTCTAAGCATTTTGATATAATATTCTCTAGCCAATACTAGTGTACTAACTAGAGTTTTAATCTAGGGTGACAAGGTATGAGGAATTCAATATCAATGGAGGAATTTAGCAAGTAGGTATTAACTATATTTAAAACTGTATTGAAATATGTTGAATAAAAATATGCATACAGAATAATTTAAAACAACATAATTTTATTTTGAAAACTGGGATCAACATGATCAAGGAGTGTGACTTGCCTTGCTCCTCAAGTGGGTGTGAATCGTTGACGAAGAATTCTCCGGAATCGTCGCAGTCTACACGTGAAAATAACTCAAATAAAACCCAACTAAATTCAAATAAATTAAAATTGACTTCAAATGTTTGTATTGAGGCCAGCAATAGATAGAGGGGAATTTTTGATGAATTTAGAAATTTGAATGGGCTAAATCAGAGCTAGGATGAAGGAGAACGGGCTCTGGGAAGTTTAAAATCAGGGAAAAAGAAAAAGATTGATTTTCTGGAATTATTTTTCTACTGAAAAAAGGATTTATGACGTCAGCATTGCGTCAGCCCTGGGATTCTTGAATTTTGGCCGAATTATTTTTCAATTGAAAAGTCGGCCGAGAGGCTGACAGTGGGCCCGGGTCCATGAATCGAGCCCACGGAAGGGGGAAGGCACTGAGGTGGTGGGGTTGCGCTGACCAGGCGAGGAGGCGCCGAGGTGGCACTGGTGTGGCGCCATGTCAGCTGCCACACAGGCAGGGGGACGCCGACGTGGGAGGCTGGCCGGAGGGAGGCTCGGGGGCGACGGGCTCGCCAGTGAACGGCGGCGCGGCGACCGGCGACGAGGGTGGAAATGGGAAGAGGAGATCACGGTGGTCTCGGCTATACCTGGCGCGGAGCTCGGCGGGCACGGGAGATGGCCGGCGGCGAGGGCAAGCGGCTGCGCGGCTCGGGCTCCGACAGGCAGGGCTCACCGACGGCGCTTGGGCACGGGGAAGAGGCGGAGGAGGCTCGACGCGGTGCGGCGAAGGTCGAGGTGGCGTCGGCCGGGTGCGAGGGGCCTTGTGCCGTCGGCGATTGCTCGCCGGAGCGATCGCCGACGCTCGGGAAGAGGGGGCGCGACGCGGGGGTGCTCGGGCGACGGAGGTGGCGAATTGGAGAGCAGAGGAGGTGGGGTGAGGTGAGGCGGAGCTCGGGGGCCATTTTATAGGGGCAGAGGGCAACGGGCCGGCGCGGATTCGTCGCTGGAGATTGCGCAGAGGCGGCGGGATTACGGGGAGGGGGGACACGGCGCGGGGATGGCGGCGGGAGTTGGCGCAGGGATGGCGAGGTGGCTCGGCGCGTGGGACACAGCGTGCGCGGAAAAAGGAAAGAAGTCCCGCAGGCGAGGGGCGGCGGTGATGGCGGTGGAGAACGCACGGCCGGGCGGGAGGAGGAAGAAGGCACAGGGCGGGGATGGCCCTGACAGCGGGCCCGGCCTGTCAGCAGGGCTGAGAGGGGGAAGGAGCAGACGGCTCCGATGGCGCCGCGCAGAGAGGCGCGGATCGCACGGCCGAGCGGGGAGAGCGGCGGACGGGTGGATGCGCGGGCAATCGGGCCATCTGGGCCGCACGCGTGTCGGCCGATGGGAGTGGGTAGGTGGGATCAGGGGTGGGATCTGGCCGTCCACGTGGCAGTCAGCGGAGGGGGTTTGGGTTTTTAATTTTTATTTTCTGATTTCAGATTTTCAGAAATTGCCAGAAAATTCAAATGAGCTCAGAAAAATATGAAAATACTTCCACAAATGCCAGGAAAATTCATAGAAGCTCCTGGTGATATTTTGGACTTAATAAAAATACTTCCGACTAATGTTGGCATTTAATTTTCGTACTTTAAAATACATTTTAATTTCAAAAATACATTTTTGAACTCCAAAAAATCCTGGAAACCAAATAAAAGCCAAATAACTCCAAATAATTATTTTGAACTAGGATTTCTATAGAAAATCAAAATATTATTTTATTTAATAATATTTCTAGGTTTTCATTTAAAATACTTTTTAAATCCAGCTTTTTCAAAAATAGAAATTTAGGGCAAATCCAAAATTAAACTTTAGGCACAAAAATACTTATTTTAATTTAGGTTTTTATTTTAATTGATTTTTAATTATTTAATTATTTATTTTTATTTAAATAAAAACCTGGACTGTTACACTGGTGCACGGTGCACTGAGCCTCTAACACATGGGTCCCACCTGTCAGATCTTCTGCTCCGTAGACCCATGAGCCTGCCAAGCTAAGTTAGTAGTCACACCAGCAGCCACGTTAGCCCTAGAGCCCAGTCAGTAGCCGCGTCAACAAGCCCATCAGTGTGCATTGTTCTGTGAACTGAGTCCACCGTAGACCAGCTTTCCCATGAGCTGAGTCTACAGCACAGTGGAATTTCCGATTTTCAGCCTTTTCTCTATATTAGATTTTCCGAGAGCCCATTCTCCTTTGTCCTAGCTCCAATTGACTCAATTATTTTTTCTAAATTCATTTAAAATTGAGCTCTATATTTTAGTTTTTGGAGTTCATTTGAATTTTATTTTAATTTGTTTTGTGTTTTGTTTCGTTTCCCTCTCGTTAGATCATGCGTTCGAAGGAGCTGAAGCAAGATTTGAAGATCAAGAACTCATAACTGAGCAAGGCCAAGGCAAGTCATGTCCTTTGATCATGTTGAACCCTATTTTTAAATCTATTATGTATTAATTTGTTTTAAATTATCATGCATTGCTATTTTTATACAAACCTTGTATTGGTAGCTATTGTCCAATTTGATTAATTCCTCCTTAATAATTTGAGTACCATGATTCTATTGTCGCCATAGGATGGGAAATTATTTAGTGATATAATATTAGTTGTCAAATGGATTGTACGCTTACACTGCTCTTGATAGGAACGGGGTCCCGATATTCCAACAGGTTCTGGATATGTTCGATTTGGTGGAGGCGCGACACAAATCGATCCGGCTTCCGAATGACACGTTCCGAACCCTGCAATCGCAGCACCACGTCTCCTCAGGTTATCAACCGTGCGCGGCCCGGTTGACCTCGCCAAGAAGGCTAATCCTCGCCTACGAATCGAACAACACAAGCAAGAACAAGGAAGAACACAACTGAATTGCGGATTTATTGATGTCGCACTCGAAAGTTGGGGTCTCACAAACCGATGAACGGCGAAACTGTTCAAAGACAGAATTAATCTAAGCAAAACTCAACCCTAATGGTGGGGGTGGCGGCTGGATATAAAGGATTAAGGGGCATGCAAAATCCCTGGACGCGCCCTAATGGGCTTCAACACGATACAAAGCCGAAAGGCCTAAAAGACGGTGGCGCAGCACCCTGACAGATTCTGAACGCCCACTTGTTTCGACTATTCCTGTTGACTCAGAAGGAATTTTGACATGGGACTAGAGCCATTGGAAAGGTAGTCTTCTCAGCTTTCCATACATATGTAGAACGTCCAAAACGGAGTCCGGATGCGATCTGGGAGTCCGTTTTAGTGCGGCCTGGTCCTGGACTCCGAATTGGATTCGAAGTCGGTTTGAGTTGGGCCTCCAACATGATTCGACCGCCCTTGCTGGACTTATGCGCCTCGTAGTCCTTCTCCAAGTACTTCTAGGTCCTCTCCATGGTTCCTAATCATAATTAAATCATTAGGTAGCAATCGATTCTCAAGTGAACAAAAAGAAGTACTTAGGAACGAGGTCACCTGTAAATTCAATTGTCGGGCGCGAGCTCTAGTGATTGGTCCTTGAATGTCAAGTGGAGGAGTGTTGTGTGTATATGAAGAAGTGATTTCCTCATCATCCTCCCCCTCTTGAAGCGGAGTTGTCCTCAACTCAGCCTCATCTTCTTCTCCCAAGTATGGCTTCAAATCTGAAATGTTAAAGGTGGGACTAACCCCAAACTCGGGAGGCAACTCAAGTTTATATGCATTATCATTTATCTTCTCAACTATCTTAAAAGGACCAGCAGCTCTAGGCATCAATTTTGATTTTCTTAACTCAGGAAATCTATCCTTTCTCAAGTGCAACCAAACCAAATCACCCGGTACAAGTTTAACTTCCCTTCTACCTTCACTACCAGCAATTCTATACTTTTCATTCATCTTTTCAATATTTGCCTTAGTGGTTTCATGCAATTTAAGAATAAATTTAGCACGCGCTTTAGCATCATTATGTGTTCTCTCAGTGGTAGGTAAAGGCAAAAGATCAATAGGAGCACGGGGGTTAAACCCATACACTACCTGGAAGGGACTTACCTTGGTGGTGGAGTGTTCCGCCCTGTTATATGCAAACTCCACATGCGGCAAACACTCTTCCCACATCTTCAAATTGCGCTTCAAGATCGCTCTCAACATGGTGGACAATGTTCGATTCACTACCTCTGTTTGTCCATCAGTTTGGGGATGACAAGTTGTAGAAAACAGCAGCTTTGTCCCCAATTTATTCCACAAAGTGCGCCAAAAGTGACTCAAGAATTTTGCATTGCGATCTGAAACAATAGTAGAAGGCATACCATGCAAGCGAACGATTTCTTGAAAGAAAAGGTCAGCAATATGAACAGCATCGTCGCTTTTATGACAAGGAATAAAATGTGCCATCTTAGAAAAACGATCAACCACCACAAAAATACTATCCCTCCCCCTCTTAGTCCTTGGCAATCCCAAAACAAAGTCCATAGATATATCAGCCCAAGGAATAGAAGGAACAGAAAGAGGCATATACAAACCATGTGGGTTCAACCGTGACTTAGCTTTTTGACATGTGGCGCACCGAGCCACGAACCGCTCTACATCTCGTCTCATCCTTGGCCAAAAGAAATGTGTGGCCAGCACCTCCTCCGTCTTCTTGGCACCAAAATGTCCCATCAATCCTCCTCCATGTGCCTCCTGCAACAACAAAAGACGAACGGATCCAACTGGAATGCATAGGCGGTTAGCTCTAAACAAAAACCCATCATTGATCACGAATTTATTCCATGCTTGTCCCTCTTTACAATGCAGCAACACATCCTTAAAATCAGCATCAAAAGCATATTGTGCTTTAATAGGTTCAAGACCAAAAATGCGACAATCAAGTTGAGACAACATGGTATAGCGTCCGGACAAAGCATCAGCAATCACATTATCCTTCCCTTTCTTGTGTTTAATGACATAAGGAAAAGATTCAATAAATTCAACCCACTTAGCATGTCTACGATTCAAATTGGTTTGACTACGAATATGCTTAAGTGATTCATGATCAGAATGAATGACAAATTCTTTAGACCATAAATAGTGTTGCCACGTCTCTAAAGAACGAAAAAGAGCATACAATTCTTTATCATACGTGGAATAATTAAGAGCAGGACCATTCAATTTTTCACTAAAGTAGGCAACAGGTTTGCCTTCTTGCATCAAAACACCACCAATGCCAATTCCGCTAGCATCACATTCCAGCTCAAAAGTCTTACCAAAATCCGGAAGTTGGAGCAATGGTGCGTGTGTAAGCTTGTCCTTCAAAAGATTAAAGGACTCCTCTTGTGATGGCCCCCAATGGAATACGACGCCCTTCTTTGTCAACTCAAGCAATGGTGTCGCAATGGTGTTGAATTCCTTGACAAAGCGGCGATAAAATCCTGCAAGGCCAAGAAAACTCCGCACTTGGGAGACTGTCGTGGGCGTGGGCCCACTCCATATCGCCTCCACCTTGGCTCTATCAACCTCAATTCACTGTGGAGTCACAACATAGCCAAGAAAAGAGACTCGATCCGTGCAAAAGGTGCACTTCCCAAGGTTACCAAATAAACGTGCATCCCGCAAAGCATTAAAAACAGCACGCAAGTGATTCAAATGTTCATCCATGGACTTGCTATAAATCAAGATATCATCAAAGTAAACAACCACAAATTTGCCAATGAAAGGACGTAAAACCTCGTTCATTAATCTCATGAAAGTGCTAGGTGCATTAGTTAAACCAAAAGGCATGACTAACCACTCATACAAGCCGAACTTAGTTTTAAAAGCAGTTTTCCATTCATCGCCAAGTTTCATTCTTATTTGGTGGTATCCACTACGCAAGTCAATCTTTGTGAAAATTATAGCACCACACAACTCATCAAGCATGTCGTCTAGCCTAGGAATAGGATGACGATACCTTATAGTAATGTTGTTAATGGCTCTACAATCTACACACATACGCCAAGAACCATCTTTTTTGGGAACCAAAAGAACAGGAACAACACAAGGACTAAGACTCTCACGTACGTACCCACGGTCCAAAAGGTCTTGGACTTGTCGCTGAATCTCCTTAGTCTCTTCGGGATTGGTCCTGTACGCCGCACGATTTGGCAAACTCGCTCCAGGGATCAAGTCAATCTGGTGTTCAATCCCTCGAATGGGTGGAAGTCCTGGAGGTATCTCATCAGGGAAAACATCTCTAAACTCCTGCAAAAGGTTAGTAACAGGAGCAGGCAAAGTGCAAGGCATATTATCAAGAGAAAATAAAGCATCTTTGCACACAAAAGCATAGCATGTATCATTAACATCATCAATTTCAGCAAGGTCTGATTTTGTGGCAAGCATAACAGAATTTTTCAAATGGATTACTTGCTGTTTTTCAGATTTATCATGTTCCTTTGCATCATTAGCAGCAGCAACTCTCTCCCTATCGGCCTCTATAATCTCAGCTGGGGTCAAAGGCAGTAAAGTAACTTTCTTTCCCTTATGCATAAAAGTGTATTTGTTACTACTACCATGGTGTAAAGCATCATTATCAAATTCCCAAGGTCGACCCAATAAAAGAGAGCATGCTTGCATGGGAACCACATCACAATCAACATGATCAGCATAACCACCAATGGAAAAATGGACTCGGCATGTTTGTGTTACCTTAGCTTTTCCAGAGTCATTTAACCACTGAATATGGTATGGATGTGGATGCGGTCGCGTGGTCAAGCCAAGCTTCTTGACCAAATCAGAACTCACCAAGTTGTTGCAGCTTCCTCCATCAATGATGACACGTGCGCGCCGGTTCTTGATTGCGAAGAAAGTCTGAAACAAATTATGGCGTTGAAGCTTATCGGGTTGTTGTACCTGTGTGCTGAGGACTCGCTGCACAATGATGCTCCGTAGTGTTGCTGTGGACACTCTACCAAGGACCAGGTCGTCATCACCACCGCCATTGTCATCCGAGGCAGCAGCAACATCATCATCCTCCTCGACATCCGAAGGGCTGATGTAGCCTCCATCTTCTGTGGCGATGTATGCCCGTTGGCTAGGGCAATTCTTCTGCACATGACCAAGCCCATGGCAGCGGTGGCACTGAATGTTGGAGGAGCGGCCCGATGAAGCCACGGAAGAAGAACTCTTGGCTGGAACCTGCAAAGAATTTTTTGCAGAATCTGCAAAGCGTGTTGTGGAGGGTGGCTTTGGTGGCGCTGCTGCAGGTGGTGGAGGAGAACGAAAACTCGAAGAAGACTTGGGCAGTCCTGTCGATGTAGTCGTTCGCGGCGTGTAGAATGGTCGTCCGGTGCTTGCCTTCGCTGATTCCTTGCGTCCCTGCAATTCTTTTTCTGCAAGCATAGCAAGCTGGAACAACTGGTTGACAGTAGTAAACTCTTTATAATCAACAATGTCCTGAATTTCACGCCGTAACCCCCCGTAGAAACGACAAATCTTATCCTCTGTTTCCTCAACAACCCCACAACGCACCATACCCTTTTGAAGCTCAGCATAATAGTCCTGAACAGAACTATCACCTTGTTCTAAGTGCTGCAATTTTTTTCTCAAATCACGTTTATATGAGGGAGGAACAAAACGATTACGCAAAGCTTCTTTTAACCGCTCCCATGTATCAGGTTGTACACGCATGGTACCCAGTTCATTCCACCAGATAATAGCAAAGTCCTTAAACTCACTAGTAGCTTGTCTAACTCTATGTTGTTCAGGAACCAAGTGAGAATTAAATTTCTGCTCTACCGTCATCTCCCAATCAAGATATATTTCAGCATCATAAAGACCAGAAAAAAATGGAATGGTAAACTTGACTTTAGCAAAAGGGTCGTCGTTACCATGACGGTTCTGGTCATTACCTTCCATACCACGTCGGTTTCGCTGAAGACATCGACGTAGTCGTGCATCTTGTGTCGCCCGCTGATCAATGTTGCCATCCACATCATACACTGTGTCCTCATCATGATGATGGCCGTCATTGACAGGTGGCAGGCGTGCCTCCAATGTGTCCATCCGACCAGTGAGGTCAGCCATCCGCCGCTCCACCCGCTCAATGCCTTCTGTGGTGTTCAACTGGGCAATGGCGGCGACGATGGTGTCCATTCTCGCACCGAGATCAGTGATTGAAGCAGTTTGTTTGTCGAGCGTAGCTTGTAGCTGGCCGCGACTAACACACTCGTTGAAATCGCTCGGTGTTCCGTCCCCTTCGTCTCCTGCCATGGTTAGTGGAAACACAGGGAAAACAAAAGGATTATCCCTATCAACTACAAATGAAGGGCAGTGGGAACTCGCAAAGGAAGTGGCTTACCAAGCTCTTACAAGTGTTCTTACCAAAGCAGGTGGTACAACCGGTGGCTGGTTCGTGAAACCATGTCGAGCGTGGGTACGATTGCAAGGGTCACAACTGTGCTATCCAGAAGTAGATATATGGAGCTTGGCAGGCCAAATATGTCAGTGGAACACAAATCAATAACAGATAGTAATGCTGAATAAATGTCCAAAGCACTGGTCCTAGTTGCTGGTCTAAATGTGTCCTATATCAAGGTTAAGATATGATGAACAAGGAGTCAAGACCAGAATAGTAAGGTAAAGACAGCAACAAAGATGGCCAGGCACTGAGAGACTTAATTTAGCATAAGCACAAAACAAAAGAATTTCTGTCACCTAAAACTGTGCTTTGTCACGTTTTTTTTTGGCCACTGATAGCACTCTCACTCTCTCTCTTCTCTACTAAGCCGAAATTTTTCTTTTTTTGTCTTTTTTATTTTATTTTTTTCACAGAGCAGAGCACAGAAATAGGAACCACACAAAGTTTCACCTCAATCTGATGTAAGGTGTGTCCTACAGAAAATAAAGAATGTGCTGTAAATTCGGTGATTCAATTTCGGAGCTCGAGTACTGCACTTTCCAGGCCGAATTTGGGGAAAATAAAATCGCTGAACCCGACAAAGTCGGGGAGTATCGGATGCAAAATTTAATTTCACCCAATTTCAAAAACAAATCGCCTGATTTCGAGTCCGTATGCAAAAGTTACGGCCGTTTGAAGTTGAGCCTCCGAGTTATGGTTTCTGTGGAGGCCGAAAACGAAATTGAGTGGAGGAAATCGGTGGAATTTGGGGCGGAAGCTCGGGGAAAGGTGGGGGATGGTGCTGGATGATCACGAGATACGACAGATGACTCAAACAGAGGGTGGGAGATGGGTGGGAAAACAAAAACAGAGGGTGGAATACGCGATGGATGACGGCTAGGGTTTGTATGAGAGGTAGCGGAAGCAAGATTCTATTGTCAAATTTGAGTACCATGATTCTATTGTTGCCATAGGATGGGAAATTATTTAGTGATATAATATTAGTTGTCAAATGGGTTGTACGCTTACACTGCTCTTGATAGGAACGGGGTCCCGATCTTCCAACAGAATCTGGATATGTTCGATTTGGTGGAGGCGCGACACAAATTGATCCGGCTTCCTGTCACATCCCAAAAATCCTCTTTCTGAAAAATTTAATTTCAAATTAATTATTTTAAAGTATTTGAGTTTTAATTGGATTTGCCCTGAATTTCTGTTTTTGAAAAAGCTGGATTTGAAAAGTATTTTAGAAAAACTAAAAATATTGTTAAATAAAAAGATATTTTGAATTTCTATAAAAATCCTAATTCAAATTAATTATTTGGATTTATTTGGATTTTATTTGGTTTCCTGGATTTTCTGGAGTTTAAAAATGTATGTTTGAAATTAAAAAGTATTTCAAGTATGAAAATTAAATACCAACATTAGTTGTAAATATTTTTATTAAGTCCAAAACTTATCCAGGAACTTCTGTGAATTTTTCTGGAATTTTTGGAATTAATTTCATATTTTTCTGAGCTTATTTGAATTTTCTGGCAATTTCTGAAAGTCTGAAATCAAAAATCAAAAATAAAATCCCCTCCCCTCCCTCCGGCCGCCACGTGGACGGCCAGATGCTACCCACGTCGCCGCCCGGATCCCGCCTACCCCGCCTCCCCTCTCGCCACGTGGGTGGCCGGGATCCTCCCGCCCCACGCGCTCGGCCATCCTGCCGCACGCCCCACCCCTTTGCGCCAGCCGCCCGATTCCCCACCCCGCCACGCGTCGCCATCTCAGCCGCGCCCGCGCGAGCGCTGCCCTTTCTCTCTGACCGCGGGCCCTGCCCGTCAGCCGCTCCGCGCCCCCCTCCCTCGCTGCGCACCCGGGCCCGCCCGTCAGGGCCTCCGTCTTCCCCGCACGGTCATCTCCTACCTCGCGCCGCCACCGCCCGCAACCGCTCCTCCGCGCCCCCTCTCTCCCGCGCGACGCCGATTCCTTTCCTTTCTTCCCCCGCAAGTCGCGCGCTCGCCTCCTCCCCCAATCCCCGCGCCCTTCTTTCCTTCTGCGCCCCCTTTCCTTCCCCCCCCCTCTTTCCTTTCCGCCGCCGCCATCTCCGGCGAGAAATGCGCGCCGCCCCGCTCCCCCTCCGCCCTATAAAAGGCCCCCCCGGCTCCTTCACAACCCGCCCCACCTCCCTGTGCCCTCGTCTCCCTCTCCCCGGTGCCCGAGCAGCCCCGCACCGAGCTCACCCCGTGCGCGCGCCGGCGAGCTCCTCCGGCGAGAAATCGCCGTTGCTCCGGTCGCCCTCGAGCCCCGCCGACGCTACCCCCAGCTTCGCCGCGCCCGTGCGCACCTTGGCCACCCTTCAGCCGTCCCTCCCCGCCGCCGGAAAGTCATCGCCGCCGTAGCCCGAGCCGCGCCACCGCCCTCCTCGTCGCCGACGCGTCTCCGGCCACCCTCGGTAACCGCCGCCCCTACCGCTGTGTTCCCCGTGCGCCCCTCTCCCCGTTCCCCGCCTCGCCGCTGGCAGCCGGTCACCGGAGCGCCGCCGCTGTGCACCTCCGGCCGGCGCAGCCTCGGGTGCTGGCGTGGCAGCCAGGTGGCAGCCATGTGGCGCCACGTCAGTGCCACCTCGGCCTCCCTCGGCCCAGTCAGCACCACCCCACCTCCCCGTGCCACCTCAGCCGCCGCTTCCGCCCGTGGACCTGGTCCATGGACCGAGGGCCCACTTGTCAGTCAAACCCCCCTCAGGCTGATGTCATGCTGACGCAGTAAGCCGAATTTTTCAGTCGGAAAATAATTCGGCCGAAAGTAAATTCAGTGCTGACGCAATAATTCCAATTTCCTTTAGAAAAATAATTCCAGAAATTCTCATTTTCCTTTTTCTCTCTTTTCAAACTTCCCGGAGCCCGTTCTCCCTCGTTTTAACTCCGTTTGAGCCCATTCAAATTTCTAAATTCATCAAAAATTCCAAACTATCCATTGCTTCCATCCTTTTAAATATTTGAAATTTATTTGATATTTCAAATATTTAAATTTCAAATTCCAATGCCTAGTTTATTTTCAAAGCCTCAATTCCATTCCAAATTTTCTGTGCACTTTCAAAATTCAAATTCAAATCTTGCAAAGTCTCCATAAAATCCATTCTATTTTCCTTGGTCCAAATATTGTCTCAGTAATTTCTTTTCCCAACCGATCTTCCAGATATTCGTTCTCCCTCGTACGAACCCCAAATCCGCTGAATCTTTCTTCTAAATTCATCTAAAATCATAATCTATACAATTATGGCCTCTATTTGAGTTTTTGAGTTTATTTGATTTTTGTTTGTATTTATTTGTTTTGTTGCTTCGTCTTGTCTCGCGTAGATTCCAACGTTGTCGACGATCTCTCCACCCAGCAGCAAGAAGACCCAGAGAACCTGCAAGAAGGCAAGTCTCCTTTGATCATCTTGAAACTATGCTTTTGAAATGTTTTAAATATTTTAAATTATGTGCATTGCTATTTACATAAAATCCCTAGTTCAAATCTTTAGGAATTAGTTATTCCAACTTTGTTATGCCCTCATTTGACATTGATTGCCATGTACATTGTCACCCTAGAACTTCCTTTGTCTCAATAATGAGATTACTATTAATCTTTGTGAATATTAGAATGGTAGGTTAATGCTTAGTCATGCTATCTAATAACTTTGGAAAATCTTGAAAATGGGAAATTATGACTGGACCCTTGTGTTTATAAATGTAGTGGTAATTGGAGTTGCCACTGATCTTTCAAAATAAAATAAAAATGTGAAAGTTGGTTTAGATTAGGGTGGATGGCTGTTTGGGTTGGTGCAGTAAGCACGAGAACTTGTTAAGTGTATGTTCCACCCTAGTCAATTAAGGACCGACGCTTGTGTTTGTCCAAACTGAGCATTAACCGTACAGCCACAAGTCTATATGGGTACGACCTAGCTGACTAACTTATGATAGTCTAGTTTAGGTGCCACCAGCGGAAAGTGGATGCCAGGGATGGACTGGTTATTCACAGTGAGGGACAGGGATTTACTGTACTCATATGGCGCAAGAGGGGGCTTCAGATTGGGCGGATTTAACCCTTCTGCGGTGAAACCTCAGCGGGTGGTATCTAGCTAGATTAGAGTAAGGTAAAGGCTTTGTGATATTTTATCTGGGTCTCATGCCAAAGGAAGCGTGCTGACCTTTTAGGATAATTTATCTCTTGTGGGTAAAGTTGTACAACCTCTGCAGAGTGTAAAACTATTCGAATAGCCGTGCCCACGGTCAAGGGCGGGCAAGGAATGCATTCACATGGTAGATTTTTGGTTTTGGTTTTAAAATCAAAGTTTTTGTATTCTGAGAGTGGAGGGAACTCTCGGAAGGGAATCCTGGCGGTTGGAGCCAGAGAGGGTGGATGTAACCCGCAGTATTAAACTTGTTCAAGTTGTTGAAGCTAGTGTTGGTAGATGGAACCTTCACTAGATAGTTAATGATAGTTTCTGCTAAAACATTTACTTTATTAAATGGATGCCTTCGAAAATAATTAGTAGTAATTGAAATTTTAAAATATTGTTTTGTGCAAAAGAACCATATAGCCTTCCTTTGTCAAGCCTTGCATCTATGAATTTTCCCAAGACTTGCGGAGTACTTTATGTACTCACATGCTACACTTAAAAATAAATCTCAGAAGAATACGAAGCTCAGGAGGCAGACTACGACTACTTCGCTGACGGATACGACGAAGGATTCCCGGAGTACTAGGTCGCGCTTCCCCAGTCAATTGCCTGTGGCGTATTGATGGGTCTTCATCGAGTTTATCATTTGCTTCCGCTGTGTTTCGTGTGTGCGAGGTCTTGAAACCTCAGTTGTAATAATGAGACCTTTCGGTCTGTACTCTTTATTATTGTAATAAAGCGTTGTTGGTTATGTAATCATTTCTGTTTGACTGTGTGCACTAGCTTTGATCTGGGACTAGTGCTGTAATACACAGAGGGTCCGGGTTCGGAAATCCGGGGTCCCGACACTTCCGAACGACACGTTTCGAACCCTGCAATCGCAGCACCACGTCTCCTCAGGTTATCAACCGTGCGCGGCCCGGTTGACCTCGCCAAGAAGGCTAATCCTCGCCTACGAATCGAACAACACAAGCAAGAACAAGGAAGAACACAACTGAATTGCAGATTTATTGATGTAGCACTCGAATGTTGGGGTCTCACAAACCGATGAACGGCGAAACTGTTCAAAGATAGAATTAATCTAAGCAAAACTCAACCCTAATGGTGGGGGTGGCGGCTGGATATAAAGGATTAAGGGGCGTGCAAAATCCCTGGACGCGCCCTAATGGGCTCCAACACGATACAAAGCCGAAAGGCCTAAAAGACGGTGGCGCAGCACCCTGACAGATTCTGAACGCCCACTTGTTTTGACGATTCCCGTTGACTCAAAAGGAATTTTGACATGGGACTAGAGCCATTGGAAAGTTAGTCTTCTCAGCTTTCCATACATATGTAGAACGTCCAAAACGAGTCCGGATGCGATCTGGGAGTCCATTTTAGTGCGGCCTGGTCCTAGACTCCGAATTGGATTCGAAGTCGGTTTGAGTTGGGCCTCCAACATGATTCGACCGCCCTTGCTGAACTTATGCGCCTCGTAGTCCTTCTCCAAGTACTTCTAGGTCCTCTCCATGGTTCCTAATCATAATTAAATCATTAGGTAGCAATCGATTCTCAAGTGAACAAAAAGAAGTACTTAGGAACGAGGTCACCTGTAAATTCAATTGTCGGGCGCGAGCTCTAGTGATTGGTCCTTGAATGTCAAGTGGAGGAGTGTTGTGTGTATATGAAGAAGTGATGTCCTCATCAGCACTCCTTTGGTTGTAGCTACGTTGGGTTTGTCATCACATGTGATCAATTAATTAATTTTGACTTAATGATATATTGGAACGTCGTGGTCAGCCACAGTTATAAAATTTATGTACCATGACATAGGTATTGTCATTGGTGTTGGTTATACAAAATTAGTTTTCACCTGGGCGAATGATCGTGCAGTAAATGGGGTGCAATTTGCGCATTGGGATGTAGATGTTTCGCCTGGGTAAATTTAAGGACTTAACTTTGTGCGCCATTGATATGAGCCTTACCGCACAACCACATGTCTAGTATAGGATAGACCTAGCTAATTAACTTTCAAAAGTTTTAGTTTAGATATCACCAATGGTAAGTGAGTACCAGGGGTACTGGTTACTGACAGTGAGGAACAGGGTTACTGTACTCATACGGCACAAGATGGGACTTCTGACTGTGGTAGTTAACCCTTCAGAAGTGAAACCTTAGCGGGTGATGTCTAACTAGATTGGAGTGAGGTAAAGGCTTTGTGATAATTTATCTGGGTCTCATGCCTAGGGAAGCATGCTGGCTATTAAGATGACTTATCTCTTGTGGGTAAAGTTGTGCAACCTCTGCAGAGTGTAAAACTATTCGAATAGCCGTGTCCTTGGTCATGGACAATGCTCGGTGATTTCACACGAGGGGTAGAGTTTTCACAAAATTCTGGTTGGGTTAAATTGGGGAGTGAATGGTTAGTTCACTGGTGGTTCATTTCGTGAATCTTGGTTCATGGGTGATTCATTGGAGTGAATGGTCAGTTCGTTTGTGGTTGCTCTCAATTCCTTTGATTATTTACTTACTAATCCTTTTCAAAGTTCGCTTTCAATCTATTTATAGTATTTACTTTAAAATTGTTGCTTTCTGCAAAATTAACCTTTCAGTCATCCATTGGTAAGCCTTGCATACTATATTGCAGTTTTGTTACAAATGACTTGCTGAATACTCTATGTACTCACGGCTTCATCCATATTTGCTCAGTTGAGGAAAAAGGACCAGATCAGCAACAGGTACCAAAAGGAGGATACTTTGACAACTTTGCGGATTAGGACTTCGCTCCCCAGTCGATTACCTGTGGGCATGTCGAATGTCTACTACGCTTATTTCTATTTTTCAGCTGCAAGTTTCTTAAGCCTTTCAAGCTGTTATCTGTAAGCTTGGCCATAAGGTTGCAACCCTGATAAGTAATAATATTTGAGTCTTCTCTTAGTGAATTGCGATATGTTCGATATTTCATCTTTGTTTATACTGTGTACACTAGCGTGATCCTAGACTAATGCAGAATACACAGGAGAGTCCGAATTTGCATATTCAGGTCTCTACATCGATACAACTATTTAGTACTCGACACACGAGTACTCGACATATGACTACCTAGTACTTGACACCGACTACTATCAATAACAAGATTAGTATCGATCTTCAAAAGTGTCGATTCTTCATCAGCCACAGTGAGATGCGTCTTTTACTTCTTTGGTTTGCGGCACTCACTGGATCCTGTTGAGAGTGAGAGACCCTCGTTCCGCCCCTCGTTCCGCTGCTCACGCCGCTCCTCGCCGCCCCTCGTTCCTCCGCTCCTCGCCGCCCCTCGTTCCGCTGCTCCAATCGTTGCTCCTCGCCGCCGTTCGTTCGCCGCTACAATCGTCGCTCCTCACCATTTCTCCACCGACCATATCCGGCCGCCTCTTTCTCCACCGACCAGATTCGGCCGCCTGTCGTCTAGATCTGGCCGCCTCATCGCCCGTTGTAGGGACCCCAGATTTTACAAACCGGTATCCTCTGTGATTCCACCGCACTATTCCCTGGATCAGTAGATAGTGCTCACAGATTACAGTTCTGAATATCAAAGTACATATCATGCAGAAGCGTAAACATAATAGTAGACTTACTCATGGGCCGATTAGGCCGAAATCAATAAAATGCAGCAGCGGAAAAACGAAGCACACAGGTGGGACCTTCAGGACATACCCACAGGCAGCCAACTGGAGGTTCGCGACCTAGCCCTTGACATCTTCATCTTCTCTGTCATCATGTCCAATCGTGTTGCTGAGGCGAAGTGATCGGATTCCTGATTCTGGATTTGTTGTGAAAGCGAGTGTGAGCACAAACCACCGTGCTCTGCGAGCCAATACACAAGATGCAAATAAATAGTATGCATGGCTTATCAAAGGAGAGGCTCGGGTTTATTTTATTTGCCAAAAATTGTTTTTAGAAGCATTATTATTATTATTATTTAATCCCAGTGTTATTGTTGCTGCCTAAACTCCACCTAGCGATTACCACAATTGACTTAATCCACCAAAAATACACTTCCTTGATTGATTGCTGTCTAAGACTCCAAACAGCGAGTGACATCATTTAATTAATCCACCGAACACACACTTTCTATATTCAGTACTATCTAAAACTCCAAACAGCGATTATCCTCAATTATACAATCCACCAATCAATTGCCGCCTAAATCCCCAAACAGCGAGTATCATAGTTTATATAATCCACCGATCAATTGCTGCCTAAAACCCCAAACGGCTAGTGACATCATTTATCTAATATCATTTAATTAATCCACCGAGTACACACTTTCTATATTGAGTGCTG
The DNA here is from genome assembly GCA_017311315.1 of Dendrocalamus latiflorus. NCBI lineage: Eukaryota > Viridiplantae > Streptophyta > Magnoliopsida > Poales > Poaceae > Dendrocalamus > Dendrocalamus latiflorus. Next base: position 4,024,943 of record CM029656.1, read on the forward strand.
TCTAAAACTCCAAACAACGAATATCATCGATTATACATTCCACCAATATCTTTTGTATTCCAAATTTCTAATAACCAATCCTTTTGTTATTGATCCACAACCATAATTTGCTCTTCCTATAATTAACCTTATTTTTCCATTATCTATCCCTAACTAACTCACTAGTATACCTCCACCAAAATATCATTGATCAAGTCTACGATTCACTAGTATTCATCCATCAAGAATATCATTAATCAGGTTTACGATTCACTAGTATTCATCCACCAAGAATATCATTGATCAAGTTTATACTCCAATAATTGTTATCATACCTCCAAATTCCCAATAATTCAATTCATCCATCCAGTAATTGATCAAAGCCTATTAATCCCATTATCACCAACAACTCCCAAGGACTAATCCAGCAATTACCTTTGCACTCCCTAAATCTCCAAAAAATCATTTAAATCATCTATCTAGTCTATATAGTCATTTAGGCTCCACCGATTTATTTCTCCCAGAATCCACACTATCGTTTCCTATTTATGACTGACATGAATCCACCAATATCTTTATGTGTTTACTACAAACATCCATTTCCTTTACTCACGACTCTATTTATTCCTACCATATTTTATTTTGTAAGAATAGATGTGTCATTATTTGAAATACAATACATAAAAATTTTCTGAGACCTAGCAGTTTTGAACAAAAACATAATGTGTAAGAAAATGCAATAATAATAGCGATCCAGATTCCATCCACCGTTACATGGCATCCGCACCATATGCTAACATTTCAGCGTTATAACCGCTTACATTACCACTGGGACGACACCCAGGACAACTCAAATCAGAGCTTTCCACTGCCCACCACTTTTCTATTACCACCCACAAAAGTTTTGAAATAGAACTATATCTGGTTAAGTTCCCATGTCCGCCCTTGACCGTGGGCACAGCTATTTGAATAGTTTTGAATCTGCAGAGTTTGCACACTTTACCCACAAGAGACAGTTCACTCGTTGCCCCCACACGGTTCCTTAGCCATGCGGTTGAGCAAACCATCACAGTAACCGTTCAAAGTACCTCGCCCCTCCCATCATCTCACCCTATGGGATGCTCCCATTTGCGGTGGGTCCCATTCGTTGTGCGGGATGATCCTCTCCTATGCACCTAGCAGCTGGCTACCCAAACTGCTAGTGCGTCGAAGAAGAACTTCACCCTCAAGCCTGCCACCCAGGCTACCACTTGCACTGCTGCCATGATGATGACTTTCAAGGTCCGGTAAATTTACTAAGCCAAGTTGTACTTTACAGACTTGTGGTTGTACTTGTTTTACACAGGAGGTAATCACAAGATTCGGTCCTTAGGGTTACCTGGGCGGATTTACCACTAACCACTTTGTGCTTCCACTACACCACACACACACACCCTCGAACCATCCGCCCAGATATTTAAGCAAGTTGGGGTTTTTGAGAGCATAAAATAATCATACCAACATATACCAGTCATTACCACCATGACTTCCCAAACCAGTTTCTCATGATTAAAATGGTAATGATGCTTGGGGCATTTCAGCGCTCCCGAGTATCTATGCAGTACTAAGCATGGCGTATAATTAGGGACTTATTTTCACAAGGTTACTATTATAATTTTGCTAGGGCGACTAGGTTCACACATTCAATTATTCCAAAGGAGGTATAATAATATTCAAGGTAAACAATGGGCATATAACTAGAATCTTAAATTAAACATGTATTTGCACATAAAATAACAGTATGCAATTTGATAATTTAAACCAAAGTAATTTACAGAAAACATAGGTTCAACATGATCAAAGTATTGACTCGCCTAGCGCCGTTTATCGCGGTCTTGAGCTCACTCAAAGCTATCTCCTTTGATGGCCTTGTGCTTCGGGTCTTTATCTTCACCCTGATCTTGATTTCGCCGGATCCATTAATTCTTCGGGTCTCCAATTTTTTTAACTACGCGATAAGAGACTAAATCCAAATAAAAGCAAATAACTCAAGGGACCCAAATAAACCCAATTGAACTTGATTAATTTTTATTATGATTAAATAGGTGATTTGAGACATGGTTGGTTGAACGCGGGATATTATCGGTGTCATAGTGGTTGGAGTGAGGTGGGGAATGGCAGGGAAACGAGTCAAAAGGGAGATCAAGGATGAGTCATGATAAAGGTATATCCACAAGCTTGTTTTTGGTTTAGTGCTCGGAGACAACTAGGTATAGCTGATGGCAGAATACGATGACTCGATCTTTGTATTTATAGCTTCCTTTATTATTTTTGTATTTATTTAGGAAGTTCCATGAGTCAAACTAGACATAGAGGCAGATGTAAGATTGTAGTTGGGGTGCAAGGCATTGTCTTGTCTAGTGTTAGCTTCTATGAGCTATATTCACGAGGTATATGATTTTCTGGTTTATCGAATTAATCTTATAGTTTATATTTTTAGCAATTCGAGGTGCATGATCGTAGGTGGTGCTAATATTACTTTGCTCATTAAAATACCAAGCGGTGAGATTATTTTAATTACAAATGGCCTAGGGACTTTAATAGACACGCCAACATGAATTTAGTTAAATATGTCCTTCAGGTTGGGTACCGTAGATATTTTATGTACGTTTTAGATACTATCATAGTGTTTTTACTATTATTATTACTTAAATTTATTTATCTAGGACCGACAATGCCACACCAGGTTATATTTTAATATCAATATTTGATTACGCCTACGGTTGAGATTTAATTATCGACGACACACTAGTGATGACTACTATTTACATAGTTACCTTTCACTATTGTTATTAACCAGACCTACAGCTAAGATCCAATTTACCGATGGCATGCTAAATGTTAGGGCATACATTATAATTGGGGCAATCTTTATTTTAAAGCTTTGTTTTCATAATTTTAACATAACATCCAGCATATTTGCTTTAACTTTAGCTTAAGTATATTTTGAATTAGGATTCTTATTAGACTTGGACATTAGGCAAAATCACCCTTTATTAATGCCCTAATTAATAGTTAGTCTTTTAACTATTTATTTAAATGATAATAATTACTCATATGCATATGATTCTATATTTTGGGGGTGTACACAAGTTTTTACTTGAACCCAATCAGTCCTCCCAGCTCCTTTATTTTCTTCCCTAGTTACTTCCTAGTTGATAGGTGCTAAAAAAATAAAACAAAATAGTGCGCAGGGTGGATTCGAACCAGAGATCTGCGGTTTGGAGATGGGCTGGGCTCACCAACTAGGCATGCGCTTGCTTGCGAGTGAAAGGAGCCTACTAATATAAAGGAGGTGAGGCGGGCCTGGAACAGAGAAATTGGCCGGCGCGGCCGAGCGGCGGGAGCTCCGGCGAGGGATGGCCGGGGGGTTTGGTCAAGCCGGTGAAATGGAACCCCGAGGAGGCGAGCAAGCTAAAGGGGGAGGTGGCGCGGCTCGGAATGGAAGCGAAGAGGGTGGGCGGCAGCCCGGAGCGGCCGACGGCGGGTGGTCACGGTGCGACAGCGGCGTGGTGGAGGGAAGGGTAAATTGACCGGCGCAAGAGCAGTAGCGGGTCTTGGGGATTCTTACCACGCGGTTGCCGTGGCCGAAAGGAGGCCGAGGCAGGCCGGCACCAAGAGCTTGCGGCGGTGGGGGAAGGTGTACGCCGCTGGCGGGCTGGGGTGGGCCAAGGCTCCAATCGGTAGCGGGGACGGATTGATGAGGCCACGCTGGAGCTCTGGTGTGCAGGAATCGGCCGGGGACAGCCCCGACTGGCCGGTGGGCTTGTCGGCCGGAATTGGGGGAGAAGTGCCACCGACGAAGCTAGGTGCCCTGGAAACCGGATTGCTTTGAGTGGGGAGTGAAGCGGAGCAAGGCAGTGCGGTTGGGGGCTTCGGCCAAAGGTTTTATAGCCGGAAAAGGAGCAGCGACGTGCGAGGTTGGCCGGCAGGGCGTGGGCGCGGGATGGTCCTCGGATGTGCGCGACATGGCGTGACGGGTGCACAGTGCTTGAGGGGATGGGAGCGGTTGGCTGACGCCGTGGGAGCGCAGGCGAGGACGGGCGGTGACGCGGGCCGGACGGACGAAGTGACAGGAGCGGCGAGGAGGACGGAGGGAAAAAAGTAACAAGAGGAGGAGGAGCCAGCTCGCTCTCCTGTGAAGAAAAGGGGAGGGATGAGGCCGGGCCCGCGCACAGCAGAGAAAGGAGGAGAGAAGGAAGGAGAGAAAGGGTGGGGGCCCGCTGGCAGTGAGGGAAATGAGAGAGGGGGAAAGGGAGGGGGAGAAGAAGTGGCCCACATGGCATAGAGAGAAGGGATGGAAAGTGCTAGCATTCCAAATCTTTAATTTTCTTTAGCTTGAACTTTGATTTTCATAATCTTTCCTTTTTGTATGATGATTGAGCTATATCAAAAAAATGATTTCTTGGCCTTAATTATTATTATCTATTTCTAATCTTTAAATAAGACTTTGATTTAGTGAATTACAGTGAATTTTAGGTCGTCAGGGTTAAACCTTATTTAAATCATTTTACATTTATTCATTTGCTCAGCACAAAACTCAAGGAACACCCAATTAAGATGTTTAACCAAAATTGAAATACCCGTAAGATGCAAATAAAAATTTTAATTTGCTCAAAATTTCAAACATCCAAGATTTAGGATGTTACACCTGTCCTGGCAGCGGGGGAGGGCTTGACGGCGAGGAAGGCGACGGTGCCGGCTCACTGGGGAGGGAGACGGAGCTTGGCGAGGTGGGGGCTAAACTCGTGGCGTCCGGGCAGTGCTTCAGGTGCAGGGAATCGGCCCAGGGCACTGCGGTTCACCGAGGGGGTCCGGCGTTGGAGTCGGTGAAGAAGATGCTTCGCCGGTGGCCTGCAGGGGGAGAGAGGCTGATTAGATGGGGCAGTAGGGGGAGGAGGTGAAGGTGAGTTCGGTAGGAGGTCCAGGGGGTCCTGAGGTCCACCGAGTGGCGCTGGCGGTGAAGATTGCCGGCGGAGCGTCTGCGGCAGAGGAGGCGACGAAGTGGAGATTTTGGGTGAGCTTGTGGGGGTGTGAGGTGAAGTGTTGGCACCCTTTTATAGAGGTCGGGGGAGGGGAAGAGACGCCGAGGAGACTTGGCGGCATGGCGTCGGCGTGCGGGTGGCGTCAGCCCCGAACGTCTACAGTCCGTGCGCGGCAGCCGGAGATTTGTCTGGTGCAAATGAAGGCGAGGGGCATTGGTTTGCCCAGCGGTCATGAGGTGGGGGCGGAGCGGAAAACCAAGCGAGGCGACGTGATTGACATGGGGTGGGAGAGACAGACTACGACGGCGCAGCGAGGAGGAAGGCGACAAACGGTGTGCACAGGTGAGGCGTGGTCAACATAGTAGGGCGCTGTGCGGGAGGTGACCGGGGACGTGACATCGGGGTAGTGTTGCTCCTTGGCCGGCCAGCAACAAACGGCCAGCCGACGCACGGGCAGAGGCCGGACCACGGCGACGCTGAAGGTGAGGGCGGGGAGACGAGCCCGAGGCCTGCCACGGCAGGACGCTGAAGGCGAGGGGTGCCGGTGCTGAAGACAAGGGCGCCGGCGTTGAAGGCAAGGCTGTCGTCATCGCATTAACTAGCCGATGCGGGTGGGTGAGAAGAAGACGATGAGCGGCGGGCGGCAACAGAAGAAAGAGGAGGAGGAGGCGTTGCGGGTTTTGGAGAAGGAGGAAGGAGCCGAGAGGATGAACGGCTGCGATTTTATTTTATTACTTTTTTCCCTTTCATCTTTTTCTTTCTTTTGTCTTTTGAAGGATAAAAGCAAACTTTGAAACTTCTATTGAAAGGTGACTTTGAATTCTTCCTTGGGCTAGCAAAATATTTATTTACTTAGTTTGCACTTCTTTAATTTTCTTTGAAAGGTAAAAGGATTACCAACTTGGAAAATAAAATCTTTTGAATTTTTGAACATAAGCTTGAAATTTTGCATTAACTCAATATTTTGAAAATGGGATGTTACAGATCCCACCCCCCTTAAAATGAATCTCGACCTCGAGATTCGACTACTCTAGAAATAAGAAGGGAATGTTGGCTCTAAGTTGATCCTCTCGCTCCCAGGTTGCCTCTCGCTCGGAGTGGTTGCTCCATTGGACCTTGCAGAGGCAAATGGCATGGTGTCTTGTTTGCTTCTCCATAGTATCGAGGATCTTGATCGGACACTCTGGGTAGGACATATCTTTCTGGAGGTCAATGATTTCTACTGAGGTTTGCTCTTTGGGAACTCTGAGACACTTCTTAAGCTGAGAAACATGGAACACATTGTGCACATCTAACAGGCTTGCTGGCAGCTCCAATTGGTAAGCAACTTCTCCACACTTGGCAATGATAGGGAATGGCCCTATGTATCTTGGAGCAAGCTTGCCTTTCACCTTGAATCTGTGGATCCCTCAGAGGGGTGACACCTTGAGGTAAACATGATCCCCAACTTGGAATGTTAATTCTCTGCGGCGGTTATCGGCATAGCTCTTTTATCTAGACTGTGCAGCTTGTAAGCGATCCTTGATCAAGCGAACCTTCTCTTTTGCCTGCTTCAGAGTATCTGGTCCAAAGATTTACCCTTCTCCTGTTTCTGACCAGTGCAGAGGGGTTCTGCATTTTCGTTCATACAGCGTTCATACAGAGCTTCGGAAGGAGAGATTTTGATACTAGATTGATAGCTATTGTTGTAAGAGAATTCTACATAGGGTAAACATTTCTCCCAATCTGTGGTGAATTCCAGAGCACAGGCTCGTAGCATGTCTTCTAGAACTTGGTTTATTCTTTTAGTCTGTCCATCTGTTTGGGGGTGATACACGGTGCTGAATGCAAGGTGGGTTCCAAGAGCATCGTGGAGACTAGCCCAGAAATGCGAGGTAAACTGGGAATCTCGATCTAAGACTATCCTCTTAGGCACACCATGTAGACATACAATGCGGGCCATGTACAACTCAGCTAGTTTATCCCTTTTATATGTGGTCTTCAACAGGATAAAATGGGAAACTTTAGTCAACCTATCGACTATTACCCAGATGGAGTCATATCCTGACTTGGTGCGGGGCAAACTAGTTATGAAGTCCATTCCCACTTCTTCCCATTTCCACTGGGGAATTTGCAGGGGTTGAAGTAGTCCGACAGGTTTCTGGCATATATCGCAACAGGCTACATACTCAGCGATATCTCTCTTCATACGAGGCCACCAATATAGGGTCTTATTTTAGTGTTGCCTGGATGTAGAGTGTAAGTAGAACTATGGGCTTCCTTGAGTATCAGGTCTTTGAGGTCCTTCTGGTGGGGAACAAAAAGACGTTTCCCATACCATAAGACTCCCTATTGATTTTCTACCATCTTAGGGGCTTTCCCCTGGGCCATGAGGCGCTTGAACTTCTGGACTCCTAGGTGTCCTTTCTGGGCTGCCTTGATTTGCTCTTCAAGAGTTGGGTGTACTTCCATGGTAGCTAGAGTACCATGTTCTACTAACTCCAGGTTAAGGGCTTCAAACTCCTTACTGAGCTCAGGTTGCAATTCTCTCACCATAAGGTTGTTGTTGTAGTGGGTTTTGCGACTTAGGGTATCGGCCACTACATTAGCCTTTCCGGGGTGATAGTGGACGTCCAAATCATAATCCTTGATTAGTTCCAGCCATCTTCTCTGTCTCAGGTTGAGGTCGGTTTGAGTGAAGATGTACTTGAGACTCTTATGGTCTGTATAAATGTCACAGTGATTCCCAACCAAGTAGTGCCGCCAAATTTTTAAAGCATGCACCACCGAGGCTAGCTCCAAGTCATGGGTTGGATAGTTATCCTCATGGGGACGGAGCTGTCTGGAAGCATAAGCTACAACTTTTCCTCTTTGCATAAGCACACAGCCTAGGCCTTGGCGTGATGCATAACAATATACTTCAAAGTCCTTGTGTATATCTGGCAAGACTAGCACAGGGGATGAGGTCAACCTTTTCTTTAATTCTTGAAAACTCCTTTCACACGCCTCTATCCACTCATACTTCTTTTCTTTCTTGAGTAAGTTTGTCATTGGCCTGGATATCTTGGAAAAACCTTCTATGAAGCGTTTGTAGTATCCAACTAGACCCAGAAAACTACGCACTTCGGTAACTGAGGTGAGCTGCTTCCATTCTAGAATTGCCTCTACTTTGGAGGATCGATTGCTACTCCTCCAGCGGATACGATGTGCCCAAGGAAACTAATCACATGCAGCCAAAATTCACACTTGCTGTACTTGGTGTACAACTGGTGTCTCTTAAGTGTCTCGAGGACTACCCGCAGGTGCTCTTCATGCTCTTCGGTGGTCTTAGAGTAGATCAGGATGTTATCTATGAATATGACCACAAATTTGTCCAAGTATTCCATAAAGACTTTGTTCATCAGGTTCATGAAGTAGGCTGGAGCATTGGTCAAACCAAATGACTTGACCGTATATTCGAATAGGCCATACCGTGTAGTAAAAGCTATCTTACGGATATCTTCTGCCCTGATCTTGAGCTGATGGTACCCTGACCTTAAGTCTATTTTAGAGAAGACGGTAGCCCCGGGTAGTTGGTCAAACAGGTCATCTATACGAGGTAAGGGGTACTTGTTCTTGATGGTTACTTCGTTGAGGGCTCCGTAATCCACACACAATCTGGCGGTGCCATCCTTGTTTTTGACAAATAGTACTGGGGAACCCCACGGGGATGAGCTGGGTCTGATGAATCCTTTTGCTTGGAGGTCTTCCATTTGAATTTTTAGCTCCTCAAGTTCATCTACTACCATTCGGTATGGTCTTTTAGCAATTGGGGCAGTCCCTGGCTTTAGGTTGATCAAAAATTCTATATCTCTATCTGGTGTCATGCTTGGTAATTTTTTTGAAAAGACTTCTGGGTAATCTCGCACTACCGGAGTTTCCTCTAATGACCTTGCTTCAAGGTGATGGATTGCGCGACCCGAGAAGGGGCGATCCATACTAACTTTTATTACTAGCCCAGGGTACTTGGTGAGTATTACCTTCCTATTAGCACAGTCTATCATTGCTTGATATTTGGCTAGCCAGTCCATTCCTAGGATGATGTCCAAAGTCTGAGAATGCAATACCAAAAGGTCTTCTGGGAAACCAAAGTCTTCCATTGCGACTTCTACCCTAGGGCTAACTAGAGTAGCAGTTAGGGGTCCTCCTGGGGAACTAAGTACCACATGCCTCTTTAGTCTAAAGGTTGGCAGCTTAACCTTTTCAACAAACCCCCCAAAACAAAAGAATGCGAAGCTCCAGAATCAAACAGAACTTGTGTGGGTATCAACTTAACAGAGAACGTACCCATGAGTACTCCAGAGGCATCTTGGGCGTATTCTGCGGTGACATGGTTGACACGACCATGATTTGGAGTTGAAGTCGTTCGTGGAGCTTGAGGCGCCTGATAGACCTTGTTTGGTGCTGATGACTGAATTCGGGATGAGGTGGCTCCTGGATTGAACTTCCATGGGGTAGCTTGGTGGTCCGGGCATTTGTTGGCAAAATGCCCCTTTGCTCCGCAGCTAAAATAGTGGAGGTTTTTAGCTGGGTTGGTTGTGAAAGACTGTCCTGTGGGGCGGGACACCTGAATCCCACTACTGCTGGAGCGTGGCGCTTGGAATGGAGCTTTGGGTGCTGATGTTGCCACCTGGCGTAAAGAGGGGCTGCCTTGGTATACTGGCTTGGACTGGAAACTGCCCTGGGGTCTTGGAGCTGTCTACTTCCCCTTCCTGCTGGCTTCCAAGATTTTCCTTTCATTTTCTAGGATGAGGGCCTTATTCACCAAGTGGTGAAAGCTGGGATGGTTGTGCAGAATTAGTTGTGCTCTCATTTCCTCATGCATCCCTTCCAAGAAATGATCAATCTTCTCTTCTTGATTGGCTACATCCCGTGAGGCGTAGCAAGCTAGTTGGTTGAATCGTGTGAGGTACTCAGAGACGGACATATTTCCTTGCTTCAGGTTTCGAAACTCGTTCTTCTTCATTCTCATGATACCTGCTGGCACAAAGTTTTGCCGAAAGGCAATCTTGAATTCGGCCCAGGTGATGACAGACTTGTCTGCTACTGGTTCCTCTTCCTCCTCATTGTGGTTCCCTTTGTTTTCCTATTCTTCCTGCTGAGCGTCAGCTGCTGGGTTCTTAACTTCCACTTCTTCTTCTTCTTCTTCAAAGTTATTGCCCAAGGGGTTCTTTTTCCCATGGCAGGCGAGGTAGTTCTCCCACCATGCTGCCACGGCACCCTTAAGCTGATGTGTGGCGAAATCCACCTTCTCATCTTCGGTGCAACGAGCAAGTCTGAGCTTCTTTCCGGTATCACGCAGCCAATCTTCAGCTTCTAGGGGCTCGTTAGTTGAGGAGAAAGTCAAAGGTCTGGTCCTCAAGAAATCAGATAACTTGGAGTTGCGGCTAGCTGCACCGACTTGCTAACTAGCGAACAATGCATGGAGGATCTGCATTTGCTACACCAATACTTGTGCTATGGTCGGGGGTCCTGGTGGTGGTGGCGGCAAATTCAGTCCACGGCCTCGGCCTCGACCTCTTCCACGAGCTGCGATCCCTGGAGCTTGACCCCTACCACGAGCAACAGTCTTCCTGGGAACCACCTGGAAACAACTAGAGCCTTCTTAGAGCCTTAAAGAAGAAGGAGAAGACTTATATGAGGGTTTACTAGCACCCTAATAGCACAGCAGAAAAACTGAACAAAAGAAAGGCAATGCAATACAAGGCATTAAGCCTAGGATAGTTCATTACAGTAGGGGGGTTAGGTGTTACATGACAGCCGGACATGGCACAAAGGCTACATCATGTCATGACACCGGATACATAACGCCTACTAGCCGGGTACATAGGGAGAGTACAACTGGAAGGAGGAGTGTGCGTACACACGAAAAGGACTAGCTAGCCATTCTACTACCTAACCTGCAATAGTCTACACCTCCGGGGAGTGGTTCCGGTTGAAGATGCAGTCTCCTGGGAAGAGGGAACAGGAGTGGCTCCAACTAACGCTGGGAGACCGAGAGCGGGAACAGGACCGAGAAGGGCTCGATCTGTCACTGGGGGAACGAGAACGGGACCGACGACGCCCCCTACTGGGCTCTCTGAGGTTGCTCCTGGGCGGTGGGTGCACGCTCTTGCGCGCCATCAGCAGGGTGCGGGGTCCTTGGCGCTGAGCCAGTGCTGGTGTTGGTTCTAGCACTGGTGCTGGCGCTGGTGTCTGCACCGATGGTGGCGAAGGCAGGGGGTAGACTGCCCTGGCCCGAAGGCATTCAAGCCCAGCCTTGGCAGCGAGCCTCTCGCGCTCTGCCACTTGAAGGGTGATCTGGCAGCAGTTGAACTGGGTGCGGAGGAGTTCGAGTGCTGGAAGCTTGTGGTCAGGAGAGTACGCAGCTGCCCAATCTCCTACAGGGCATAGGCGTAGGTGATCGACATCGCCTGCATTAGCTGGATCTGGTGTGACAACCGGGGGTCGTCCACCCTGGTGTCAATGCGATCTGGAAGGTACTCCCCTGGCGGATGCGAGGGAAGTGGGAGAAAGGCGACTGTCATAGCCTTCCCTCGTGCACTTGGCACAGGTGGGCTGCAGCGAGACGTGCCGCATCCTGGATGGCGTCGAAGAGGTGCGTCCAAGGAGGCTCAGCGTGGATAGTGTGGGAGTGGAGCTCCCTATTACCATCCCGCGCATAGAGGAAGACCTCCATGGTCCACAAGTCTGTGTTCTGGATGCGGGCTCTCCTGCCCCAGAAGATGGGCTGGCAGATGTACCCGAGGTACTGCAGAAGCTACTGCAGGATCTCGACGAACTCCCCGTCATCTTCCCCATGGGAGAAGTGATCCCACGGACCGACAGGCGAAGCTCCGGCCATCTAAAATTTTGAACACCAACATGTTAGAACAGATGAAAATACAAAAGAAAGTTTGGGTGAGTATGGGTGAGCACATTTCAATGTGCTCCGCGAGCCAACACACAGAATGCATATAACTACTGATGCAAGGTTAAACAAGGGAGGCTCGGGTTCTTTTATTTGCTTAAAGCGACCTTTAGAAGTAATTATAGTTAAAAGATCCTATGACCTAGCATTTCACAAAAACATATGCTTTAGATGATTGAAAATGTGCAATAATTTATAACGATGTAGGTTCCATCCACCGATTTCATGGTTTCATCCACTTATGCTTACTTTTGATTAAGAGGTTACTTCCACCTTATTATCAACACTGGAGTATATCCCTCCACGAAAAATTTACAAGTCAGGTTTACATCCGCCAGACAGTTTTCCTTCCCACCCTCAAAAGTTTTGAAATAGAACTAACTCGAGGAAGATTGCCAAGTCTGCCCTTGACTATGGGCATGGCTATCCGAATAGTTTATACTCTACAGAGACTGTATATCTTTACCTACAAGAGATAATCATCCCAATGGTTCTACATGATTCCTTAGTCACGCAGATCGAGAGACTACCACGAGGCCTTTACAATACCTCGCCCTCTAGCATCTCACTACTATGGGGTTGCTTCCATAGGTTGTGCAGGATATCTACCATAGATTAGCGCAGTTGGACTCCACTCTTCATATACCCTAGTTTTGGCAACGTCTACGTACGTACTCGTGCTGCATGCGCGCATCTCTTTTTTTTGTATTACCGAGGCAGGACAGGGGTGAAACTGACAGCTAAACAAGCCGAACAACGTGGAGGATGAGAGCTACAGTACATTGGCCGTTTCAGAATTCGCCTTGTTTGTTGGATCAGATACAGTGTGTTTGTGGTGCCGGGCGAGCACGGTTTCTTCTTTCCTGAAGGGAAACGAAAATTCAAGGAATAATCATGCACCAACAGTGTGGAACCACCGTTGTCAGCAGCGCATGGGAGCCGTTTCAGATCCAGCTTAGGCTTGTTCGATGATTATTTTTTTAGTAAAAATAAATAATAATAACCGAAAGAATTGATTTTTAGGTAGATGAAACGAGTGATGGAAAAAGCATAAGAGATATATACATAAGACAGAAATAAAAAGAGCTAAGTGTAATATACATATGACCCAAGGTAGAAGTGAAAGAAACAAAAATCTAAGAAGCAAGATAGGAGCGAAAGAAACAAAAAATCTACCAGATAGAAGCGAAAGAAAAAAAATCCTTTTATGAAGTCAATTTTCGTATTCACTATCATTTCTCAAAAAAACGGAAGCAGAAGCAAAAGGCCACAGTGCAGCGGGCGGACGCACTACCGCTGCATCTTAAAGCCTGACAGTACGTGCGAGTCATGAACCCATCACATCAGGTTTAACGTCTACTAGGCAGGCAGCAGAGTCAAGTCTGTATTCATGTGAATGCGTTGTTGAATTATTACCTTCATCGTCTTGAAAGAATCAGGTAGACTAGACCTCAGCGCAGCCATGCTTCATCTTCCACCAAGTCTCCAGCTGTGATCATTTAGCCTTTAGCTTCTGACTTCTGGTTTATTTTTCACTATTTATATATTTCATTTTTTTCTGAACTTTTGCTTTTTATTGAGCTTTTTTCTGGTTCTTTTTTTTCTGTATGTATTTGTATTATACGTAATGGACTAACATATTTTTTATTTTTTTAATTTAATTATGCTAAATAAACATCTGTCAGCTACAGTATTTTTTCAGCCAACTACAGTATTTTTCAACCATAAACCACAAAAAAACCCAAATGATCACCACCTCCATGTTCCATCCATGTGTCCCAAGTTCATACCTGCTGAATTTTATTAGGCCAGCTATTATTAGCATCCACGTATAAGAGTCTCTCATATTAGCAACAGTGAGTGTTCTTGGCCTTGCGATTGGGCTAGCTTCTGTCAAATGCCGTCACATTCACTTGTATCCATTCCACCGGACAGGACAGGTGCTCTTGTACAACTGTGGGGGCTGAGCCGCGCCAGAGTCCCCATCAGAAAGCTAAGTGACATATTATACATGCCCTATTCTTTTAAGCTTCTAAAAATTATTTTTCGATTTTTCTACAGCAACTAACTTTTAAATGAAGTATTTTTTTAGATAAGATCTATTAGTTAATTATAGTAAATACTGTACTGACTTCATTTATATCGGCAAAAACCGTACGTGAGTTTCTGTTACTTTGTAATCTCTAACACGAATAACCCAAAATCCACAAGCCGCAGCCAAAAGTCACAAACTTCAGCCAAAAAGAACAGGTCCATATACCAGGAGAGTATACCACATCAAAAGGAGGAAAGGAACTCATCGTAAGCTAAATAAGGTTTAGCTTAGATTTTGGCTGTATGATTGACACAAATGAGACGCGGGCAGCACTGCACATCCAGGACAGGACCACCATGTTAGGCCCTTAGGATCATCTAGGTTTAGATCTAAAGGATGTTCTTGTTCGGATTCGAGAGAGAAGGGGAGAGGGAGAGAGGATTAGGGTTAGGGGTACCGACCGTCCGATGCATTGGAGGAGGAGTTGGCCATCGCTGGTTGGCTCGGTGAAGTCTGCGCACGGGCAGCGACGGTCGGGGAAGAGAAGGGCGGCGGCGGCGGCGGAGATCCAGTGACGGGGACGGCGATGGAGCTTCCCGCCGCCGACTGCGCGTCCCTCTAGATCGGTCTAAGGTTTGTCGGGTGGGGTTTGCGGCTCAGGCGAACCTCGTTAGTCGAGCCACCGGCCCCCACCCCTTTATTTATTGCGCAGCGCGACGGGGGCCCACTAGCCAATAGATGGGCTGGGCGCCCCCGATCAGGGCGCGGATCAAGGCCCCGATTAGCCGTTGGGCTAATCGGGAGAGAGATCAATCTAACATTCTCCCCCTTGATCTCCTCTCATATCATACCTTTTCTTCTTTTCCCATTTCATCACAGATTAGTGCATAGAGCATGCTTCATCGTCACGGTCAATCGCCGATAGATTTAACAGCTACAATACACATCTCTGTTCTGAAACAGATTCTTTAATTTTGGGCCCTTTATAGTCCAGGAATCATAGGCTTTCCCTTAAACCCATGCCGGCTACATGTTCTCTGAACACGTTGGGTGGTAAGCCTTTTGTAAGCGGATCCGCTAACATCTTTGCAGTACTTATATGCTCAAGACTTATAATTTGATCCCGAATTTTATCTTTCACAACATAGTACTTTTATGTCAATGTGTTTGGCAGCACCACTTGACTTATTGTTGTGGGCATACATTATTGCGGGTTCATTATCGCAGTACAACTTAAGTGGTCTATTGATGTCGTCAACCACTTTTAAACCGGGTATGAACTTCTTTAGCCAGTTCACCTGCCCCGTGGCCTCATAACATGCTACAAACTCGGCATACATTGTGGACGATGTAGTGACGGTTTGCTTAGAGCTTTTCCACGATATAGCTCCTCCAGCGAGAGTGAACACATATCCGGATGTCGACTTTCTATCATCTCCCGCATAATCAGAATCTGTATACCCCACTATATGGAGTGAATATGATCTTCTGTATGTCATCATGAGGCCTTTTGTTCCTTGCAAATAACGCAAGACTTTCTTTACCAATTTCCAATGTTCTATTCCAGGATTGCTCTGGTATCTGCCAAGTAACCCGGTAACAAACGCTAAGTCAGGGCGCGTACACACTTGAGCATACTGCAAGCTTCCGACAGCTGAAGCATATGGAACCGATTTCATTTGATCGAGCTCGTACTGGTTCCTAGGGCATTGAAAATCCCCATATCTGTCGCCCTTGACTATAGGTGCAGGTGAAGGACTACATTTATGCATACCAAATTTCTTTAAGAGTTTCTCTATGTATGCCTTTGTGACAGTCCCAATGTCCCTTTGTTTCTATCCCGATGAATTTCGATCCCTAGAACGAATGAAGCTTCACCAAGATCTTTCATATCAAAGTTTGAGGACAAAAACTTCTTTGTCTCCAGTAGCAGACTGACATCACTACTAGCCAGTAGGATATCATCCACATACAGGATTAGGAAGATAAACTTCCCATCTTTAAACTTTGCATAAACACAGTTGTCCTCTACATTCTCTTTAAACCCAAATTTTCTTATTGTACTGTCAAACTTCAAGTACCACTGTCTTGAAGCTTGCTTTAACCCATAGATCGATTTCTTTAGACGACATCCCATTCTTTCATTTCCTTCCATGACAAACCTTTCGGTTGTGCCATGTAAACATTTTCCTCTAAATCCCCATTAAGAAATGCCGTCTTTACATCTATCTGATGTAACTCTAAATCATAATGTGCTACTAATGCCATTATGATTATGAAGGAATCTTTACATGAGACTGGAGAAAAGGTCTCATTGTAATCAATCCATTCTCTTTGCGTAAAGCCTTTTGTCACAAGTCGCGCTTTGTATCTTTCTACATTCCCTTGGGAGTCAAGCTTTGTCTTGTAGACCCATTTACAGCCTACTGTTTTAGCTCCTTTAGGAATAATTTCCAAGTCCCAGACTTTATTAGCCTTCATGGACCTCATTTCCTCTTCCATGGCCTCAAGCCATTTTGAAGAATTTTCGCTTCTCATGGCTTCTTCAAATGAGGTGGGATCATCCTCCATTTGAAATTCCTCTGTATGATAAATCTGATAATCATCAGAAATAGCTGATCTTCTTACTCTTTGAGACCTCCTCGGGGCCTCCTCATTTGGTACATCTTCTGTTTGAGGCTGTTGTTGCTCCCCCTCATCTGTGGCAATGGGTTCTATAGGATCCTGAAGAACAGGTTCCTCATTCTCATTCATTGTTGCCACAGGAGGAACAATAACAGGTGCTAGCACCACAGTGTCTTGCACCGTCGGTGCAACGACAACAGGTAGTGTGAAGAATGACTCTTGAATCATCGGAGTGGACGCATACACCCACTTCTCTTCAAGGTCAATCTCTCGAGGTACCATGCTTCCCCTCATCATTTCATCGTCTAAGAAGACACGTGTCTCGTTTCTACAAACTTTGTATATCTGTCTGGGCAGTAGAAACGAAAACCTTTTGACTTTTCAGGGTAGCCAATGAAATGGCAGCTTACTGTTTTGGGATCAAGCTTCCCAAGGTTTGGGTTAAATACTTTAGCCTCAGCAGGACTCCCCCACACACGTAAGTGGTTTAGTGAGGGAACTCTTCCTGTCCACAACTCGTACGGTGTTTTGGGCACCGGCTTACTAGGCACTCTGTTGAGAATATGAATGGCGGTTTTCAACGCCTCCATCCATAAACTCAATGGCAGTGTGGAATAGCTCATCATGCTTCGCACCATATCCATCAGGGTACGGTTGCGTCTTTCAGCTACTCCATTTTGCTGAGGTTCGCCCGGTGTAGAATACTGGGCCACTATGCCATTTTCCTGTAAAAATCTTGCAAAAGGTCCAGGAACTTGTCCATATGGGGTATGTCGACCGTAGTACTCCCCCCACGATCAGATCGGACTATCTTAATCTTTAAATCGTGTTGGTTTTCAACTTCAGCCTTAAATATCTTGAATTTATCCAAGGCTTCATTTCTTTCTTTGATTGGATAAATATATCCATAACGGGAGTAATCATCCGTGAATGTTATGAACGAGTCATATCCATCCACACTTTTCACAGGAAAAGGACCACAAATGTCTGTGTGAATAATTTGTAGAACTCCTATGCTTTTTTGGCGTCTTTCTTAATTTTCTTTACATATTTTCCTTTAATACATTCTCTGCATTGTTCTAAGTCTGAGAACTCTAATGGAGGAAGAATATCATTCTTAACTAGTCTTTCTATTCTCCCCCTCGAAATATGGCCTAAACGACAGTGCCATAATTTCGACGACGCATCTAGAGTTCTCTTTCGTTTCCTGTTTACAATCGTAGACGAGGATTCATTCACTTTCTCGCACGCGACGTTCCTATTATCGCATACGACATTCACATCATCACGTAATGATAACAAATAAAGCTCATTTTATAAGATGGCAATACCAACACATTCTTTATTAAACATTATTTCACACTTGCCATTTCCAAAATGACAATCATAACCATCATTGTCCAAACATGAAACACTAATCAAATTCCTCTGTAAAGAGGGAACATAAAGAACATCTCTAAGTAAAAGAGTGAAGCCATCAGCTAGCTCTAATGAAAGATCGCCAACGGCTTCAACTTCAGCTTGGACTCCATTTGCGACTTTAACGCATCTTTCTTTTCTTTGCGTATTCCTCGTCGAACGGAATCCCTGCAAATTATTGGCAACATGAACAGTTGCACCTGAATCAATCCACCAAATAGATTTTGAATATTGTACATACAGGGACTCATTTATGAACGTAATGATGTTCTCACCTTTCTTTGACATAATCATTTTCAAGAAATCGGGACAATCTTTCTTGTAATGTCCCTTTTTCTTGCAATGAAGGCACTGATCTTTCTCCACTGTGAAATTTTGTTGCTGAGGCTTTCCTGTCTTTGAGGAGGAATGATTAAAGTTCTTTTTCTTGTAGTCCTTCACATAGTTGATAGAACCACCATGTGAGGATTTAATTCTTTCCTCCTCTTGCACACACATAGCTATACACTTTTCTAAGTCCCATTTCTCGGGCTGCATGTTGTAGTTGACAACAAAGGTGTCAAACTCTTTCGGCAAGGAAGCAAAACCCAAATGAATAAGGAACTCATCCTTGAGAGCCAAATCCATTGGTTTAAGTTTGGATGCCAAGTTGCTCATCCTTAGTATGTGCTCTCTTATGCCACTGCCACCACCAGAGTACCTTTCTGTCACAAGCTGCTTAATCAGTTGTGTAGCATAAGTCTTTGAAGAACCAGTAAACTGACTCTTTATTTTCTCAAGGTACTCTGTGACAGTGTCACACTCTGCGATTGAGCCCACAATTGCAGGCTCAATCGTGTTCTTTATCACAGCCAAATATTTCTTGTTGGCAGTGACCCACTTTTTATGATCAAGATCATATGACATTTTTATGGGAGCATAGTCCCTCTGTCTGGTCTGCCAAGCAGCATCAGCCTCATTTTCATCCCTCACCGGTGCCACAGGCTCTGTGGGACACGGTGTGGTGACTACCCAGTCCACCTCAGTCAAGATGAAGGCTAGGTCAATCTTTTTCTTCCATTCAGCGTAGTTGTCTCCTTTGAGAACCGGGATATCCCTGATGTAGCCCATCAAGGAGTATCCTCCTGAAAACACAATTCATGTACAGTGAGAATATTTAAATATAATAACAACAACTGCATGCCTTGGTTCCAACGTTGGTTAAAATTAAAACATACAGTTGTTTACACATTAAATCTACATCACCGTTGGGCAGAAATAGAGATAATGCATAAAATTCATCAATTAAAATTATAATACTGTTATTATCAACGTTGGTCAGAAAATAACAATATCATAATTCACAACAATTCTCAAAAATTAAATTCTCCCGTTGGTTTGAATTTAATTGAAAGAGTAATCAACATTAACTTTTGCAGCGGAAAAAAGAAATTATTCTAAAAATAATTCTTACTCAGAAGCATTATTACTGTACTCATCTAATCTCTGGAAAAATTAACACGTTGGTGCAAAAATTTACAGAGATTTGATTCAAATTTCATTCAAATTCATTCAAAAAATGCTTCTGAAAATAATTAAATTCATTTTTCGGGATTTACTGTGCAAAATGCCATTTTGGCCCATCAGCGCATCCGCGGCCCATGGCGGCCCACTCAGCACAGCCGAGCGCGCGCGGCCTCACGCTCCCACGCGCGCGCGGCCGCAACCTGGGCCTGGGCCGGGAAAGCTCCCGCCTGCCTGGGCCGAAAGCGGCCCGCTCAGACCTTCGCGCAATCTCAGCCGTCCACGGGCATCCAACGGCTGAGCGGCGATTTCGGCGGATCAAAACCCGCTCGCGGCGCGGTCTCCCGAAAACCCTAGCTCATTTCTCCTCCTCTCCCCCGCTCTCAGCGTCGCACCCAAGCGGAACGAAGCGGCGGCGGCGACCTCGTCCAGCCGCCGAAGAAGGAGGAGACCGACGCCAACGCGGGCCCTCTCGTCGGCGTGCGCACTCCCCTGAGAGGGAGCGCGCCGCCGTCGAGCGGCTCCGTGTCGGCGCCCCTCAGCGCGTCGACGGTGGCCCGTTTTGGAGCGCCGGCGAGCCCACGGCTCGGCCGGTCTTCCCGCACGCCAGCGACGACGGCCCGGCGACGACGGCCAGGTAAGTCCCGACCTTTTCAGATCTAGGGTTAGGGTTTTGATCCTTACGGATCGAGTCCATTCCCCTCTCTTTCTATTGCCGTTTTCTAGGGTTAGGGGATTCTCCGTTCTTTTCTTTTCCGCACGCCGGTCAACCGACGGCGATCTGAGTTCTTTTCCATCTAGATCTACGCCTAGATTAAAGCTCTGATACCATTGTTAGGCCCTTAGGATCATCTAGGTTTAGATCTAAAGGATGTTCTTGTTCGGATTCGAGAGAGAAGGGGAGAGGGAGAGAGGATTAGGGTTAGGGGTACAGACCGTCCGATGCATTGGAGGAGGAGTTGGCCATCGCTGGTTGGCTCGGTGAAGTCTGCGCACGGGCAGCGACGGTCGGGGAAGAGAAGGGCGATGGCGGCGACGGAGATCCGGTGACGGGGACAGCGATGGAGCTTCCCGTCGCCGACTGCGCGTCCCTCTAGATCGGTCTAGGGTTTGTCGGGTGGGGTTTGCGGCTCAGGCGAACCTCGTTAGTCGAGCCACCGGCCCCCACCCCTTTATTTATTGCGCAGCGCGACGGGGGCCCACCAGCCAATAGATGGGCTGGGCGCCCCCAATCAGGGCGCGGATCAAGGCCCCGATTAGCCGTTGGGCTAATCGGGAGAGAGATCAATCTAACGCACCTCAGACTCGAACCAGCACTTCAGGGAGGGACCTGTTCTCACCCGTCAAGTATAGAGCAATGCAGCCAATTCTACACGAGCTGTCCTATTATTTGCCCATTTTTATTAGCCAAAAGTACTGTAATTTGATTTCTATCACACACAATAAAATACAACAGAAAAAATATATGCCACACCGTATCACACATAATCCTAGATAACACTAGATGCACTCGGGATACAATTATAGAGGAGCCTGAATCTACTTGAAGAAAAGAATCTTTTTTCTTCCTCGCCTCTTCTCAAGAGCCTGAAAAATGCAGATGCTCCACATTAGAATTGGAAGAAGATGTGCGTGAGAATATTCTCATCATGCCTAAGGATGCATGCATGAAATACAGGCGTTGACCTGCCTCTGCCAGTCACCATTCATCCAGTATGTTGGCTTAGGGATAACACAGAATGGAATTTTGACAACAGACTTATATCTCCACAAACAATTCATGACGACTAAAAGCACACTTTCTTTTAATAGGTTCTTGGCTGCTACTACTAGATGAGATACCACCGTAACTGGCTGGCAATGTTGCTAGCCACCAACAATATCCGATAGGTTCTACGAGCCCTAACAAGAAAAAGCACCAGTGGTGACCTCTGACAAGCCACCAGAGGCAAGGTAACCATGAATGTGGTAACCAATCTTAAGATCTACTTAACCACATAGAGCAGCATTGGTAATGGCACAAGCTGAGCAGCAGAGTCAATCACACGCAACACACTAACAGTGAGTACCAACAATGTCACAATTAACTATTGATTTTTTTTGAAGAAAGATGCAAATGCAGGCCCGTCAAACATGCTGATCATCAAATAATACACGGTTATGAACTTGATGGCCCACTTGACATTGTTGAAGAAAGATTAGATAATAAAGTGGATGCTAATATGCTATGCCTTGTACAAGAAATAAGAGATAATGAGCTCATACCATAATTCTGAACAATCTTAATACTAGAACAATGGTATCCCGCGGCCTGCAAAATTGGAATACATAACAAGATAAGTAGTACATAATTTATGCTGAGTGTATATTGTATAATCTCGCCAGTAACAAAAAATAAATACAACAGCAAGTGTCATAGAAAGCATAAGATGGTGATCTGGCAGAGTATTCTGACAGCCAAAGACAGGGTTTTCAATTCAAGTTAAATTTAAATTTGCAGAGATTGTACTTGTAAGGAAATCGGGTCCTAAATTGCCATATTTTCAATAGTATTAGACAAGTGAGCAGATTTTCAACACTGCCATATAAAGAAGTGATGACACGTATAGTTGTTTTTTTAATGAAGCAGTAGGAGAGAGACTTGCAGCTAAAATATTTAAGAGTATATTAAAACTGTACATCTATATGGCGCATATAGATCTAACAACTACTAATGTTACCTGATGCGTTGAAACTAAACTAAGAAATCACATTGGCTCGATTTGGTACTCACAGTGTATTTTCTGCTGGCTTTAGATTGTACTCAACACCATCAGCAGACATAATCGAAAACTCTGTTGGACGCCCGTATGGAACACTAATCTGGAAAAGGCAGTACAAAATTTGCTGTTAATCACACTACATGTCCAACAAGCAATAAAATGCACAGGTTAAAATCAAATCTGCGAAAGGAAAACAGTGTTGAAGCCAGAACTTGAAAGGTAAAAGAAATGCCAAAGTAGAAACTTGAAAATACCAAGCATATGGCACTGATTAAGATCAAAAGCATGATTGCAAAGAAAAAAAAGCAAGAACAAGGTTAGTTAGCAAAATAGTGGGGAAAAACAATAATGCTCAGAGATAATTTGTCTACAAACATAGTTCTGTATAATTGTATATATATCAAATGAGTATTGTGCTTATGTGCACAAGTCATCTCAATTGTTCTGTCCACATTTTTTATGGGAGTTTAACAATCTCTTGAAGAAAACGACAGCTTATCAAAAAAGCAGTGCCCAAGCAGAATTCAAGAATTGCCAACACACCTACCAGTCAGATATAAATTATAAAGGGAGTGCCAAGGCAAGGTTTTAAAAACTCGTCACTACTAAGCCACTGAGACTAGTGTCAAGCATATTTCGGATGGTAACCCGGTAACCCATCCATACAAACCCTATACCGCATTATCCACCGGGAACCTCAAAGAAGAATCCGCCAGAAGCTGGAAGTGAGTTCTGTAACCAGCGAAACTCCGGAAACAGCCAGTTTGTGACCGATTGTTTACGGTTTCTTTCTTCTTTTTTGCACGTATAGTACAAGATATATCTATAAATCAAAGAACAACACAAAGTTCATCGATCTTGCACTGATAAGTCTGAAATCTTGAATCCATCTGGGATAAGAAATCCTCGGTCCAGGATTCAAGATAACTACTGGTAACACCAAGCTACCACTGGTTTTCCTTCTCTCCATTTTGGGGAAACACAAAGTTCATTGGCAATTTTAGATTGAGATCAACTTTCTGAAAAGAAGTACTGCTAAAGAGTAGGGACGTACAGCAGTTGCTTGCTGAAATTTCTCTGTGAGAACACCACGCTGCCCATTACATTCAATGCTGTAACCTTCCCTCTTTATTGCCAAAACAGCTGGTTCCCACATGTCTAACAATCTCACCTGATATTAGAGGATTTAACATTTCAAATAATTGCATGACACAAGAGAAATTAGTAAGAATGCCTTTGATGGATAATTGCAAAGAATAGAGAACATACAGGTACTTGGACTTCATAAGACGCATGCCCAATTTCAAGAGTTTTCTCAATAAGCTCTTTTGTTTCAGGATCTGCAACAAAGATGGTTACTCAAATTATGGAGAGGATACAAATCATGCAATGCTGCATTGCTGCTATTACATTACAACTTATCTAGAATCAGTATCACATGATTGCATGTTTTGGTTACTTAAACCAAAACAACAGAAGTACCACCACTGTTTTGGCGTTCTGGGTGTTATGAATATTGTGTGTATATTGAAGAGACCCAATGGACAATATATATATAGAGAGCACAAGAGGATATTACAAAGGAATATGCCATATATGGATAAGGAAAATGAGGCATATAAGGAAAGGAATAATGTAATTCCTATTCTATTTCTAATACCCTTAACACCCCCCTCAAATGCAAGGCGTATGCAATAACATTACATTTGAAAAATGGTTAACACTAAAATAAGAAAAATCTGAAGTCCGATTCTTGATAATGTCGCCGTTACGTGCAGCTTTTGAGTAAACTGTCAAATCAAGCCGAAGAGCAATAGTTAGAAGTATGATGCGCGCAGATCGAAGCCCAAGACGACGGCGGCGCAGTGCACAAGGTGCAGAAGACGCGCGGTGGCCTTAGAAGCTCAGGGCGGCTAGAGAAGTGGCGGCATCATAACGGCTTCTACGATCTGCACGCGACTCAGAGAGTAGAGTGGCGGTTGCTACCATGTAAAAGAAAATTCCTATACTTCTATGACTGACAATAAATTTGTGGAGTCGCATGATTTGGACGAACTAAAAGAGAATCTACGGACTTGAATGGATGCAATGAAAACCTCTAAGAAAAGGACTCAAAAGATACCAGCAATAGAAAAAGTATTATCCCATCAAAACCCCCTCTCCCCTCTCTCTCTCTTCACACCTCCTCCCTCACTCCACTTCTCTCCACCCTCTCACTCCCTCCTATCTCTCTGCTAGAGGAGGGAGAAGCTGGTGGCGGAAGGAGGCGGCGGCGTGGGTGCGGAGGCGCGGGCATGGCGGCTGGGTGGTGGCGTCCGAAGGCGGCGGCGCGGGCACAGCAGCTAAGAGCCGGCAGTGGTTGAAGGAGACGGCGTCGTGGTGCCCGGATCCGGGAGCAGGCGGTCGAAGATGACCGAATCCGGTGACAGGGAGCACAGATCCGATCAGGGCGGCAGTCGGCACGGCTGGGCAGAGTGGAGGACAGGCAGAGGCGCCCGGATCTGGCTCGAGGAGCCCAGATCCGCGTCAGATGGAGCAGCATCGGTGCAGAGGTGGATACGTCCACCGGACAGGCGGGGGAGAGCTAGATCTGGCGCGAAGGTCCCAGATCCGGCGGCGGAGAGGCCGGATCTAAGGCACAGCGGCCATATCCAAGGCGGCGCCGGCCGGATCTTGGCAGGAATCGGCCTAGTGATGGCAGTCGAGGCGACAATGGCGCGGAGCGCCGACGCGAGCTGAAGGGCCGAGTCTAGGTGGAAGGCGACCCACACGAGCCGGAGGCAGCCCGAAAGCGAGCCAGCGGGGCCCGACGAGGGTGATAGCGGCTGGGAGATAGCCGCGACAGCATGGATCCGGTGGCGATGAGCTCGACAGTAAGGAGATGGCCGCCCTTGGATTAGTCGGCATGGCTGTCCTTGAGATGGCCACCCTCGGAAGAGGAGATCGATCCTCCCGGGGGCAGCAGCAGCGGAAGTAGATTGAGGTTAGGCTTTTAATCTAAACTTTGATACCATATTATGAATATTGTGTGTATATTGAAGAGACCCAATGAGCAATATATATAGGGAGTACTAGAGAATATTACAGGCGAATATGCCATATACGGATAAAGAAAGTGAGACATATAAGGAAAGAAATAATGCAATTTATATTCTATCTCTAATACCCTTAACATTGGGAATTAAGGATATATAGGCAGATGAAATATTCTCCTTAGCATAAGCATAGTTGATTATATTTATAACATATGCTCCATCATCAGAACGATGCGGAGTAACCAGTCTTTATACTTGCTATTGGAAACGCATTCAGTTTGCCCACAGGCCAATATACTGTTAGTTTGTTATAATAGTTTAATGCAGCTCAACTGCATCACCATATTGGCTTAATAATTAATATACATGACCTCTGCCACAGCATGATCCAAACATAATAGGTATGTATGCCTTCTCCAATTGTCTTAACATAATCGATCCTCTGCAACAGTTGTCAAACTGTTATTTTATTGGTAAAAGTTCCCCGGCAATATTTTCACTCTTCTGTGAATACTGTTAGAGGTTTACAACGTAGAATAATAGCATATAATGCTTGAGGATCCAAGCGTAGTAAAGGGTCTAAATGCAGGAGGGGCTTTTGCAAATTTTGAACCTGAGGTGTTACACTGTAGTGATTTAGCAGTAGCACTTTACAATTCCTAGAGTTTGTAATTAAACTTCTTTGCGTAGCTGCTCTGAAGTTAGAAATTTGCAAACCTTCAATTCATACGTAATTTGATATGGAGTTATCAACTGTTTATTAAGCATATACGACTAAAAGTAGCCAGGCTATCTTTTGCATCATGGATACATTTGGAGTATACATGTCCATATCTGGAGTGATTGCTTTCCTTCCGATAGTTCCGAGACCCTTCAGCCTCCCCTCATGACGAGATTGAGGGACACCTATCGGCTGAATCTGAGCCATATAATCGACACAAAACTCAATGACCTCTTCGCTTGCATAACCTTCGACGATGCTGCCCTCCGGCCGAGAACGATTCCGTACGTAGGACTTGAGAATTCCCATGAACCTCTCAAATGGGTACATGCTACGTAGGAATACGGGCCCGCACATTTTTATCTCCCACACAACGTGAACAATGAGATGGACCATGATATCGAAAAACGAAGGAGGGAAATACATTTCAAGGTGACATATAGTCATCACCACCTCGTCCTGCAGAGCATCTAGTCCTTCGGGATCGATGAACTTCTGAGCAATTGTGTTAAAGAAATAACATAGCCTCATGATTGTCTCTCGGACTTTGATCGGCAAAATATTTCTAATTGCAATAGGGAGCATCTGTGTCATCAGCACATGACAATCATGAGACTTCATGCCATTTAACTTCAAATCTTGCATCGAAACAAGTTTCTTCACGTTGCCGGAGTAACCAGACGGAACTTTGACACCATGCAAGCACTGGCACAGTTCTGTTTTCTCAGCCTTGGACAGAGTGTAACACGCAGGGGGAAGGTACGTTCGTGCATTATCAGTGCATGTCGGTGCTAACTCAGGCCTGATGTGCATATCAGCCAAGTCAAGCCGTGCGTTGACGCCGTCCTTTGTTTTATCACGGATGTTCAGTAAGAGACCAATCAAGCTGTCGCACACATTCTTTTCTACGTGCATGACGTCGATGCAGTGCCGCACATGTAGGTACTCCCAATAAGGTAAGTCCCAAAATATTGATCTCTTCTTCCAGGTGTTCTTCTCATGAGCCCTCAATTTACGTCCCTTTCCGAGGACAACATCTAAATCCTTAACCATATCATAAACCTCGCGTCCCCTTAAATGCTTTGGAGTTGAACCGTCTTCCTTCTCTCTGTCAAATTGTTTCTTCATCTTGCGGTATGGGTGAGCCCTCCGAAGGAACCGGCGGTGACGCATGTAGACGGTTTTGCGTGAGTGTCTCAGCCACACACTCTCGGTACCATCTAAACAGTGAGTACAAGCTTTGGCACCTTTTATACTATGGCCCGATAGGTTACCAAGGGCAGGATAATCATTTATGGTGCAGAACAATAAGGAGCGCAGAGTGAAGTTCTCTCGTTTGTATGCATCCCATACCTGTACCCCTTCGTTCCACAGTACTTTTAGATCTTCCACCAACGGTGCTAGGAACACATCGATATCATTCCCAGGTTGTTTTGGCCCTTGGATAAGTATCGACAGCAAAATGTACTTTCGCTTCATACACAACCAAGGAGGAAGATTATAGATGCAGAGAGTCACGGGCCATGTGCTATGTCGGCTGCTCATGCTACTGAATGGATTCATTCCATCTGTACTCAGTCCAAACCTTATATTCCTTGGTTCTGCACCGAACTCTGCAAAACTCCTATCGATGTTTCTCCACTGCGCGGAATCAGCAAGGTGTCTTAGCATTCCATCCTTCTTGCGCTCCTCCGAGTGCCAACGCAGCAGTTTTGCCTCCTTTGGATTTGCATAAAACCTTTTCAAACGGGGAATTATAGGAAAATACCATGCCACCTTAGCAGGAGGTCCTTTCTTCGCCTCTGTTCCCTCGCCATCATCTGATTGATTGTTACGTTTGTATCGGGATGTGTTGCACACCGGACATACATGCATGTTTGCATACTCTTTACGGTAGAGGATACAGTCGTTCGGGCATGCATGTATTCTTTCTACTTCCATTCCCAACGGACAAAGAACCTTCTTGGCTTTATACGTGGTTTTAGGCAACTCATTTCCCTCCGGAAGCATGTCCGCTAAAAGACCTAGCAGCGCCGTGAAACTCTTGTCGGACCAACTGTTGCTTGCCTTCAATTTCAACAGTTCAAGCACGCCCGACAACCTCGTGTACTTGCAGCCCGTGTACAAAGGTTTCTCTGAGTCCTCTATCAAGCCACGGAATTTAACATACTCTCTCTCATCATATTTCTCTTCTACATCGCGAAGCATCTGATCCAGATTATCATCGTGCAACCTATCCGAATCCGAGCCACAATCGACATCAGCCGGCGGCATGTCATTCACTTTACCTGCGATGTCATCCGGGGGCATATCATTCACTTCACCGGCGATGTCATCCGGCGGCATATGATCATTCACTTCGCCATGACTGGTCCAACACGTATAATCCTTTTTGAAACCCCTCCGAATCAAGTGCGCTTCAATTTGCCCTCGGTTCTTAAACATCTTCAAATTCTCGTAGTCAGTGCATGGACAGCACATATGTTCCACCCCCTTATTCAACATATCCTCCTCGGCGGCTCTTATAAAAGCAGAAACGCCATTAATGTACTCTTCACTCACACGGCTCGCGGCATACATCCAACTTCGGTCCTACGTTACGTACATATATAACAACTTAGTATTAAAATCTAGAATAACTAATTATAACTACATATATACCGGCCACATTTATTATATTGAGACTTAATTTCCTAGCTCAATTCATATTACAAACACAATAGCTATTATATAACCAACAATTTTGCAAATTAATTAACCATCTTCAATAACCACTCATGGATTACTTACACCTAAATTGTAATGCAATTAAAAATAAATAAATTTCATTACTAACCATATCTACAGCAACCAGGAAAGTCTGAATCTTAATTCAAAGCTCAATCTCTGCCTCTTCCCACCAAATTAACTGGCCTGAAATCGCTCTAGCTTCCTCCCGAGTGAAAAAGTGCGCAGCAGTGGGTAGATCTGGATCGAAATGAAGACGATGCGGTCTGAGCAGCGCAATAAATGCCGTAGTCATTATCACAGACGGTTTTTTATAAAAAACCGTCTGTGATAAGCTTCGTTCCAGAACGCTTCGCGCGTGTTTCGATGCCAGAACGCTTCGTATTTCGATCGTCTAATTAACGTCTCTCGATCATTATACGAAGCGTCTATATCATTCATGTTTGGGTATACGAACCGTTTGTGCTAAAGGTTAAATATGCGCTCCTAATCTAGGTGTCTAGCTAGCTTCTACGTACGTACAATACAATATACAATTAATACAACATGGCTTCTACTACTGTTCTTGTGATCATCTCCTTCCTCTCATCTGTTCATCACGAATTGTTCGGCCGGAACCTTACACAGGCGGCCAGCAATTTGCATCTGGAGCAGCTTCTCCGCACCCGCCCTGCTCTCCTTCCCCGACTTTCTTGCATCCGTCAGCTTGACCTGATCCTCTGCCGTCGACGGAGGCGTCTCGCTGCCGCTCAAGAAAGGGAAACAGCCCTCACCCTGGTTCTTCTCCACAATGTGCGCAATGCGGAAGAAGTTCTACACGCATTGCAGAGACTGATGGATAGCCTTGCCGATCAAGCAGAAACGGCAGATTCTGAGGAATCTTTTCATGCTATCCTGTACGACATTATGGATGCTGCTGATCATTTGCCCAGGCTGCACGAGGAAGTGCTGAGGACAAGGGCAATCTTAACGGCGTTCGAGAATTTAGCGGCTGATCCTCCAAGTCCCCAAGTTGAAGAAGAAGCTTACGAAGCCCAAAAGAATACAATCTGGGAAACTCTTTACCTGTGCGACTTTTGTAATAAATTTGCCTCTAATTGAAATTAATAAATTTGCCTTTAATTTGTGACCTCTTGTCTCAGTAGTTCTGTAGTTAAGTTATTAGAAGCAATGTGTACTTATATATTAACCTCTGATCTAGAATATGACAGACAAAGAGACATCACAGCCGGTTCTTGTGAAAAATCGTCTGTGAACATTCCCAGACGGTTCTTAACAACAACCGGCTGTGATAGTCGACACAACACAGACGGTTTTTAATAAAAAACCGTCTGTGATAATCCCAGATTATCACAGACGGTTTTTAATAAAAACCGTCTGTGATATTCCAGTATCACAGACGGTTCAGCAGTAAGAACCGTCTGTGATACTCCTTTTTCCCGCCACAAATACCACAGACGGTCTTCAAATTAAAACCGTCTGTAATAGTTTACATTACAGACGGTTTCACAAAACCGTCTGTGATTTGCCGTCTACTATTAGTCTTTCTGTAGTAGTGGCAGTAATTACCTTCAGAGAAGGAAGCATCCAATACATCACTTCTACTAAGGTCCTTGAATGGTGGGTTTTGACTCTGAGCCTCAAAGTCAAAGTGGACAGGATGAGAAGCGTGTTGAGGTACTTGAGCAGAAACATCCTTCCTAAATTGGTTGCTGCAAATCGTAAATTTACAGTCACATTTAGTATTCTAGATATGCATCTGCATAATATTAAAATTTACTGCCTAATAGAGGTTGACCTCTCTGGAGAAGTGCTTATGCCACTTGCGACAGTTTCACCAAGCCTACGGATGATATCTCCTGTAACAGGTCTGTTCTCTGGTTTATGCTCTGTGCAGCTTGTTGATATCTCGATGCATGCTTTTACTTGCTGGTAACCTATTTCCAATGGTGTGTGCCTCTGTGATGTCTCCGATTCCAACCTACACCTCCAAATTCCGAGTGCCTGTTGATTTGCAAAACAAATTGGGAAATGTTCAGATAAATTGAAACAAAAGGTCACGTCCCGGAAAACAGAATAAAATCACGGATGTAGTGAGGCATTATTTCCAAGGTGAAACTCATCCATAATGTAGAAAAACCAAAGAAAAATGGTGGGTGATAAAGGAATTCAAGGTGAAACCCATCCGTAGCATAAAAAAGACAAAACAGCGGATGTGACAATGAAATTTATCAGGTAGAGTACTCCCAATGAGACACTGATGTGCTATTTACATACTTTTCATATTATTAAAAAAATAGATAGTCATCATGAGTGGTGTCCATCAGTGGGAGTGATGTCCATCAGTGGGACCGAATAATAAATTTCATCAAGTGCTCTCTCTCTCTTCCTCTCTCTTAGTGTTGGATTTTTGTGCTCAAGTAATGTCTTACATGAGACATTGCTTTCCTCTCTCACTTCTTTAACTCTCTCTCTACCTTAGCGTAAATTCTATTTGGCAGACTAATTAATGCTATAGACTAAACAGGATCATTGGGAGTGCCTGTATGCAGTGCACTTAGTTTCACTTTTTATGTATTCTATGCAGTAAATGATGTTCAGAAAGTCTGCTTCCGTTCGAATTAAACCGTATGTTAATTCTCCTTACATTTTCAATAATCGGTTCTGCCGTATGTCCTCCTGTCAGCATCTGCATGATTATAACGCCCAAACTGTATATGTCTGACTTGATTGTGATTGATCCATGCAACATGTATTCTGGTGCCATGTATCCCCTACATAAAAATTATTTCAGACATCAAGAGTTCAATGCTGATGATGCCAGACCGAACAATGGAGCTCTCAAGAAATAGTACTGAGCGTACATCGATCCACGTATATTTTGAGTGACAGTTCGGCTTTTTTCGACACCCAAAAGCCTTGACAAACCAAAATCGGCAATTTTTGGCACCATGTCATCATCAAGTAGTATGTTGTCTGGTTTGAGATCTAAATGGATTATGTGTTTCTCATGAAGATAGTGCAAACCCTGACACATTCCTTTGACTATTTGATAGCACACATGCCATTGAAGCCCACAAGGTTCGCCTGTAGGAGTAAAAATAGAGCACACGGGAAATGAGCGTGAAATCAATAAAAGCAGTGAATATGTTTAGATCACGGATAAACCATTGAAGGAAAATATAACACGAAGCTTCTGGCTCACATTGTCATACCAGGGATGAGATGCCTGCGAAGGCTTCCATTACGCATATACTCGAAGCAAAGCAGCCTTTTTTGTGATTCTGCCAAAATGAATTTCGCCCCTTGCCGTACCACTTCCAAATGTGATTCAGCACAATAGCCTACAAACCCAACTATATTGTGGTGCTTAACCCTCACCAGACAATCAACCTCACGTTCAAATGTTTTGTCTTTGATTTCAGAAAATGAGCCAAGCAGCTTCACAGCAATAAAGTTGTCTCCCAGCAGTGCCTGAATGTTTTAACTTCGCTTGTTATGTATTATTAACTTGGGAATTTAGGTAAGCTAGCTACTCTTGGGAATTTAGGTAAGCTAGCTACTGTAAGATCTGAAACACCAAGAATTGGTCCTACGTACCTTGTAAACCACTCCGTACGCACCACTACCGATTACCTGCTCCTCGGAGAAATTATTTGTGATGGATTTCAAAAGTGATAGCTGAAGCCTCAAAGGCTCCGCTTTTCCTTCATCATATGGCAGGTCTTCCAGAATATGATGCGTACTAGCTTCAGCGGCCATTTCTGATCACTTGGTACCCTTTCAAAATAAGATCAATTATTTTGTTTTTTACAAAAAAATAAGACTAGGAACATCATCAAAGGAAATTACATCTGTAATGGCCACATGCAAGGGGAAGGTCCGTAAAACAAAGGAAATTAACGTTTCAATTGTTCAACATTACAGAACGACAATGACAGCAGCGAGAAACATTTCGAAATAATTCATCCTGTTACAAAATTTTAAATTTATGATGTTACAGCACTACAACATTATGCAATTACAAATGCAACAAACAAAATCATATCTCCAATGAATGAAAAAAGTAAATATTATAAAAATATGTTACTGCAACAATAAAAAAAATACAATGACAACATTTAGAAAGAAAAGACAATATTTTGGGACTGCAAGTATGACAGTCCTTTGAAAATCCGCTGTTAATCAGGTGCTGTTGTCCCGGCAGGCTTGGGGACTTGTACAGTTCCACTTCCAGATAGCCTGTGTGCACGTGTGTGTTCGGAAAGCCAAATATAAAAATATTAATGTCATCCTAATGGAGAACCAGGAGAGGAGATGATGCATGCCTAAATAAAGCTCTCTCCCCAACCAACTACTCCCTCCAATTTTTTTACTTAACGTTTTTAATTTTTTAGATCTTCAAGATATAACACTGACCGCTATTTCTTATAACTTTATACTAAAACATACTAATAAAATTATAATATTATGAAAGTATTTTTAATAATATAATTTTCGTATAACGAATCTAAATAATTTTAAAACTATTAGTAGTTAAATTTTAAAAAATTTGACGGACTTGTACCTTGTTGTGGTTACAGACCAAACAGAGAGAGAGTATAGTAGTGGAGAGTTAGGTGAGCAATGGCTTAGGGTTTTCCCTATGGCCTGCACCGTGTATATATATATATATATATATATATATATATATATATATATATATATATATATATATATATATATATATATATATATATATATATATATATATATATATATATATATATATATATATATATATATATATATATATGGGGAGTGTTTTTACAGTAATACCCTTACATCTGCACATCCCCTACAGGGGCACTTTCGTCATTACACATGTCCCATTTTGGGCCTTACAATCTCCTAACAGGCCTGCTGGGCTTAGGAGGGGGCCACCCCTCTAACAGGAGCCTCTCATGGTGAGGGGCTTCACGAGCCGAAGCCGTGTTGCCGAGCCCTTTGGCCCCCTCCGTCCCTGCGGCCTGTGAAGTTTTCCAACGCTCGGCGGAGCCTTATTGCTTGGTGTAGTGTTCGCCCTGCCGCGAAGGTATGACGTTGGGCGGGTCGGCGAAGTCTTCGTCCTCCACAGGGCCCCACAGTAGTGGGATTTGAGCTTGAATCGGAGTTGGAGTCGGAGTCGGGGCCGAACCGGAGGTGTTGGCGGAGTCAGATGCGTCGGCAGAGGTAGGCGGAGCGGGCCCCTAAGTCGTCGCGCGAGCGGACTCCGGCATCGAGTGCCCTTGATGATAGGTGACTGCCGGCCTGCCTAGCGAGGCCTGTTTGACGCGGCGCGAGACTTTAGGCGTCGTGGCCATACCGTGTTGCGACGTTCCTTCTTCTGGCGGTCCACGTGGCGAAATATGCTTGGCGCGGCGCAGGGTTTGAAGCGTTGTGGCCGATTGGATTCCTGCCGGTTGGGCTCCCCCGCCGATCGGGTATATATATCATGCTGGTGCGGCATTGTACCTGCATTGTACGTTCGGATAGGTGCTGTTCCCCTAAAATGGGCCCCTTCAGTGCATCCACATTCCATAGTGGCATTACGCGGCTTAGGGGATGTTGATGCACTGAAGGAGGCCTGTTTTTCTTAGGAGCTTGGTTAACGCCTGTCGCCGGTAGCTGGTCGCACTTCTTGCCTTCGCGCTGCGTTCCTGCATATAACGGCAAGGTTTGACCTGTTCTCGTAGACAGATATGCTTGAGTTTGTCTTGCCTCCCCTGATTACGCCAACCGGCGTTACCATCAGGGTATGCTGATGCACTAAAGCTTATCTGTTTATGAGAACAAGTCAAGACCTGCCGTAAATCAGCCTTCGCATTCCCGAATCACGGGAAGCTAGGCGGCTGGATCCCCGCCGATTTGGGCTGTGACGTTGTCGCGTAGGCAGTGATTCTTGCGGGCGGCGGGTTGAATGATCGGACGGTGCCGCACGGTTAAGGGTGGCGGTTGGGTGCATTGTGGGTAGACCGGCGTTCGCTCGCCTTCACCTTTTGCTTCGCCCGGAACGTCCTGCTAAAGGGAAGCCAGATCTCTGACGCGTGGGGTTGGGCTGGGTCCCCGGCTGGATCCCAAAGGTGTACGCCAAACTAGGTGTTCGCGCGGAAGCATGGGGGGGTAAGCTCTCAGACTGGCGGCGTCGAGGCGAGGTACTTCCCCGCGAAGGTGGGGCCGGGAATGACGCCAGAGTCTTGTTGACGAGGCGAAGCTCCCGCCGATGGTGCCGTTGAGGTTGCTTGGTCCGTGGCAGCTTGCTGCTACACCCCAGCGCGGGGCCAGGACATGGGGTCGAGCCGAGGTGGAGGGTGGAGTTTCCCTGCTAGAGCGGAGACTCGCCCGTCTTAAGGTGTCGAAGCCGAAGCGACCTTAGTGGAGGCAGACCTCGCGCCCCGGGTTCTCCTAGGCGCGGGGTGGTTGTAGCTCCGTGGTTCGGTAGTCGCTTTAATGGCTCCTGGAATCGCGCTGACATCTGGGCTGGCAGGAGCGGGCTGCTGTGGCTGTACGCGCTTTTCCACTTGGGGGGTATACGCGGTGGTCCACGATTGGTGCGTCGTGGGCTGTCAGCAGTCGCACGACTGCGTCCGTTCGCCCCTTCCCTAGAAGGGCGGGACACGTGGCACGGTGCTACAGGCACGTCGCGCGCCGGCTGCCCACCTACCAGCGCGCACCCCCAGTTGCCAGCGGTTGCACTTTTCATCGGCTTTTGCTCGTCTTCGTTTAATGATTGTCTTCTGAGCGTTGGCGAACAAAAGGTGGCCCGCTTGTGAGGAATATCGAAGCTTGTTGCCGGCGAGCGATCACACCTCTTGGTCATGAAGGCGCAGGGTTGAGTCTTCGCTTGCTGAAGCCGGGAGGTTGTGCGGACCTTAAAGTCACGGTGACTTCCGGCGACTTCGCGGCATCCCAGCGAAGTGTCTCTTCGCGGGGACGGAGCCAAAGTCGAAGCTAGGACCTCACTGTTGGGACGGAGACCCCGTCAGAATTGGTTGATTAGCCTCGAGGATTGCGTCGACACGCGCCAGGGGCTGCGCTGCGTCGTATGACCTGCATTTACACCCAGTGGAAGCCACCGCGCAGCGGGGCGCTATTGGCGCGTCGTGCGCGGACAGGTCTATGCACGACCGTGGTTGTGACCAACGCGCGTGGGCGGTCGCGACGCTTTGGCTTCGGTCACGACGCTTCGGCTTCGGTCGCGACGCCTCAGCTTTGGTCGTGGGGAGGCGAGCGTTCGTCGTCCGCCGGTTACGCTTACCGGCGGTGCGGGAGGCGAGGGGTCTTTAAATACCCCCGTGGTACCAGGTCTACGCCTCCTCCACGCGCTTTCTAATCGTTCGTCTCGTTTCCTACTCCTTTGCTTTTCTTGCCACTACTTTCCTTCCGCCGTCATCTAGCTCCCGGATAAGGATGGCGCCCGGCGACGAGCGTGTCAAACGATCGGCAGCTACGCCATCCGCCGGCGGTCTTCACCGCTTGATGTGAAGTACACGCTCGAGGGGCGCGACCCGGCCACGGCAGACAAATGGTGGGTGGCGACGGAGAGGAAGGAGGGCCCATGCTCCAGCTTGTTGGGTCCGACGCTAGTGACAGAGGAGATGATCCGTACACTGCTGCGCGAGGGGGAGCTGTCAGACTGCCAGGCGGTGCGGCTACCCGCCGACGACAAGGTAGAACCGTGACCTGGGGAGTCGGAGGCGATTGTTTTCGTCGCCTACTTTGAAGCCGGGCTTCGCATCCCGGCCGCGATGGTTGTCGGCGACGTGTTGCGGACCTTCTGGCTGGAGCTGGCGCAACTGACTCCAAACGCGCTGGCTCGCCTTGCCGTGTACAGCTGGGCCTTGCGCTCGGAAGCGTCTTGGCCCAGCGCCTCAATGTTCGCCTATCTGCATGATGCCCGGTGCCAGCCGAAGGAGCGGAAGGACAGGACGCTGTCGAACTTCGGCAGCGTCAACTTCATTCTGCGGTCGCCGTGCGGGAAGCTCTTCCCGCGAACTCAACTTGAGCGAAGTGGGAGTCTGGCTAGACAAGACGGTGGTTCTACCACCATGTGGAGAGCGGTAGCGGCCTCGAGTGTACGGACCAGCCGATGGCGTTCAACACCACGCCCAGCATAACACTCAACCCCGAGGATAGGTGAAGGGTGCAAAGACTCGCGGGGGTCACTGCCCGCTTCAACATGCGCGACCTCGCCGAGGAATATATTATGTACGGCGTGGCGCCGCTCGTCCATGAGTGGCGCCTCCCCGCTGGGAAACTCCGGGACGACAACGTCCGCTTGTCCGTTTGCTCGCTACCAGCGCCGTCCGGCCTTCGTAAGCTTTGACCATGTCCTTCTTTCCATTCGTGCTCGCTGCGTTGCGTTTGACCGTGCGTAATGTTTCGTCTAGGGATGCGCTTGAAGGACGCGAAACGCATGGCAAACATGTTCCTTGGGCCATATACGGCTAGGGAGCACGAGCAACGTACGACTGCAGTCGCGGAGACGGGGCTAGGGCGGATAAACCGCGTGTGCGAGGCCCTGGGCGTTCGCGTGCCGGAACGCGCCTCTCCGGCCCCGAGCCAGCCGCGACGTCAAGACGACGGCGCTCAAGGAAAAAAGGCGCCGTCTCGCGGGAAGACTCGGACTTCTGCGGCCGCGGCCGGCGCGGCGACTGTCGTTGCCTCCATCGATTTGGCAAGTGCAGAGTCTGACTCGGCGAAGTATGCCGACTCAGACTTGGAGTGTGCCATGGACGACCGGGAGGGGGAAGTCCCGCCGCTCGCGGCGATCGCTAAGGTGGAGACACCGTCTGTTGGCACTGGAGTGAGGTCGCCACCTGCGGCGGTGACAGTGTCGAAGATGCCCCCCGCGGAAGCCGGTGGAGCGAGGTTGCCGCCAATAATGGCGGCCGAGACGGAGGTGCCTCCCGCGGAGGTTACTTGGGTGGGACCCCCGCCCGCGAGCGTTGCTTCCGTGGAGCCTTGTGCGGCGGCTACTGAGGCGGGGCCCTCACCTTCTCCTCCCAGGGCGAAGCGGCCGCGCCTGCGATCCCCCCTTCATCGAACTTCGAGGGGGTTTGCCGTGGCGACTCGTGTTGGGAGCTTGTGGGACTCCGACTCCGACGCCGAAGCCCCCATACGCAGCGCCCCTTTGGCTCCTACGCAGGCCGCAGCGGCCGGGGGGCGGGGGCTGCCGGTGTTGGGGGGACGCTCCGGCGAAGTCCGCCGTCAGCCACCGAAGGTATGCTGCCTTGCCACACTTTGGCGTAGCTTTGCGGTGTTCTCGTAGGACTGAGTGGTACATCTTTTTGCAGCGGAACTTATCCCCGAGGACAGGCAATCCCCGGGGCGCGGGGACGTTCCTTCGAGGAGGGTGTCCGGCGTTCCCGGGGCTGCCAACGCGAACCCCGCGCCCACGAGCTTAGCGGACTTCGTCCCTCCTCCGGAGGCGTTGGGGGCGTGGCGCGGGATCGTGGATGATGCGGCCGCCAGTGTTGATCGGCAGGCGCTGTCAACCTACGGAACGAGGCGCCTTGGGGACGCGCTGGAGGTATCAGGAGTGAGAGTAAGTATCTGACCTTGTGACGATACGCGGTCAAGTGGTGGCTCGCTGACTTCTTTGTCGTGCAGACCCTCGTCTTGGCCCAGGCGTTGCTATGTGACGTGTTTCTTGTCTGTGTGACTGCAGGACGTCGAGGCGGAGTCGTGGTGAGACACGGAGGACTGGACTAGGCGCAGGTGGCGCTGAGGTCAGAACAGTCGGGAGGTGTCGAAGACGGCGTGGACTCGAGGTGGTTGCGAGGCGTGCGAGACAAGGAGCGCGGAAGCTTCCCGGAAGGTGTAGAAGGGGCGAATCGGGAAATTCGCAAGGCTGCACAAGCGGGAGCGGGCTCCGTTGGATTTAGCGGGCGTAATGGGGTGGAGACCCGTTAGCCATGGGCTATAAATAGGTGGAGAGGGCTGCATGCCTCCACATGGCTTTGGGAGAGAGTTAGGGTTTGCTAGAGTCAAAAGAGGCTTTGTGAGTTTGTTTTGGCTTTAGGCTTTAGTGGTTGGAGAGTTGGTGTGGGCAGCAGGGAGTGTCTCCCACGTTCATCTCCTCTCTGTGTGTGTTCCTCCCAAGCAAGCATGTAGTGTGGATGTGTTCTTGTGTTGGGGAGAGGGAGAGGATGGATTGAGTGGCTTGTAATCATTCCTCTTGTATCAATCATGTATCTCCTTTCCTCGTTATCAATATGAGATGGTGGAGTTTGAGATTGATTCAGTTCTTGTCACTCTGTTCATGTTTTTTCTCTTCGATGCTCCTCTCTGTTGAATTCTTACCTTTTTTAGTTTCTTGTTGTTTCTTGCTGGGAAGGCCCAAAATGGGTTGCTCTATGTTGGGATGATGCCTCAAGATCATTTGATCAAGTTTCCCAAGAGCAAACTTCGTTTAATCTCAGATTTGGGTTTTCGAGCCTCCCTGTTCTTCTTTTCCTCCTTCTAGGGTTTTGTGCAAATCTTGATTCCTTTCGCGAGATGGCATGAAACTTGGCTTGTAGAGTCCTAGGGCTATTGCCAATCTATCCTCAAAGTTTCATGACCAAAGGATCAAAGGTTGGGGAGTAATTTGATTTTTGGCTCGGGTCTTGCAAAATTTCAGATTTTTACCCTTAATCTGAAATTCTTGCTTCTTGGTGTGATTTATTTGTTTCCCAAAGTCCCCTTGCTATTTAGTATGTTGTAGTAAGGCTTTGGTCCAAAAAGATTGAAAGAAAACCTTTGATTTAGCCAAAAATCCGAAGCTTCTGTCGCCTGCTCTGTTTGCTGTTTTTCTCGAGAGGTACTACCGCTCCTGGAGAGGTACTACCGCTCAGCGGTACTACCGCTCGACCCAGCGGTACTACCGCTCAGCGGTACTACCGCTCGTCCCAGCGGTACTACCGCTTGCAGCCAGTCTTGCGCTGAATTTGTTTTTCTTGATTGCTCCTTTCTGGGTCTAGTTTTTCCTTGTCTCTGTGATTTCCTGTGAGGGCTAATTTTCTACCTTCATAGCTTCCATAGCTATTGGAGGAGAAGATACTCTTTGGGGGCGATTTTTAGAGATCGACATTCACCCCCCCCCCTCTCTCGCCATTTCGGTCCAACAATTGGTATCAGAGCCGGTTAGCTCTTTTTAATAGATCTTAACCGGTCTCAAGAGCCATGGCGACGGACAAGTACTCGACCAAGCCTCCCATCTTTGATGGCCTCGATTACCCCTTCTGGAAGAGCCGAATGGAAACATACATCCAGGCTCAGGGGTATGCCATTTGGCGGAAGGTGAAGGTCAGATTTGTTGTTCCTGCCGATGAGAACATTAATGCTGGAAATATGCATGATGTTGAGGCAAACGCTAAGGCAAGGAACATCATAATCCAGAGCCTGAGTCGTAGCGAGTTTGACTGCATATCTCATCTTTCGTCCGCCTTCGATATTTGGGAGACCCTCGATGCTTACCATGAGGGCACCACCCAAATAAAGACGGTGCGACAGGACCAGTTCAAGCGAGATTACAACAAGTTTGAAATGCTCGCTGGCGAGTCCCTTGATGAGTGTTTTGTGCGTTTCCACAAGATTCTGAGCAACCTCCGAGCCGTCGGTCTCACATACTCCGACTCGGATAATGCTCGACAGATGCTCGCTGCACTCGATCTTCGTGTTTGGAAGATGAAGGTGACTACCATCAAGGACACCACAGACCTCTCGACCTTGACTCTTGATGCGTTGTACTCGCGCCTCAAGACTCACGAGATTGACATTGTCTCTCGCAAGTCGAAGTCACAGTCGATGGCTCTAGTCACCGATCCCAGTTCGGCTTCTGGTCTTTCTTCTGAGTCTTCTTGCGGTTTCTCCCTTGCTGCTCTCTGTGACATAACTGATGATCAGTTAGAGCAGCTTGCGGATGAGCAGCTGGCCCTCCTTGCTCGAAGATTCTCCCATGCTTACAAGGGGAGGAGGGACAGAAAGATAGGAGGACCCGTGATTTGCTTCGAGTGTGGTGGCCCCAACCACATTCGGGCAAACTGCCCCAAGCTGGAGAAGGGCAAGAACGACTACGGTGGTTCGAGCAAGAACGACTACATCGACAAGAACCGCAATAAGAAGACTCCAGCTCAGACGCCGGGAAAGAAGAAGTTCCGCAACTTTGGCAAAGCCAAGAAGCTCTTCCACCGCGTCCTCACCGCCTTCGACGACCTCGACCTCAGCGAGGTGGAGGGATGGAGCGACGACGACGGGACAGGTGACCAAGAGCCCAAGGATGGCGGCGACGACTTCTCCGGGATGTGCTTCATGGCCCTCGAGGGCGAACTGAGCGACAGCGAGCTGTACTCTGACTCGGACGAGGTATGCCCCACCTACGACCAGCTCAATCATGCTTTTCTTAAGCTAGGTGGTTTTCATGCTAGAGCTAGGGCTAGGTGTTCTGAGTTAGAGAAGGAAGTAGATAGATTATCACGGGAGCTTACTTCACTTACTTCTGCTCCCTCCCGTGATGATTGTGATACATGCTGTGCTCTGTTGGGTGACATGGAGAAACTAAGGACCTCGCATGATAGTGTGTCCTCTGAGCTTGATATTGTTAAGGTGAAGAATGTTAGTCTGCTTGCTGAGTTAGAGTTGAGTAGGATGGCTGTTACCCTACTTAATACTGATGAGACTACTTCTCCCACCTCATGTGAGGTTAAGGACATTGCTGCTAGAGGACCTTATGCCATTCTCCTTGATCTGCCCGAGTCTTGTGAAAATTGCAATAACTTGAAGATGAACTTAAAACGGGCAGATCATAAAATTGCTGAACTACAAGCTTCTTTGCTTGAGCTGATTGATTCATGCTTGAACTGTTCTAAGTTAACTGCTGAACTTGAAGCTGTCTCCAAACAGTTTCAAGAAATGATTGATCATGATAGGAAGTTGGCTCAGTATGCTTCTAAGGACCCTGTTAGCTCACCATGCATTAATTGTAACAAACTAAAATTTGACTTGGTTGCATTGGATGAGAAATATGTGAAGCTAACTAAGGACCTACTGGAGAAGCCACAATCTGGTTGTGTTGTGATTGATGGTGTGGGGGAGAAGCCCCAGGGTAAGGGTGAGACGCCTAGAGACGCGAACCAACCTGCTAGTAGTAGGACTGTCCCCTCAGAGTCGGCTGTGCGTGCACAAGCCATTCTTTCCTCTACTGTTGGTTCTTCTTCTGCTCCCTTACCTTCTGCTGTCTCTTCTTCTCCCTGCTCTTCTTGCACCTCTCTCTTTCGGGAGTGTCAGTATCTTATGAACACCCTCGAGAGATTTGTAGGCGGCAAGAAGAAGCTTAATCTTATTCTAGACCAATCCAAGATCTGCAAGTTCAATCAGGGTCTAGGATATGATTTCTATGAGGATATAAGGAAGCATCCACCTGCTATTCTCAGACCCATAGAAGGAGGTGTGATCGAGGTCGAGCCCAGGTCCGATGAGGTTAAATTCAAATCAGCGGGCTTTGTCCAGGGGATTTCTGACAGCAAGGTGAGTCCACCTGCAGCTTCGGCCTCTCAGAAGGCGAAGCCATCTCATGCTACTTCAGCCTCTCAGAAGGCGAAGTATCATTACACCTTCTGTCAGAAGGATGGACATACGATCGACCGATGCTTCAGGCACGCCAGGATCGCGCAGAGAGACCGTGTTGCAGCTCTTAGGCGTATTCAGGGTCAGCCCCAGACTTTGAGTGCATCTAAGACCAACACGAGGTCTAGGTTTGCTTCAGATGCTTCTGATGGGTTTGGGCAGCATCGAGGACTTGGTTTTTCCGAGTTTTCTGGTTTTCGCCCTCGATATGCTCCTAGTCGTGACTTCCACCATTCTGAGGGTGGATCTCGTTTCCCCCGTCGAGACAGCTACCCGCGGTGTGATCAGCGTGTTGCCGGTGTTCCGACTCGCTCTCCCGTAGCAGTCGGACCCCGCAACAGCTTCAGGTCTGCTCACGTACCTTCTGCTTCTTTGAGTGACAGAGTGCGTAGGGTAGATAGAGGTCAGTCGTGCTTGACTACTTCATCTGCTCGACGTGTTGTTCAGTATTGGGTGCCAAAATCACTCTTGATTTACCCCGGTACTGAGACTTTACTCTCTGTTTGACTCAGGTTCGCCGGGCTGGGAAGGGAGAGGATTGGCTCGTAGACTCCGGGTGTTCTCGACACATGACCGGAGACTCACGTTGGTTCTCTTCCCTAGCCCATGCTCCAGGTGATGAAATGATCACCTTCGGAGATGCTTCATCTGGGCGCGTCATCGCCAAAGGTACTGTACGCGTTAATGATTCATTTCTTTTGAGAGATGTTGCCTTGGTTAGTAAGCTGTGTTATAATTTGCTTTCAGTCTCTCAGCTTACCGATGACGGTTATGAGGTGAGCTTTAAGAAAAATGCTTGCAAAATTCTTGATTCTTCGGGTAGTCTGGTTTGCGGGATTTCACGTTATGGGAGGATCTTTCGTGCTGATTTTTCTGAGTCTTCTGGTGATCTTCTCAGGTGTTTAGTTGCTTCTGAGTCCCGCGACCTCTCTTTCTGGCATAGGAGACTTGGTCATATCAGATTTGACCATTTGACCTGAGTTAGCGGCCACGACCTCATTCGTGGTCTGCCGAAGCTCAAAATGGTCAAAGACCTTGTTTGTGCTCCATGCCGGCACGGCAAGATGGTTGCCGCTTCTCACCCTCTGGTCACTGTGACCATGACCGATGCACCGGGACAGCTGCTCCATATGGACACAGTCGGACCAGCTCGAGTGCAGTCAGCCGGAGGGAAGTGGTATGTTCTTGTCGTGGTCGATGACTATTCGAGGTTTTCTTGGGTGTTTTTCTTAGCCTCGAAGGATGAGACATTTTCACATTTCCGAGGTCTTTTCAGCAGGCTTTCTGTTGAGCTCCCAGGTGCCTTACGAGCGATCCGCAGTGACAATGGCACGGAATTCAAGAATTCCTACTTTGAGAGTTTCTGTGGTGAGACAGGTGTAGAGCACCAGTTCTCTTCTCCGCACGTCCCACAACAGAATGGCGTCGTGGAGAGGAAGAACCGTACCTTGGTCGAGATGGCCAAGACGATGCTTGATGAGTACTATACACCGAGGAAGTTTTGGGCTGAGGCTATTGCGACCGCGTGCCATGTTTGCAATTGAGTTTTTCTTCGGGCACACTTGCACTGCACTTCTTATGAGTTGGATATGGGCGAAAGCCCAGCGTCTCTCATTTTCGTGTATTTGGTTGCAAGTGCTTTATCTTGAAGTCTGGGAACCTAGATAAGTTCGAGTCACGCTCTTGTGATGGGATCTTTCTAGGCTACTCGACTTCTTCGCAAGCTTATAGGGTCTGGAACTGCGAGTCTAGCAAAATGGTAGAGACCTGTGAGGTGAGCTTTGACGAGGCCAGTCCGGGGACTAGGCCCGATATCTCAGGTTCTTTAGAGCAGTCCGAGCCCATCTTTGTGGATGATGAGGACGATGGAAATGAGGGTTGTCCACCCGATCCAGACCTTCATCCACCCCTTGAGGTGCCGTCTTCCACCGCACCTCGAGGTGATCAGCCTCTGCCTTCCGCTTCTTCTGGAGCAAGTAGCTATGTTCCTACCTCTGCTGCTCATGAGGTAGAGGCCACTTCTTCATCTCATCCTGGACCTCCTA
Organism: Dendrocalamus latiflorus; assembly: GCA_017311315.1. Lineage (NCBI taxonomy): Eukaryota > Viridiplantae > Streptophyta > Magnoliopsida > Poales > Poaceae > Dendrocalamus > Dendrocalamus latiflorus. Next base: position 4,069,372 of record CM029656.1, read on the forward strand.
GACACATTCAGAAAGCTCATCCTTCCGAGCAGATTATTGGAGATCTTTTCGAGCGTGTTACTCGCTCAAAATCTGGATTATCTCAATTCTGTCTGCATTCTGCTTTCATTGCCTCCTTTGAGCCCAAAGATGTTTCTCATGCTTTATCTGATGAGTCTTGGGTCAATGCCATGCATGAGGAGCTAGAAAACTTCGAGAGGAACAAGGTCTGGTCGCTTGTCGAGCCCCCGCGAGGTCACAATGTTATTGGGACTAAGTGGGTGTTCAAGAACAAGCAGAGCGAGGATGGAGTGGTTATTCGGAACAAGGCTAGACTGGTAGCTCAGGGGTTCTCCCAGGTTGAGGGTCTAGATTTTGAGTAGACTTTTGCCCCTGTAGCTAGACTTGAAGCCATTAGAATCCTGCTTGCCTTTGCAGCTTCTAAGGGCTTCAAGCTTTACCAGATGGACGTCAAGAGTGCCTTTCTCAATGGCTTTATTGAGGAAGAGGTCTACGTCCGACAGCCTCCTGGTTTCGAAAACCCCAAATACCCAAGCCATGTCTTCAAGCTTTCCAAAGCTTTGTATGGACTTAAGTAAGCCCCTCGAGCTTGGTATGAGAGGCTTAAGTCCTACTTGCTAAGTCATGGGTTTGAAATGGGGTAAAGTAGACAAGACATTGTTCATCCGTCATCATGGCAATGACCTTCTGCTCGTCCAGATTTATGTGGATGACATCATCTTTGGCGGCTCTTCCCATACTCTGGTTTCACAGTTCTCGGATGTCATGAGCACCGAGTTTGAGATGAGTATGATGGGTGAGTTGACCTTCTTCCTTGGCTTCCAGATCAAGCAGACTCGGGAGGGTACATTTCTTCATCAGGGAAAGTACACTCGTGACCTCCTAAGACGCTTCGACATGAGTGATGGTAAGCCTGTGTCGACTCCCATGGCTTCTACAGCCTATCTTGACCCAGATGAGGATGGCGAGCCAGTTGATCAGAAGGAGTATCGCAGCATGATTGGCTCCCTCTTGTACCTCACTGCCTCGAGACCAGACATACATTTTTCTGTGTGTCTGTGCGCTCGTTTTCAGGCTTCTCCTCGCGTTTCTCACCGCCAGGCGGTGAAGCGCATCTTTCGGTACCTACGAGCTACCATTGACTATGGTATCTGGTACTCTTCCTCATCCTGTCTTTCCTTGAGAGCCTTCTCGGACGCCGACTTCGCTGGCTGTAGGATAGATAGGAAGAGCACTTCTGGCACCTGCCAATTTATTGGCACTTCTCTTGTTTCCTGGTCTTCAAGGAAGCAATCCGGTGTTGCACAGTCCACCGCAGAGGCCGAGTACGTAGCTGCCGCCAGTTGCTGCAGCCAGGTGCTTTGGATGGCTTTGACCCTGCGGGACTTTGGGTTGGTTATCGACAGTGTTCCACTCTTTTGTGATAACACTTCTGCGATTAACAATGCTAAGAACCCAGTGCAACACTCCCAGACCAAGCACATTGACATTCGCTTCCACTTCCTTAGAGACCATGTAGAGAAGGGCGATATAGTGCTCCAGTTTGTGGAGAGTGACCACCAGTTGGCTGACATCTTCACCAAGCCTTTGGATAGTTCGAGGTTTTCAGCTCTACGGGGAGAGCTTGGGGTGGTTTGTCCTTATGGACTGTAGTGAGGGGGAGTTTGGTGCTTTACTGTTTTACCCTATATATTATGCTCTTACTCCTTGCTGTTGCATTTCATTTTGGGTGCATTTGGGGTTAGTCCTCCTAGCATAGATTAGAGTGCTTCTCTTGTCTAGTTGCATAGACTTCTTACTCTTATCTTGTGCTTCCAGGATGCTTCTTATTAGTTGTTTCTAATCTCACTAGATTGAGCTCACTCACTTCTTGTAGGTTCTAGCGAGGGTTGGGCCACCCTCGGGTAGACAGGGTATGTGTTTGCTCTCTAGTGTGTGTGTTTTACGGTCAAGCTATTAGTCCTGGAGTCATATGGGGTAGATGAGAGCCTGTCTGAGCCATAGTTGTCTCTATATCTTATCTATGCTTTAAGGACTGCCTGTTTGCTGTTTTCTTTCCCAGCTTCTCGATTTATTGCTTTGGTTCAGGGGGAGTTCATTTGGGAGCTTCTAGAGCTTAGTATTGACATAACTCAACTTGAACTAAAAGTTGCATCTCATGTTGAGGGGGAGCTGGATTTTCTTGCATTTCAGCATTTCGCATTGTAATATAACTACATGGAGCCTTGATTATTATCCTGTTATGACTTGTTTACAATGCTTTACACCTTGCCATGACTTGTGCTTATATGCTAGATTTATCATAACTTCATATGTGTAGACTAGCTTTGCCATGATAAGTTAATTAAAATTGCTCAACTTGAATTAAAACTTGTCATGCTAGCATTTGAGTCTAGTCTTTCTTGAGCGATCCTTTTATGATCCATGCCATGTCAAGTAGGCTAAGTTGAGCGTTGAATCTCTATTGAGCCTTAGTTTGAGCTATATTAGTTCTTGATGATGCATAAGTTAGTACAACATGTTTAAAAAAAAGCAAAACGATCTCTTTTGTGCGAAAAAACTGATTTCACCAATTCTTTCTCATGAGACGGCTTGCCATTGCACTAGGCATGAACTCAGGGGGAGTTTTGGATGACCTAGACTATCTTCTTAAGCTTCTTGCTTGAAGTAGTCGCATAAGGCTTGAGATCTAGCACATAACAAAAAATTGGGTTGGAAACAACCATAAGCTTTAAAAAGACAATGTTTTATGTGTTGAATTTGCTTAAGCTACAAAAGAACCAAGTACTTAACCAATGTTTCAATCTTGAGCTTATAGCACTCTATTCGGATTCAATATTAGCTTCCTTGTTCCACTTAGCTTATTGACATGGCCTGCATCATCCTTGGATATCTCTAGTTAGATTTTGCTTATTGATGACTTGACATGCTCATAAAATGCATTACATTTCAGATCGTCATCTATGTGCTCTAGCTAGGATATACATATCTTGTCATGATCTAGATAGCCTTTTATTGAGTTATGACTTGGTGTAGTTGAGTATGGTCATTATGGATAAGTCTCATGGCTCTACATGCTTAAAATAAACAAACTTCAGCCATATTCATCCATTGACATGTCATATTCTCTCTTTTGCATCTTGATGTGTTTATTGCCAAAAGGGGGAGAATAGAGAAGAAAGTCTTTTGGGAACAGTTTAGAGCTTTGGAGAATAATTTGCTCTTTCAGTTGTTGCTCTAGTGTATAAACCCCTGAGTTTGGTAACTCTTAGCTAAAGTGTGTACTTTTGTGCATTTGATGTTGGAGGCTTGTTAGTAGTATGGGTTAATGTTGGTGTTAGATGGTAGTTATGTTTGGAAGGACCCTGTATCTAGTAGTAAACTGTTATGAACCTTAGTTCATGAGGGATAAATACCACCGAGAGGATGGCCGGATGGCGTCGGCGTAGAGGGGGAGAGAGAGAGAGACTCAATGAGGAAGACTATGATAATTCTATGCTTGATTACAATAGCATGCAGTAGCTCTCTTATATAGATGGCTCCCCCCTAATAGATGGAATCTAACTCCAATCATATCTCTAATTAACATCATATCTCTAACTATATCTCTAATACAAGGAAACCAATCCCTAACTCAAATAGAAACCAATCTCTAATTCCTAATAATAACTCGACTAGCCCAAGGCCCACGTCTATAACACTACACCCCTCCCGGACATGCAGCTCGTCCTCGAGCTCCTAGGCGGCGGTCATGACGCCAATGGAAGACCTCCGATGCCGGTGTAGAAGACGACGATGGCGGGGTCCCGTAGCGGATGGAAACGACCGGTCAGATCCAAGCGGAATAAGGCTAGACGAAGTTGAGCGCCTTCGATCATATAATGCCTGCAAGATACTTTTTTCTTATTTTTTTGATTTTTTTGTTTTTTTTTGCGCCTTAACTTAATCAGTCGGTTTTAAAACCGACCGACACCCACGAGCCCACGGTGTATCGGTCGAAACTCGAAGGAGCGGCGGGGGTGGCGGTTCCGGGCGTCCCCACGGCGGCCGGTGGTGGCGAAGAGCGGCGGAGACTCCGGCGGCCCACGGCGGCGGCGGTTCTCGGGCTGGACAGCCCGGCCAGCGGAGCGGCTGCGGCGGCACAAGCGGCGACGGCCCAGGGGATGGCGGTGGCAAGACTATGATAATTCTCTGCTTGATTACAATAGCATGCAGTAGCTCTCTTATATAGATGGCTCCCCCCTAACAAATGGAATCTAACTTCAATCATATCTCTAATTAATATCATATCTCTAACTATATCTCTAATACAAGGAAACCAATCCCTAACTCAAATAGAAACCAATCTCTAATTCCTAATAATAACTCGACTGGCCCAAGGCCCACGTCTATAACATATACATCTTTTGGGTATTGAATAGGTATAAGTGTTTACCTTGACCTATTAATATGATAGTATTTTATGGTGGTTAAAGTAACAGTCTGGCATGGCATGGAATTCTAAATTATGAGAACCTAGGAGGGTAATTAACTTTGGTTATGTCTATGGGTTGAAGTTGATTTGAAGCCAATGGGGATTTAGTAGTTACATGAGAAGTAGCGGCGTAAGGCAGATCCATTTCTGCCTAATAGTTGGATTTGAATTATTGATGAACTAATCAGTGATTATGGTTGCATAGACTGTTGAGCTACATTGAATGATTGATTATTATAATCATGACCAATGTTTTGGGGAGTTCTAATAGTTGTAATGTTACAACTATTGGGATTAGTTGGGAGGATAAGAATGGGGACCTTGATGTCGGATAAATCTTCCAGCTAAATTGAATGGAGAAGAGTTGTTGTAGAGTTGAGTGAGACTCAAATTCTAAGAGACGAAGCTAATAAAGTTCTTGTGAGATTTGGCAACAATCCTTAAGTATGAGTTAGTGAAGTTACCACCGCATTTGTAGGAAATTATGAACACGCCTTTGGAGGTAGAACAGATGGATCTTATGCTTAAGACAACGTAAAGGCAGTTCATGGGAGTACATATGTTATATGTTGAAATCTAGATGATTGATTATCCCTAAAGTGTTGAGCTGGTGGATTTTAGTTAGTGCCTGGAATCAGGTGCTTATGGAATTGTTAATTGGTAGTGGATCTCTTTGATGATAGAATTATGTCCACATTTTGTGTGGTTGCACACGAGATAGTCGCGATGACTATGCTGTTGTGTGCAGTAAAGTGGTAGATCAGAGTTTGGTGAGTTTTGGGAAGGTTTATATTGATGAATGCTAAGCTCATAACGTGAAGCTTTATTAGGCTTAAATCTATAGTGGGGATGGTTGATAAATTCGCAATGAGGTGATAATAAAGATTTGTGTGGCTAATAGAGTTTGGAGTTGATTTTATGCCATAATCTGTGTGGGAGATGGATTGAGAAAATAGGGGCCTTAGGGGCAAAACCGATTGTGTTGCTACAACCGGTAACGTCTACGAGGAGTAATGTGATTAATATCACATACAAGTTGGTGAATCATTGATAGTGTCAATAGTGAGATTTTGGGTGAAAGAGTTTCCCCGAATTATGTTTTGGATATCTGAGCCTTAGATTTGTTGATGGCTAGTGGAGTTTAAAAGATTGAGGTAAAGTTGAAGTGAAGCTATTAGAGGATTTAGTTATCTGATGTTAAAGGAAATCTTGAATGGCGCTTACCCCATTTTGTGGATATGAGGAATTGAATACAAATGGGTGATTTTTATATTCACTATTTTCGGTGATCATTAACTGATAAAATAGCCAAAGTAATGATTCATTTCATGAGTTGAAGTCGACTATTGATGGAATTCATTGGGGTGCAAATTGAGCATGAGTTAAAACCCTAGAGAATAAGGGTATTGGAGGGATTGAATTAATAGGATCCAATACAGATTTGATGGAGCATATGGGATTACTTGTCGACAATATGTCGCTGATGAAGAAGGTTTGTTTTAGTACGTTGCAAGTCGTGTACTAAAGCATCCCTAAATTCATGTGAACATTGCCTAGGATTGGGTTGATTTTGTAACTCATAGATAGATGCTAGAAGGACGAATCGTCCTATCGCAATCTAATGAGTATTTGAGATGATTGACGGATGTTTAATGGGTTATTTTGGGTTCCCTTGATTCGGGAATTCATTTAGGTTCACTTAGAGGGAAAGTGGATTTAAGTGAGAAGCTGCGGGATTTTCACATTTCTTATGTGATTGATATGATTTTTCGCTAAAGCGTTATTTGTACGCTTTAAAGAGTGTGCTTCCTTTTCTTTGAAAAGAAAGGAGCTAATTTCGAGAATAGAAACTTTTCGCATGGTATATACTGCATATTGTTTGTTAGGATGAGGATTGATTTACTGTCCAATTTTCTCTCTTTTGAGAGAATTGGTTGTGATGAAGTAATATGTTGTGGGGAAAGTGGATTCCCAACTATTTTAGAAGAAATATTGTTATTTGTGGATGAATGGAGTGATCCTATGATTGGATTACCTTTATAAAAGATTTTGCTTTGTAAAAGCGAGTCGGGTTTATGAGTGTTATGTGATACTTCTCTTGTAAAAGAGAAGAGCTCTCCTTGTTGCGAACAAAAGTAGCATTGTCTCTTTTGTGCAAATGATGAGAGTGAATTTTTGGAGGATTAATAATTTCCTTATACCGAGGCATGAGACGTTAAAGGTTACTAAGGTGTTGGTCGTATTAGACCAGACATAGGATAATGTAAGAATTGAATATATGTGCGGAGTGTGCAATGTGTTCCCTTTTCTATGCTGAGATAGTATTTAAGGGATCCGGAACATAGGGTTGCTCTAGAACCGTTATCCCTTAAGTAAGGCCTCATCTGCGAGTCCCACCCAGGTTGGATTCTGGAGGAATCAGAACAGGTAGTGAGGCACAGGACGTTAAAGTATGTTGAAATACAAGGGGTCTCGCATGCACGAGAAGTACTCGGAGTTGTTCTCTACGAGTACGAGATAGAGTTGGTTTCGTTAGCTGGTGTCATGGTATTCGTTATGTGGATTACTTAGCACCAGAATTCGGGGTCGAATTCTGTTAAGGGGGGTAGAATGTAATACCCATGAGAAAGGAAAAGGGAAGGAAAGCAAAAGAAAACGAAGAAAGTGCCGTCAGAACCCTGGAGGTTAATTTCGGGCAGGGCAGTCCGTTCACTGAGATACCAGACCGTCCGGGGGCCAGTCGGCACCTCTCACAGCTGTAGGGTCATCATTCAGCTTAAACAAACCTGATTTGATGTAAGGACCAACCAAGGTAAACCAAATTACCATAACACCCAAAAACCTAAAATATCATCCGGCTGCTATAGTAGAGCTACAGTAAGGGACAGCACGGCTTCTCTGGAATTTCCAGCTACTGAGCCATAGAGAGACAGCGAGACATCGAGAGGCCTCACATGGACAAGATAAATATCGCACACAATCACCAGAGAAGAGAACAGAGAGAGCACAGCAAAGCCAATTCACTGTCTCTCGTTCTTGTTTCCCCCAAACCCTCAAACCATTCCAAGTCAACAGAGAAGTCCATTCACCGAGTAGAACTCGACAACAAGGCGTAGGCAAGGAGACCAGACCGCAAGCCCCAAAGCCATCAACCCTAGGAGGTCACCATCAGGCGACATCCGCGCAACCAAGAAGGCAACAACCGCAAGCCAACCCTGATTCCACTCAAAGTAACCAACCATCGACCGGCAGAGGTAACCACAACATGCACAACCGTAGCATCCATTCATTCATAGTAAGTAGTGCTTAACTAGAGACATCAAGCAACCAAGCACCAGTAGAGCACCATGGAACCAACACAGAACATGCCAACCGAAAGTAGAGGAATGGAGTAAAGAAGGTAAATAGGACCGAGACTTACCGGAGTTAGAGGCAGCGGCATGCTACCACTGGCGTAGCCCCACACCAAGCTGCCACCGCGCACTCCCCCGGCGTGCGGGCGGCTAGCTGGCCGTGACCACTCCGGGGCAGCGCACCTCCAAGCCACTTCATTTTAAGCAAAACGATTAGACCAAATCAAAATAGACATCAAGTCACTGTAGCCCGGGTAGGATGTAAAGGAGGAGACGGCAGATCCGGGCTGTAGACCACGGATCTGGCAACAACCATCATGTGCCACCAGAACGGCGAGGCGGGGATGGTCGAGCGGCAAGGCGCGACACCGCTGGGGCCGGCGACACGAGGGGGAGGCGCGTCGGTCAGGCGGCATGGCGCCGATGGAGCCGGAGGCGCGAGATGAGGAGGCACATAGGAGAGAGAGAGCCGAACGGTGAGGTGCGGCATAGCGGCGCTGGAGGCCAGGGGCAGCACTGGGGCAAGGAGAATCGGAAGGGGAGAGATAACGCAGAGGGCAGGGGAAATGGGAGAAGAAGATAAAGAGGCGTCGACAGGAAGCACCAAGAAAAAGAAAGAGTGGAGGCGTCGGCTAAATAGGAAAGAAAAAAGGGGGAAGGAAAAGAAAAGAAGGGGAAAGAGAAAAAGAAGAAGAAGAAGAAAGAGAGAGAAGAAGAAAAGAAAAAAAAGAGGAGAATAAAGAGAAAAGATGGGAGATAGGTAAATAAGTGTTATCTGTGATTATAGGCGACAATCATTAAGTTAAGATCGTTTAAGCACCGGGGCATCGGAAAGGTGTCTGGTGAGAGAAAGATTGTTGGTACCAGGTTTACGCATAGAAACGCTGTCGATTGCCTATATGCATAGAATCGATATTATTGGTATGCTTGTGTAAATTACAATATTGAGTTGAGTGTTCGGGTGATGCTCCTAGGTGGAGGTTTTGGTTGGATGCTCCTCCACGCATCGTCCACGGGGATAGTCAGGCAAGTGTATGGTAAAATAGTGAATTGTGCTGAACGTTTGGTACCCGTATTTTATGCTATGATTTACAGTACTCATGAGATGTTATTCATGAATTTTGATGCTTAATGAGACATGCATTTGCATTGCACCATGAGCATCATGAAAGTCCTACAGAGGTAGGCGAGAAGCATGTGCATACAGAAAGTCCTACCGAAAGGGTGAACTATAGTCTCTACAAGAGGCTCCCTTCGGCAAGGCACCTACAGAAAGTCCTATCGAAAGGGTGAACTATAGCTTCTACGAGGAGCTCCCTTCGATAAGGCAATTCCACGGGATGGAGGAAGAGGGGTTTCATCGACGGGTGAAGCACTCCACTATACCAGTATAAGCTGCATACAGAGGTGCATTGCGTTGCATTTACAGGAAATGAACAGATGACAGGAAAGAAACCCGGAGATTCTGGGAGTTCATATATGTGATTTGATGGTTACAGTTACAGAGTTGCTCTATAGTTTACAGTTACAGAGACGATTTACGTATTACGATTACAGAATTGATTTACAGTTTACAGTTACAGAGTTGAATTACAGTTTACAGTCATAGAGTTGATTTACAGCTTACAGTTCGTGAAATTGATTGAGTGCTAAAGTGATGCCATTGTTTTATCGTGTGCTTGCTGAGTCTTCGGACTCACCCTTGCTTTATCGTTGTTTTTTTAGGAATCTGTTGAAGGTGACATGCATGGGCGGGAATAGCACAGTCATTCACATGCCACAGCGATTCACAAATCATCTACAATTGACATTTTTAGTCTTGGATAGTCTAAGCACCTTTTTTTGGGTACTTAGCAAAGTTATATCTCTGCTGCGCTAAGTGTCAAGTGTACCGACTTTTGTTGTTTGGTGGATATTTAAATAAAGGAATTGCTTCGTAAGACCAGCGGCAAAGGTTGGAATTGGTAACATTATAGTGTAGGTGGTAACACTTTGGGCTCAGGGAGGGGCCGGAGTGTTACATCAAATCCTGTATCGTAATCTATGGTATTTCGTCGGAGTCCATCAAATCCTATATCGTAATCCATGGTATTTCGTCGGAGTCGGAGTCGGAATCGGAGTCGGAGTCGGAGTCGGAGTCGGTGTCGAACGGACAGAAATTATCCGCTCCGTTTGCACCCCTAATTTTGAACAATCTAAATACTAGAACAATGGTATCCCGCGGCCTGCAAAATTGGAATACATAACAAGATAAGCACTACATAATTTACGCTGAGTATATATTGTATAATCTCGCCAGTAACAAAAAATAAACACCACAGCAAGTGTCATAGAAAGCATAAGAGGGTGATCTGGCAGAGTATTCTGACAGCCAAAGACAGGGTTTTCAATTCAAGTTAAATTTAAATTTGTAGAGATTGTACTTGTAAAGAACTCGGGTCCTAAATTGCCATATTTTCAATAGTATTAGACAAGTGAGCAGATTTTCAACACTGCCATATAAAGAAGTGATGACACGTATAGTTGTTTTTTTAATGAAGCAGTAGGAGAGAGATTTGCAGCTAAAATATTTAAGAGTATATTAAAACTGTACATCTATATGGCGCATATAGATCTAACAACTACTAATGTTACCTGATGCGTTGAAACTAAACAAGAAATCACATTGGCTCGATTTGGTACTCACGGTGTATTTTCTGCTGGCTTTAGATTGTACTCAACACCATCAGCAGACATAATTGAAAACTCTGTTGGACGCCAGTATGGAACATTAATCTGGAAAAGGCAGTACAAAATTTGTTGTTAATCACACTACATATCCAACAAGCAATAAAATGCACAGGTTAAAATCAAATCTGCGAAAGGAAAACAGTGATGAAACCAGAACTTGAAAGGTAAAAGAAATGCCAAAGTAGAAACTTGGAAATACCAAGCAAAACAGTTATCAGTGTTAACCTGGATTTCTTATTATATGGCACTGGTTAAGATCAAAAGCATGATTGGAAAGAAAACAAGCAAGAACAAGGTTAGTTAGCAAAATAGTGGGGAAAAACAATAATGTTCAGAGATAATTTGTCTACAAACATGGTTCTGTGTAATTGTATATATATCAAATGAGTATTGTGCTTATGTGCACAAGTCGTCTCAATTGTTCTGTCCACATTTTTTTATGGGAGTATAACAATCTCCTGAAGAAAACGACAGCTTATCAAAAGAGCAGTGCCCAAGCAGAATTCAAGAATTGCCAACACATCTACCAGTCAAATATAAAATTATAAAAACTCGTCACTACTAAGCCACTGATACTAGTATCAAGCATATTTCGTATGGTAACCCGGTAACCCATCCATACAAACCCTATACCGCATTATCCACCGGGAAACTCAAAGAAGAATCCGCCAGAAGCCACCCAGAAGCTGGAAGTGAGTTCTGTAACCATCGAAACTCTGGAAACAGCCAGTTTGTGACCGATTCTTTGCAGTTTCTTTCTTCTTTTTTGCACGTATAGTACAAGATATATCTATAAATCAAAGAACAACACAAAGTTCAACGATCTTGCACCGATAAGTCTGAAATCTTGAATCCATCTGGGATAAGAAATCCTCGGTCCAACTGGTAACACCAAGCTACCACTGGTTTTTCCTTCTCTCCATTTTGGGGGAATCAATCTGCTACTCAGGCTGAAGAAACTAATAGAGTTCATTGGCAATTTTAGATTGAGATCAACTTTCTGAAAAGAAGTACTGCTAAAGAGTAGGGACGTACAGCAGTTGCTTGCTGAAATTTCTCTGAGAGAAGAACACCACGCTGCCCATGACATTTAATGCTGTAACCTTCCCTCTCTATTGCCAAAACAGCTGGTTCCCACATGTCGTCTAACAATATCACCTGGTTTAGAGGATTTAACATTTCAAATAATTGCATGACACAAGAGAAATTAGTAAGAATGCCTTTGATGGATAATTGCAAAGAATAGAGAACATACAGGTAGTGGGACATGGACTTCGTAAGACGCATGCCCAATTTCAAGAGTTTTCTCAATAAGCTCTTTTGTTTCAGGATCTGCAACAAAGATGGTTACTCAAATTTTGGAGCATAGAAATCATGCAATGCTGCATTGCTGCTATTACATTACAACTTATCTAGAAAATCAGTATCACATGATTGCATGTTTTGGTTTACTTAAACCAAAACAACGGAAGTACCACCACTGTTTTGGCGTTTTGGGAATTAAGGATATATAGGTAGATCAAATATTTTCCTTAGCATAAGCATAGTTGATTATATTTATACCATATGCTCCATCATCAGAACGATGCCGGAGTAAACAGTCTTTATACTTGCTATTGGAAAGGCCTTCAGTCTGCCCACTGGCCAATATACTGTTAGTTTAACGCAGCTCAACTGCATCTGAATAGCATTCTATACGTAAACCACGGCCCAACTTGACGTGGTTGAGGAATTGGGCCCACATTAGAGGTTTACAACGTAGAATAATAGCATATAATGCTTGAGGATCCAAGCGTAGTAAAGGGTCTAAACGCAGGAGGGGCTTTCGCAAATTTTGAACCTGAGGTGTTGCACTGTATTGATTTAGCAGTAGCACTTTACAATTCCTAGAGTTTGTAAATTTTTTTGCGTAGCTGCTCTGAAGTTAGAAATTTGCAAACCTTCAATTCATACGTAATTTGATATGGAGTTATCAACTGTTTATTAAGCATATACGACTAAAAGTAGCCAGGCTATCTTTTGCATCATGGATACACTTGGAACAAACAAAAAACAAAAATAAATATATGCACATAGGGTAAGAAAAGTTAAAGTGCACAATGAAAGAACATATTCACAGTTTCCATACACTCACCACAGGTAATTTTTCTTCCTTCGTTAGCATAAACCTGGACGATTTCCCCCTACAAAGGAAACAGGAAGGTTTCAAACAAAACCAAACATTTTAACACTGGAAGTAACAGTAGCAAATCAATTTTCTAGAAAGAAATTTAACCGTGCAGCAGATCTAAACTATTCTTACATAGCATCTTGGTGATTTCAAAGATAGAAAATTAAGAAAAATCGCAGGTGGGATTTTTTCTCAAATTGACTGGTCATTCTGGATCTCAACAAATATAAATGGGAAAATAAAAGAGTATCAATATTGACTACCATGCAAATATCTAGTGATCACAGTGTCCTGAGCTACCATCTCATCTTGCGCCTAACTAAGAAATCGCAAAAAGAAAAAGTATTGTAGCTACCATCTGATTTTGTATATATATAAATCACCATTAAAAGATCCAAAAGGTTGACTGATGTGGTTGATTGGCATTCAAGAAAATATGAAAACATATTAAGGGGCAAAAACTCTCGAATGTAATGTTTATATTAAGTTTAAGGTAGATGTCAAGATATTTTCTCACTTGTGTTTTTCAGTGCATCGAGTTAAGAGCTGAAATTTCACAGGAGGTTATCACACTTTAATACCTACCTCTCCTTGAACTTTAAGAGAGTTTTTTTTTTGGTGTGACAATATTGAGTTGTGTCGTAGATTTCCAGAAAAACAACATGGCACTATCATGGACTTGCTTCTCACGGCACTATCATGAAGCTGCTGGTCAGCTAGTGTTCTTTCCTCTCCTTTTCAAAAAGCTAGTGTTCTCCTTTGTATCATTTCAAAAGGAATACAAAAAATAGATAGGCCCAAAATTCCCAAAAAGTGGGGAAAATACAACATCATAACATGGAGATCAGCACATGACAAAAAATTACCTTTCTTTCCCTATCATCTAGGGGTTCGACTTCAACGGCTAGTAAAGTGTCCACATCATCAGCAGTAACCAAATAGCTAGGTTGCCTTGCTCCTACGCCAAGAAAAGAAAAACAATTTTCTTGAGACATCACGGCATCCTAATGTAAGTAACAAGGTCACAGAGCATAAGTTCACTTCTTGTGTGTCATAAAAAAAAACCTTCTATGAACTTTACGGAGCCATCGTCGAAATGGCGCACCCACTGCACACACACAAAAATTGCAAAAAAAATGAGATTGTATGAATGTGATTGAATGAAAAAGTTATTACTTTATTCAGAATGTGAATCGACAAGAACTGTAAAGTGCACCTTAAAATTACAACTTGTGGTTCCATTGGTGAAGTACCCACATGCTTGAAGTTCTCGTCCAGGGAAAGCTTCACCAGTGATTTCAAAGCATTCTATACCTGGCAATGGATCATCCTCTGCAGCTGCATATTCATAATAAAGGCATCTATTTTCAGATTGAATGCAATGTTCAACAATTGTCAGATTGAATGCAATGTTCAACAATTGTCAGATTGAATGCAATGTTAAACAAATATGAACTCAGTTCAGCAGTAATTACCTTCAGAGAAGGAAGCATCCAATTGCCTCGGAGCCAAAAACTCAAAGTACATAGGATGAGAAGCGTGTTGAGGTACTTGATCTACCATCTCATCTGGGGCCTAACAAAGAAATCGCAAAGAGAAAAGTATGGTAGCTACCATCTGATTTTGTGTGTGTGTGTGTATCACCATTAAAAGATCCAAAAGGTTGACTGCTGTGGTTGATTGACAAAAAATTACCTTTCTTTTCCTATCATCTAGGGGTTTGACTTTAACGGCCAGTAAAGTGTCCACATCATCAGTAACCGAATAGCTAGGTTGACTTGCTCCTACGCCAAGAAAAGAAAAACAATTTTCTTGAGACTTCACGCCATCCTAATGTAAGTAACAAGGTCACAGAGCATAAGTTCACTTCTTGTGTGTCATAAAAAAAACCTTCTATGAAATTTTCGGAGCCATCGTCTAAATAGCGCACCCACTGCACACACACACACACAAATTGCAAAAAAAAAAATGAGATTGTATGAAAGTTTGGACTGACAACGAGGGTGATTGAATCGAAAAGTTATTACTTTATTCAGAATGTGAATCGACAATAACTATAAAGTGCACCTCAATATTACTACTTGTGGTTTCATTGGTGGAATACCCATATGCTTGAAGTTCTCGTCCAGGAAAAGCTTCACCAGTGATTTGAAGGTCATCTACACCTGGCAATGGATCATCCTCTGCAGCTGCATATTCGTAATAAAGACATCTATTTTCAGATTGAATGCAATGTTCAACAATTGTCAGATTGAATGCAATGTTAAACAAATATGAACTCAGTTCAGCAGTAATTACCTTCAAAGAAGGAAGTATCCAATACATCACTTCTACTAAGGCCCTTGAATGGTGGGTTTTGACTCTGAGCCTCAAAGTCAAAGTGGACAGGATGAGAAGCGTGATGAGGTACTTGAGCAGAAACATCCTTCCTAAATTGGTTGCTGCAAATCGTAAATTTACAGTCACATTTAGTATTCTAGATATGCCTCTGCATAATATTAAAATTTACTGCCTAACAGAAGTCGACCTCTCTGGAGAAGTGCTTATGCCACTTGCGACAGTTTCACCAAGCATACGGATGATATCTCCTGTAACAGGTCTGTTCTCTGGTTTATGCTCTGTGCATCTTGTTGATATCTCGATGCATGCTTTTACTTGCTGGTAACATATTTCCAATGGTGTGTGCCTCTGTGATGTCTCCGATTCCAACCTACGCCTCCAAATTCTGAGTGCCTGTTGATTTGCAAAACAAATTGGGAAATGTTCAGATAATTTGGAAAAAAAAGGTCACGTCCCGGAAAACAGAATAAAATCCCGGATGTAGTGTCATGCATTATTTCCCAAGGTGAAACTCATCCATAATGTAGAAAAACCAAAGAAAAATGGTGGGTGATAAAGGAATTAAGGTGAAACCCATCCGTAGCATAAAAAAGACAAAACAGCGGATGTAACAATGAAATTTGTTAGGTAGAGTACTCCCAATGATAAACACTGGTGTGCTATTTACATACGTTCCATATCATGAAAAAATAGATATACATCAGTGGGAGTGGTGTCTATCAGTGGGACCGAATAATAAATTTCACCGGGTAGAGTACTCCCAATGATAGACACTGATGTGCTATTTACATGCTTTCCACATCATCAAAAAATAGATAGACATCATAGGTGGTGTCCATCAGTGGGAGTAGTGTCCATCGGTGGGACCGAATAATAAATTTCACCAAACTCTCTCTCTCTCTTAGTGTTGAATTTGGTGCTCAAGTAGTGCCTTACATGAGATACTGTTTTTCTCTCTCACTTCTTTAATTCTCTCTCTACCTCAGCGTAAATCTTATTTGACAGACTAATTAATGCTATAGACTAAACATGACCATTGGGAGTGCCCGTATGCAGTGGCACTTAGTTTCACTTTTTATGTATTCTATGTAGTAGATGATGTTCAAAAAGTCTGCTTCCGTTCGACTTAAACCGTATATTAATTATCCTTACATTTTCAATAATCGGTTCTGCCTTATGTCCTGTCAACATCTGCATGATTATGACACCCAAACTGTATATGTCTGACTTGATTGTGATTGATCCATGCGACAAGTATTCTGGTGCCATGTATCCCCTACATAAAAATTATTTAAGACATGAAGAGTTCAATGCTGATGATGCCAGACCGAACAATGGAGCTCTCAAGAAATAGTACTGAGCGTACATCGATCCACGTATATTTTGAGTGACAGTTCGGCTTTTTTCGACACCCAAAAGCCTTGACAAACCAAAATCGGCAATTTTTGGCACCATGTCATCATCGAGTAGTATGTTGTCTGGTTTGAGATCTAAATGGATTATGTGTTTCTCATGAAGATAGTGCAAGCCCTGACACATTCCTTTGACTATTTGATAGCACACATGCCATTGAAGCCCACAAGGTTCGCCTGTAGGAGTAAAAATAGAGCACACGGGAAATGAGCGTGAAATCAATAAAAGCAGTGAATGAGCGTGAGCACATTGTCATACCAGTGATGAGATGCCCGCGAAGGCTTCCATTACGCATGTACTCGAAGCAAAGCAGCCTTTTTTGTGATTAAACCAAAATGGTCTTCGCCCCTTGCCGTACCAATTTACAATGTGATTCAGCACAATAGCCTACAAACCGAACTATATTGCGGTGCTTAACCCTCACCAGACAATCAACCTCACGTTCAAATGTTTTGTCTTTGATTTCAGAAAATGAGCCAAGCAGCTTCACAGCAATAAAGTTGTCTCCCAGCGGTGCCTGAATGTTTTAACTTCGCTTGTTATGTATTATTAACTTGGGAATTTAGGTAAGCTAGCTACTGTAAGATCTGAAACACCAAGAATTGGTCCTACGTACCTTGTAAACCACTCCGTACGCACCACTACCGATTACCTGCTCCTCGGAGAAATTATTTGTGATGGCTTTCAAAAGTGATAGCTCAAGCCTCAAAGGCTCCGCTTTTTCTTCATCATATGGCAGGTCTTCCAGAGTATGATGCGTACTGGCTTCAGCGGCCATTTCTAATCACTTGGTACCCTTTCAAAACAAGATCAAGTATTTTGTTTTTTACAAAAAATAAGACTAGGAACATCATCAAAGGAAATTAAATCTGTAATGACCACATGCAAGGGGAAGGTCTGTAAAACAAATCCAGTCCCCACTGCCACAACTGACGCCACCATAGTTTAAATTAACGTTTCAATTGTTCAACATTACAGAATGACAATGACAGCATCGAGAAACATTTCGAAATAATTCATCCTGTTACAAAATTTTAAATATATGATGTTACAGCACTACAACATTATGCAATTACAAATGCAATAAACAAAATCATATCTCCAATGAATGAAAAAAGTAAATACTATAAAAATATGTTACTGCAACAATAAAAAAAATACAATGGCAACATTTGGAAAGAAAAGACAATATTTTGGGACTGCAAGTATAACAGTCCTTTGAAAATCCGCTGTTAATCAGGTGCTGTTGTCCCGGCAGGCTTGGGGACTTGTACAGTTCCAGATAGCCTGCGTGCACGTGTGTTTTCTGAAAGCCTAATGGAGAGCTATTGGACCCGTGCCGGGCAATATCAGCACATTAGTGGTTCTACTCTTCTTGTCCACCAACCAGGAGAGGAGATGATGCGTATTTAGCTCTCCCCGATGATGCATATCGTCTGTGATACTCTCCTATCACAGATGTACGATTGATAACTAAAATTGTCTATGATGTAAAAATAGTTTGTGATACTTCACGGAGAATTCTTATCATAAACTCTTATCATAAACTATCTGTGATATTATTTCTTCACAGACGGTTTTTAGCGCTAATAGCAACACAAATGGTCTTTAAACCTAAACTTCTGTGATTGCATTCAACACAAACGGTTTAGGTACCGTTTGTGATGAGGCATCTAATATAAGCCTTTTTTAGTAATATCATTAGTTTTTTTGTTCAAGTTTTCATGCTGATTGGGTGCTCTAACCACAATATTTTTCAAGTTTTAACCAAGATATCCGTTTTAACTATACATGTACATCTGTATTTGCTATCATGTGCTCAAATCGTCGACAACGCATAGCTTATTCACGCACATGAAGAAAGAAATGATGTGCAAAGAAAATAAGGAGCTTGCGAGTGCAACCACCATCAAGATTGACACAAGATCGTTGGAGTCAAAAAGGCTTTCGCCCAACAATAGAAACCATAGAAGATGCAGTATATATGGTGCATGTTTAAAGCTTGCTTCTACGTACTGCAAATTAAGGCATGGATGTACGCACCTGATCCGGCGGCGAGGCCAGGATAGAGGAAACTGGTGGGTTTCTATTGGCTGGGAATGGGTTGGGGAGGATCGATGGGCCCAACGATCAATTTATCACAGACGGTTCTATATATAAACCATTTGTGATACTCTCCCGTCATAGACGGTTGGTAGCTAAAACCATCTGTGATGTACAAAACCAGGCAACGATTGCAAAGTCTACGATTATGAAAACAAGACTGCAAAGTCTATGATTATAACAGAAGTTTGCAAAGTCTAACAACCATCGACTACAAAGCCTTCGACTATCGACCAGTAATATCTACGACTATTGAGTATCGATCAGGTAATGTAGTTACGACTATGAAAAAGTATTATAGTTACGATCAAGAAAAATACTATAGCTACGATTACCTTCAGTGGTCGTTCTGTCGTGGTTGAACTGCCGCTGTCGATGTTCCGTGGTCGACGCCGGATGTAGTCGAAGTCGAACGTGGTCATAAACAATTTCATTGTCACATATGGTTTATAATACAAACCGTCTGTGAAGTATAACAGATGGTTTAAATAAAAAACCGTCTGTGATATTTCGCAATATCACAGACAGTTCTTGGTAAAAATCGTTTGTGATACTTCACAGACGGTTCTTACCACAAACCATCTATAATATTATCTCTTAATAAACGGTTTTTAGTTCTGATAGCAACAAAGATGGTCTCTAAATCTAAATCGTCTATGATTGCATTTAACATAGACGGTTTGTGATGAGACGTCTAATATAAGACTTTTTGTAGTAATGTCTTTAGTTTTTTTCTTTGTTGAAGTTTTCATGTTGATTTGGTGCTCTAACCACAATATTTTTCAAGTTTTAACCAAGATATCCGTTTTAACTACACATGTGCATCTGTATTTGCTATCATGTGCTCAAATCCTCGACAACGCATAGCTTATTCTCGCACATGAAGAAAGAAATGATGTGCAAAGAAAATAAGGAGCTTGCGAGTGCAACCACCATCAAGATTGATACAAGATCGTTGGCGTCAAAAAGGCTTTCGCCCAATAATAGAAACCATAGGAGAGGCAGTATATATGGTGCATGTTTAAAGCTTGCTTCTACGTACTGCAAATTAAGACATGGACGTACGCACCTGATCCGGCGGCGAGGCAAGCTAGGCCAGGATAGAGGAAACTGGTGGCCGGATTGAAACAAGATGCAACAACGCAATATATGACGGAGTCACTGCAGCTAAACGAGCGCGTACGTTTTGGTTTTTGCCGTGTCAGCGGTCATCCAAACGAGCGCGTTTTGGTTCTGCTGCTAAACGAGCGCGTGTGTTTGGTTTTGCCGTGTCAGCGGTCATCCAACGAGTCCTCATCATATAGCTCTGCCACAGGCCCACCAACTAGGGTAACATGCACAATAGTCATACTAGATAGGGATTGTGGTGGATCGAGAAATTTTAAGATGAGTATTTAAAATTATAAAAATATTATTCATAGAAAATATAAAAGTCCATAATAACAAAAAATTAAAGTACAATTGTTCATTATAAAGATAATATCTCAAATAATATAAATAATATAACGGAGTCACTGCAGCTAAACGAGCGCGTACGTTTTGGTTTTGCCGTGTCCCCACTGCCACAAGGTCCACAACTGACTCCTATGGACATACGAGCGTGTTTGGTCATCCAACGAGTCGTCATCAGATAGCTCTGCCACAGGCCCACCGAATAGGATAACACACACAATAGTCAAACTAGATAGCCAGGATAGAGGACTTTTTTTACACATACACAGTGTATGTGTAAAAAGAATCCTATTTGTGAATGGAATTTCTATGGTGTTCTATGAAGTGGCGATTTCAATCATACTTGTGAATTGAATTTTTGTGATGAATATTGCATGTATGTGTAAAAAGGATTTATGTGGTGGATGGTTTCGTGGAGCAACCAGTGAGGTGGGCAAATTGCTTGAATGCTCCACATAGGAGCATTATTTATTTTGTCAGTGAAATTTTCGGTGCAATACTAAAATGAAACCTTATTGATTGATCTCTTTCCACCTCAGATCTGCTCATGCTGTATACTGTGAAGAAATGAAGAAAAGATCTCCAAAGAAGGCTTTTCTCGTGGAGAAACTGCACTGAACTGTTTCCTTCTCTCTTTTTTTGATGTACGTACGTACGCGTGCATAATTGAATATATATTTTATAAAAGGTTAATGTTTTCCCTTTGGTTGAATAAAGATACGAAGCATATTTCATATATAGAGAATGCTATTTATGTAACACCCCGCTTACTCACTAGGCCAAGATGTCACTCGAAAGTTCCGAGAAGTGAGACATGTCACCATCCTGTCGCTATGCACTAACATTTACCTCATCTTTAGCCGCAGCAGTCAGCTTCTGTCTTAAAACAGTGTTCAAGAGCTTAAGCAGTGTGGTGTGCGTGCATACGTAGCAGGATGATCTCCACAGAACTCCAGGTCACCTGCACACACAGTACCAGAGCGAGCTTACATCAGCTATATCGCTCTGTTTGGCTCAGAACAGCCGTACAGGGCTTTGGGCCTGTTCTTTTTTGCTGTAGCTTTCGGCTACGGCCTGTGGCTTTTGGACTGTTTGTATAAAAGATTACAGAGTAACAGAAACTCACGTATGGTTTTTGCCGATATAAATAAAGTTAATAAGGTATGTACTACAATTAACTAGTAGACTCTATCTTAAAAAAAATACTCCGTTTAAAAGCTAGTTACTGTAAAAAAAGTCGAAAAGCAGCTTTTAGAAGCTGAAAAGAACAGGGCCATGCCATGTCAGGCCAACCCGAGCACGGCACGCTATGCCATGCTGAGCCAGGCCATTTGAGGGGCTGGTTTCACCGTACAGGCATTCATTTTAATAAACGATATCTTAATGGACATACGAATCAATTCTAACAATCGGCATAATGACTTATGCAAAATACGGTGAATAAGCAGGTAGAATGGTTTTCAAGGCGTTACCCTAGCTCCAAACAACTAGAGTAGGGCACTTCCTGTCGCTTATTGGCTGGATCTGACAGATAGATCACAACCTTCCTGGCTTCGTCCTGAACTGCGTCATCCTGCTTGATCCTCCGTGCAATGAACCTCCTCTCGATATCCGAGCGGACAGGCAAGGGTGTCAAGGTCACCCACGCCTTCCACTCGTATCGCTCCTCCTGAAAGAAGCGGCTGACGGTGTGGAACATGGGCCTATGGTATCCGCCTGCTCCAAGGTACTGCTAGACCTCCCAGAGCTTAGAGGGCCATCCCTCCATACGCTCCAGGTGCGAATGGACAAAGTGCACCATCTGCCGAAGAACGAAATTTTGAAGTTAGACAAGTAAAGCAGTAAACATTTTGCAAAATTAAAACTTAAGCTTAAGTACACTAAGACAGATAAGGTAGCAACAAGAGAGGAAAAGACAGCAATAATACTTATATTTTTCGTAAACTCCTTTTAGGGTTTAAAGTAGGTATTGCGATGAACAGTTATTCAAGCTTGATCATTTATGGAGTGTCGAGCAAGAGAATATCATCACAACATATGCTTACAACAAAAGACCAACTTATATTACAACATACGGTGTAACAACCCAGTTTTGCTGCAGCGGGGCGTGCAAGTCCAAAGTATGTTACATTACAAAAATCACCAAGAAGATCGAGCGCGGCTGAAACCTAAAACCACGGGTTCTCATCGTAGAAGGGCTCTTTTGGAGCATCCTCAACGAGGAGGCCTTCTCCAACGTCTTGACCAAAAAAGGTCTTGATCAACGGAAAAACCGCTAAAAAACCAGGAAATACAAGAAAAAGTTAAATTTGAGATGTTTCGAAGCATATTTAACTCATACAATAGATAATCTAGTACAAAAAAGGTTTAAACCAACCTAGGAGGTGCATTACGCAGTCACAAAAGACTCACAAATATAAATACACTTCGAAAAAACTCGACCGGTTTTTTATTTTCCGATACCCACCGGGAAATCCGGTTACCAGCGGTTACCGGCCAATAACCGCCGATTTTCATAACCCTGCTCGGGATACAATTATAGAGGAGCCTGGATCTACTTGAAGAAAAGGATCTTTTTTCTTCCTTGCCTCTTCCCAACAGCCTGAAAAATGCAGATGCTCCACATTAGTATTGGAAGAAGATATGCGTGAGAATATTCTCATCATGCCTAAGGATGCATGCATGCACATACAGGCGGTGACCTGCCTCTGCCAGTCACCATTCATCCAGTATGTTGGCTTAGGGCATCTGTAGTGTATGAAAATAGAGGGTCTTAAGCCACCTTAAGGTCAACCTTATACATTACAGGGGTGACTTTAAGCAGGCTATAAGCAAAAAAGGCTTAAGGCTGGTCCTCAAGCTAAAGACCTGACCACAAGCATTAAAATACAATTTTTCTTTATCTGCCAAGTGGGACCGTCTTAAGGCCCCTTGGGTTATATACACTATGGAGTCAGCCTTAAGGTTTAGATGTGACCCACCTTAAGGCCCCTTGGGTTATATACACTACAGATGCCCTTAGGGATAACACAGAATGGAATTTTGACAACAGACTTATATCTCCATAAACAAAAGCACACTTTCTTTTAATAGGTTTGTAACACCCCGCCCACTCTCTGGGCCAAGATGCTACCACCTCTGCAACTCTTGCCATTTCAACAACACTAGAAGAATTTAAAACCAACACTACAATTATTTATTGTGCTGCGTTCAGTTACATCATAACATTTTTAGTGATTACTCTAGCCTAGTAACAGCGAAAGTATACTGACAAAAGTAATACAAAAGTGCTGTTGGTTTGTGCCAGTTATCCATGTGCTACTCCCGCCCGTGCATGTCGTCCTCAACGGTCACCTAAAAAAAACATCAACAAAGTAAGGCTGAGTCCACCGACTCAGCAAGTACAAAGCAAAACAGCAAATAACAGGTTCATTCATTAGATCATACTCATTCCAGTTCCATTAACCACTTTTCCATTTAGCCATTTCAAGTTCCGATGAACCATTCATCATGCACATGCCCCTTTCTCTTATCTCTTTAGGTTCTCATCAACCGATCGTTATGCATATGCCCATGCACATGCTCATGCACTTCTTTCTCAACTCTTTAGCCTATACCGGTATAGCAGAGTGAGCACCCGTCGATGCTCACCCAGGCCCGCCCTGTTTCATGCGGGGACCTCAAGCCCGTCCTGTTTCATACGGGGACCTCAGTTGCCCGTAATTCTCATACGGGGACCTCAACTCCACTCCCGTGGAGCGTCCACTCAACGTGGACCAACACTATCTCTTTTCATGACATGCATGCAATGCAAGTTCTCTGACTACTCATATCAACATGGCATGTCTCAACATTCATCATTTCTCACTTCACATTATGCATTCCAAAAATATTTAACTTACCCCAACATGGTAAGCTATGCATCATCCGGAAATAGTAAACTTACCCCAACATGGTAAGCAAGGCATCGTCCGGTAATTGTAAACTTACCTCAACATGGTAAGAAATGCATCATCATTCATTTACCCGAAATCACTACCCGAATTCACCGCTTTACAAAGCACTTGCCTGGTTAGCCTCGGGGATGACGCGTGGACGGCTCCGACCCGGATCCTCCACCTGCGTACATACTAACCCGACTCAACGACATAACAAAAATCCAGAGCTGAAACGGAGAACAACGTCCCTAAGCTCGTATCCCGATCTCGGGCGTAATCGCACGGGTCTTGAGGGACCTGTCGCACAGATGCCGAACCCATTTTTTTCTCTCTTTCTTTTTCTCCTCTTTTTTTTTCTTCCTCTCTTTCTTTCCTTTCTTCTCTTTTTTTTTCCTTCCTTTTCTCACCTACCCGGCCGGCCGAACCGGCCTCCCCTTCTTTCTGTCTTGGCCAAATGGCCTTGCCTCCTTCTCCCTAAGCCTCTCTCTCTCCCCCCACTTAATCCGGCCGAATGGGGCCTCCTCCCCCCTCGCCGGTCTCGCCTCGGGGGCGGCGCGGCGGCGCGCGCCCGCGCGGGTGGCCTGCCGGCCCTGCGGCTCCCCGGCCCTGGCCCTCTCTCTCCGCCGGCCCCCCTCCTCTCTTGCGCGCTCGGCCAAGCGGCTGGTCTCCAGGCGACGCACGGCGCATGGGCGCGCCGACCTTTCCCTCGCCGTCGGCCACTTGCCGTCGCCGGACCTCGCCTCCCCAGCCCTCCTGCCTTCCCTCTCCCGCTCTCTCTCTCTCTCTCTCTCTCTGTCGGCCTGGCCCGGAGCGGCGCGGCGGCGCATGGCCAGCTCGGCGTCGCCGGCCCCCATCCTACCGCCGGTAGCCCCTCCGCCAGCCTCCGCCTCCGTCTCCTCCTCTCTCTCCATCCCCTCTCTCTAGCGCGCAGCCGACCGCACCCGGCTCCTCCCCGAGCGGCGCAACGGCGCACGGTGGCTCGGCACGCCGGCCTCGAGCTCGTCGCCTCCCTCCTGCGCGCGTTGTGATGGAGCGCTGGGCCCCACCGCCCAGCCGGCACGGCCAACGGCCGCCGGCCGCCTCCTCCGCAGCTCCCCTACAGCGCCACTGCTACTACTCGTCGGTTTGCTCTACTCTCTACGCATTTTACCTTTCATGTGCTGTGTGCTATGGCGAGCTTACTTGTTTGCCGAGCTAAAAGGAATAGCGTGGATGGGGTCGGGCTTCAGGTGGTTCCGCCTCTTGCCGTCACGGCCGGCCGCCCCTTTGCTCCTCCTCCCTCGGCTCCATCTTCTCCTCCTTGCCTTCTCCCTGCGGTGGTGCGGTTTGCTTGTGGTTTGGGGCTTTCGGCCTTGGCAGCGAAAGGAAAAGAGGAGTGGTGCTTCTACTGGCTTTGTTCTTATCCTAACTGAGACAAGAGGTGAGAAGATGAGGCTTGCTACGGTGCACTGGCTTTATAAGGGCAGGGTTGGCTGCCTTGCATTTGTGAAAAGACCGGCATGCCCTCCCATTCCTCTCTCATCCAATTGACTGCTCAAGGGCATTTTGGTCTAATGTTGTGCTGGCTTTGGGATTTCTTTTACTGTAGCGGTAAGTCGGTAAAAGGTAAGCATATGAGTTCTGCCGAATGACGAGAACCCATGTCGCGAGACGGTGCCGACTATCCCTAGGCGATCTGGGAACCTCTGAGGGCGTTACTCGGCTCTCTAGACGGTGCCGACCGTCCTGGGATGGTCTGGGAACCTCTGCGAGCGATACTGAATCGACACGTTAAAAGTCGATGGGTCTGACGGCAACTTTCGCTCTTAATCCCTAATGTTTCCCTTTGTGCAAATTTGGGGTATTACAAGGTTCTTGGCTGCTACTACTAGATAAGATACAACCGTAACCGGCTGGCAATGTTGCTAGCCACCAACAATATCCGATAGGTTCTACGAGCCCTAACAAGAAAAGGCACCAGTGGTGACCTCTGACAAGCCACCAGAGGCAAGGTAACCATGAATGTGGTAACCAATCTTAAGATCTATTTAACCATATAGAGCAGCATTGGTAATGGCACAAGCTGAGCAGCATAGTCAAGCACACGCAACACACTAACAGTGAGTACCAACAATGTCACAATTAACTATTGATTTTTTTTAAAAGAAAGATGCAAATGCAGGCCCGTCAAACATGCTGATCATCAAATAATACACGGTTATGAACTTGATGACCCACTTGACATTGTTGAAGAAAGATTAGATAATAAAGGGGATGCTAATATGCTATGCCTTGTACAAGAGATAATGAGCTCATACCATAATTCTGAACAATCTTAATACTAGAACAATGGTATCCCGCGGCCTGCAAAATTGGAATACATAACAAGATAAGCAGTACATAATTTATGCTGAGTATATATTGAATAATCTAGCCAGTAACAAAAAATAAACAGCACAGCAAGTGTCATAGAATGCATAAGAGGGTGATCTGGCAGAGTATTCTGACAGCCAAAGACAAGGTTTTCAATTCAAGTTAAATTTAAATTTGTAGAGATAGTACTTGTAAGGAAATCGGGTCCTAAATTGCCATATTTTCAATAGTGTTAGACAAGTGAGCAGATTTTCAACACTGCCATATAAAGAAGTGATGGCACGTATAGTTGTTTTTTTAATGAAGCAGTAGGAGAGAGACTTGCAGCTAAAATATTTAAGAGTATATTAAAACTGTACATCTATATGGCACATATAGATCTAACAACTACTAATGTTACCTGATGCGTTGAAACTAAACAAGAAATCACATTGGCTCGATTTGGTACTCACGGTGTATTTTCTGCTGGCTTTAGATTGTACTCCACACCATCAGCAGACATAATCGAAAACTCTGTTGGACGCCCGTATGGAACATTAATCTGGAAAAAAGGCAGTACAAAATATGTTGTTAATCACACTACATATCCAACAAGCAATAAAATGCACAGGTTAAAATCAAATCTGCGAAAGGAAAACAGTGATGAAACCAGAACTTGAAAGGTAAAAGAAATGCCAAAGTAGAAACTTGGAAATACCAAGCAAAACAGTTATCAGTGTTAACCTGGATTTCTTATTATATGGCGCTGGTTAAGATCAAAAGCATGATTGCAAAGAAAAAAAAAAGCAAGAACAAGGTTAGTTAGCAAAATAGTGGGGAAAAACAATAATGCTCAGAGATAATTTGTCTACAAACATAGTTCTGTATAATTGTATATATATCAAATGGGTATTGTGCTTATGTGCACAAGTCATCTCAATTGTTCTGTCCACATTTTTTTATGGGAGTTTAACAATCACTTGAAGAAAACGACAGCTTATCATAAAAGCAGTGCCCAAGCAGAATTCAAGAATTGCCAACACATCTACCAGTCAAATATAAAATTATAAAGGGAGTGCCAAGGCAAGGTTTTAAAAACTCATCCCTACTAAGCCACTGATACTAGTGTCAAGCATATTTCGGATGGTAATCCGGTAACCCATCCATACAAACCCTATACCGCATTATCCACTGGGAAACTCAAAGAAGAATCCGCCAGAAGCCACCCAGAAGAACAAGATATATCTATAAATCAAAGAACAACACAGAGTTCATCGATCTTGCACTGATAAGTCTGAAATCTTGAAACCATCTGGGATAAGAAATCCTCGGTCCAGGATTCAAGATAACTACTGGTAACACCAAGCTACCACTGGTTTTCCTTGTCTCCATTTTGGGGGAATCAATCTGCTACTCAGGCTGAAGGAACTAATAGAGTCCATTGGAAATTTTAGATTGAGATCAACTTTCTGAAAAGAAGTACTGCTAAAGAGTAGGGACATACAGCAGTTGCTTGCTGAAATTTCTCTGTGAGAAGAACACCACGCTGCCCATTACATTTAATGCTGTAACCTTCCCTCTTTATTGCCAAAACACCTGGTTCCCACATGTCTAAAAATCTCACCTGATATTATAGGATTTAACATTTCAAATAATTGCATGACACAAGAGAAATTAGTAAGAATTCCTTTGATGGATAATTGGAAAGAATAGAGAACATACAGGTAGTTGGACTTCATAAGACGCATGCCCAATTTCAAGAGTTTTCTCAATAAGCACTTTTGTTTCAGGATCTGCAACAAAGATGGTTACTCAAATTATGGAGAGCATACAAATCATGCAATGCTGTATTGCTGCTATTACATTACAACTTATCTAGAAAATCAGTATCACATGATTGCATGTTTTGCTTTACTTAAACCAAAACAACAGAAGTACCACCACTGTTTTGGCGTTTTGGAAATTAAGGATATATAGGTAGATCAAATATTCTCCTTAGCATAAGCATAGTGGATTATATTTATACCATATGCTCCATCATCAGAACGATGCCGGAGTAACCAGTCTTTATACTTGCTATTGGAAAGGCCTTCAGTTTGCCCACTATATACTGTTAGTTTGTTATACTAGTTTAATGCAGCTCAACTGCATCACCATATTGGCCTAATAATTAGTATACATAACCTCTGCCACAGCATGATCCAAACATAATAGGTATGTATGCCTGCTCCAATTGTCTTTCAACATAATCGATCCTCTGCAACAGTTGTCAAACTGTTATTTTATCGGTGAAAGTTCCCCGGCAATATTTTCACTCTTCTGTGAATACTGTTAGCCCCGCATTCTACCCGTAAACCACCGCCCAAGTTGACATAGCCCGTGTGGTACATAAGTGCGAGTGGTTGTGGAATTGGGCCCACATTAGAGGTTTACAACGTAGAATAATAGCATATAATGCTTGAGGATCCAAGCGTAGTAAAGGGTCTAAATGCAGGAGGGGCTTTCGCAAATTTTGAACCTGACGTGTTACACTGTATTTATTTAGCAGTAGCACTTTACAATTCCTAGAGTTTGTAAACTTCTTTGCGTAGCTGCTCTGAAGTTAGCAATTTGCAAACCTTCAATTCATACGTAATTTGATGTGGAGTTATCAACTGTTTATTAAGCATATAACTAAAAGTAGCCAGGCTATCTTTTGCATCAGGATACACTTGGAACCAAAAAAAAAAACAAAAACAAATAAATGCACATAGGGTAAGACAAGTTGAAGTGCACAATGAAAGAACATATTCACAGTTTCCATACACTCACCACAGGTAATTTTTCTTTCTTCGTTAGCATAAACCTTGACGTTTTCCCCCTACAAAGGAAACAGGAAGGTTTCAAACAAAACCAAACATTTTAACACTGGAAGTAATAGTAGCAAATCAATTTTCTAGAAAGAAATTTAACCGTGCAGCAGATCTAAACTATTCTTACATAGTATCTTGGTTATTTCAAAGACAGAAATTTAAGAAAAATCGCAGGTGGGATTTTGTCTCAAATTGACTGGTCATTCTGGATCTCAACAAATATAAATGGGAAAATAAAAGAGTATCAATATTGACTACCATGCAAATATCTAGTGATAACAGTGTCCTGAGCTACCATCCCATCTGGGGCCTAACAAAGAAATCGCAAAAAGAAAAGTATGGTAGCTACCATCTGATTTTGTATATATATATATATATATATATATATATATATATATATATATATATATGGGAAATTTTACCATCCTTGAGGGGGAAGAGGTACCAAATTTGAGCTGTTGATCACACTGATCGAACGGTTGAGATTTAGCAGTACCTAGTGGTACCGGACGCGAGGTACCAAGAGGTACCAAATTTTGAGCCGTTGATCACGCTGATTGAACGGCTGGATCTAATTTGGTACCTCTTGGATAGGAAAACTACTATATATATATAGAGAGAGAGAGAAATTTTACCATCCTTGAGGGGGAAGAGGTACCAAATTTGAGTCGTTGATCACATTGATCGGGCGGCTGAGATTTGGCAGTACCTAGTGGTACCGGACGCGAGGTACCAAGAGGTACAAGGTACCAAGAGATACCAAATTTTGAGCCGTTGATCACACTGATTGAACGGCTGGATCTAATTTGGTACCTTGTACCTCTTGGTACCTCCTCAAGGATAGAAAAACTGCTCATATATATATATATATATATATATATATATATATATATATATATATATATATATATATATATATATATATATATATATATATATATATCACCATTAAAAGATCCAAAAGGTTTACTGCTGTGGTTGATTGGCATTCAAGAAAATATGAAAACATATTAAGGTGCAAAAACTCTCAAATGTAATGTTTATATTTAAGTTTAAGGTAGATGTCAAGATATTTTCTCATTTGTGCTTTTCAGTGCATCATTTGAGTTAAGAGCTGAAATTTCACAGGAGGTTATCACACTATAATGCCTACCTCCTTGAACTTTAAGAGAGTTTTTTTTTGTGTGAGAATATTGAGTTGTATCGTAGATTTCCAGAAAAACAACATGGCACTATCATGGACTTGCTTCTCACGGCACTATCATGAAGCTGCTGGTCAGCTCGTGTTCTTTCCTTTCCTTTTCAAAAAGCTAGTGTTCTCCTTTGTATCATTTCAAAAGGAATACAAAAAATAGATAGCCCCAAAATTCCCAAAAAGTGGGGAAAACATCATAGCATGGAGATCAGCACATGACAAAAAATTACCTTTCTTTTCCTATCATCTAGGGGTTGGACTTGAATGGCTAGTAAAGCGTCCACATCATCAGCAGTAACCAAATAGCTAGGTTGCCTTGCTCCTACGCCAAGAAAAGAAAAACAATTTTCTTGAGACATCACGGCATCCTAATGTAAGTAACAAGGTCACAGAGCATAAGTTCACTTCTTGTGTGTCATAAAAAAAAACCTTCTATGAAATTTACGGAGCCATCCTCTAAATGGCGCATCCACTGCACACACACAAAAATTGCAAAAGAAAATGAGATTGTATGAAAGTTTGGACTGACAACGAAGGTGATTGAATAGAAAAGTTATTACTTTCTTCAGAATGTGAATCGACAAGAACTATAAAGTGCACCTCAAAATTACAACTCGTGGTTCCATTGGTGGAGTACCCACTTAATTGAAGTTCTCGTCCAGGAAAAGCTTCACCAGTGATTTGAAGGCCATCTACACCTGGCAATGGATCATCCTCTGCAGCTGCATATTCGTAATAAAGACATCTATTTTCAGATTGAATGCATGTTCAACAATTGTCAGATTGAATGCAATGTTAAACAAATATGAACTCAGTTCAGCAGTAATTACCTTCAGAGAAGGAAGCATCCAATACATCACTTCTACTAAGGCCCTTGAATGGTGGGTTTTGACTCTGAGCCTCAAAGTCAAAGTGGACAGGATGAGAAGCGTGTTGAGGTACTTGAGCAGAAACATCCTTCCTAAATTGGTTGCTGCAAATCGTAAATTTACAGTCACATTTAGTATTCTAGATATGTCTCTGTATAATATTAAAATTTACTGCCTAACAGAAGTCGACCTCTCTGGAGAAGTGCTTATGCCACTTGCGACAGTTTCACCAAGCCTACGGATGATATCTCCTGTAACAGGTCTGTTCTCTGGTTTATGCTCTGTGCAGCTTGTTGATATCTCGATGCATGCTTTTACTTGCTGGTAACCTATTTCCAATGGTGTGTGCCTCTGTGATGTCTCCGATTCCAACCTACACCTCCAAATTCCGAGTGCCTGTTGATTTGCAAAACAAATTGGGAAATGTTCAGATAAATTGAAACAAAAGGTCACGTCCCGGAAAACAGAATAAAATCACGGATGTAGTGAGGCATTATTTCCAAGGTGAAACTCATCCATAATGTAGAAAAACGAAAGAAAAATGGTGGGTGATAAAGGAATTCAAGGTGAAACCCATCCGTAGCATAAAAAAGACAAAACAGCGGATGTGACAATGAAATTTGTCAGGTAGAGTACTCCCAATAGTAGACACTGTTGTGCTATTTACATACTTTCTACATCATCAAGAAATAGATAGACATAATGGGTGGTGTCCATCAGTGGGACTGAATAATAAATTTCACCAAGCTTTCTCTCTCTTAGTGTTGGATATTATGCTCTTCCCTTTCTCACTCCTTTAATTCCCTCTCTAGTCAGCGTAAATCTTACTTGGCAGACTAATTAATGCTTTAGACTAAGCAGGACCATTGGGAGTGCCCGTATGCAGCGCACTTAGTTTCACTTTTTTCGTATTCTATGCAGTAAATGATGTTGAAAAAGTCTGCTTCCGTTTGAATTAAACCGTATATTAATTCTCCTTACATTTTCAATAATCGGCTCTGCCGTATGTCCTCCTGTCAGCATATGCATGATTATAACACCCAAACTGTATATGTCTGACTTGATTGTGATTGATCCATGCAACACGTATTCTGGTGCCATGTATCCCCTACATAAAAATTATTTAAGACATCAAGAGTTCAATGCTGATGATGCCAGACAGAACAATGGAGCTCTCAAGAAATAGTACTGAGCGTACAGCGATCCACGTATATTCTGAGTGACAGTTCGGCTTTTTTCGACACCCAAAAGCCTTGACAAACCAAAATCGGCAATTTTTGGCACCATGTCATCATCAAGTAGTATGTTGTCTGGTTTGAGATCTAAATGGATTATGTGTTTCTCATGAAGATAGTGCAAACCCTGACACATTCCTTTGACTATTTGATAGCACACATGCCATTGAAGCCCACAAGGTTCGCCTGTAGGAGTAAAAATAGAGCACACGGAAAATGAGCGTGAAATCAATAAAAGCAGTGAATATGTTTAGATCACGGATAAACCATTGAAGCAAAATATAACAGGAAGCTTCTGGCTCACATTGTCATACCAGGGATGAGATGCCTGCGAAGGCTTCCATTACGCATATACTCGAAGCAAAGAAGCCTTTTTTGTGATTCTGCCAAAATGAACTTCGCCCCTTGCCATACCACCTCCCAATGTGATTCAGCACAATAGCCTACAAACCCAACTATATTGCGATGCTTAACCCTCACCAGACAATCAACCTCACGTTCAAATGTTTTGCCTTCGATTTCAGAAAATGAGCCAAGCAGCTTCACAGCAATAAAGTTGTGTCCCAGCAGTGCCTGAATGTTTTAACTTCGCTTGTTATGTATTATTAACTTGGGAATTTAGGCAAGCTATCTACTGTAAGATCTGAAACACCAAGAATTGGTCTTACGTACCTTGTAAACCACTCCGTACGCACCACTGCCGATTACCTGCTCCTCGGAGAAATTATTTGTGATGGCTTTCAAAAGTGATAGCTCTAGCCTCAAAGGCTCCGCTTTTTCTTCATCACATGGCAGGTCTTCCAGAGTATGATGCGTACTAGCTTCAGCGGCCATTTTCTAATCACTTGGTAGCCTTTCAAAACAAGATCAAGTATTTTGTTTTTTTACAAAAAATAAGACTAGGAATATCATCAAAGGAAATTAAATCTGTAATGACCACGTGCAAGGGGAATGTCTGTAAAACAAATCCAGTCCCCACTGCCACAACTGACGCCACCATAGTTTAAATTAACGTTTCAATTGTTCAACATTACAGAACGACAATGACAACATCGAGAAACATTTCGAAATAATTCATCCTGTTACAAAATTTTAAATTTATGATGTTACAGCACTACAACATTATGCAATTACAAATGCAACGAACAAAATCATATCTCCAATGAATGAAAAAAAAGTAAATATTATAAAAATATGTTACTGCAACAATAAAAAAATACAATGACAACGTTTAGAAAGAAAAGACAAAATTTTGGCACTGCAAGTATAACAGTCCTTTGAAAATCTGCTGTTAATCAGGTGCTGTTGTCCCGGCAGGCCAGATATGTAATACCTGGGTCGGATGTTGGCTCAGCCCGGCCCAGCCCACCCGTAGCCATATAAAAGAGAGATCTGGAGAGGAGAAGAAGAAGAACAAAGCCGATTTTACTTCTTCCCCGTGCTCACCTCGCCTCCCACCCGTAGGCGCCGCCGCTCGCCAGCCCCGCCGCCGCTTCACCCTGTTGCTGCGCCGTCGTCGCCGTCCCCGTTTCCCCTACTGCTACTGCAACCGTCGCCACTGCTTCACCTTGCGGCCGCCCCCCGCTTGTGCGAGCCGCCGTCTTCCCTTGCTGCTACCAGCGCCGCCGCTTGCCACCCTCTAGCCGCCGCCGTCATCTTCCCTTGCTGCTACCCCTCGCCTGCGCCTCGCCTCCCAGCCCTTGCTGCTGCCACCGCTCCACGGGAGTGGAGGACTGGCTAGCCGAGGGCAGAGGAGGGAGCTGGGTGATTGGGAAGAGGGGAGGGAGCCGGCGGTAGAGGTCGTGGTCGCGGTGCCGGCCGAGGTCGTGGAGGCCGTGGTCGTGGGCGTGCCCAAGTGGAGCCGTCGCTAGAAGTTCAGCAGGAGGCACCCGACGTGGAAGTTGGGTCTGCTGAGCAATCTGTAGTCGGGGATCAGGCAACGTCTTCAGCCTTGTTGCGGGAGTTCGTAGAGGAGGTTCGTGCGTTACCAAAATTGATCTACAATCAAGGTATAATCAGATTCGAGTGCGGGAGCAAGACATTGAAAAGACAGCTTTCTCCACGAGATATGGGCACTATGAGTATAAAGTTATGTCCTTTGGACTAACGAATGCCCCTGCTATCTTTATGGAGACGATGAACAGCATGCTACACAAGTATTTGGATGACTTTGTGGTTGTGTTCATCGATGATATCCTGATTTATTCCAAGACAGAGGAAGAGCATAAGCAGCATTTGAGGCTTGTGCTTGAGACTCTGAGGAAAAATCAATTCTTTGCCAAGTTGAAGAAGTGCGAGTTTTGGATTTCTGAAGTGGGCTTCTTAGGACATGTGATTTACCAGGAGGGCATTTCAGTAGATCCAACCAAGGTTTCTACAGTAGTAGACTGGAAGAGACCATCCAATGTTAAGGAGGTGAGAAGTTTTCTTGGCTTAGCTGGTTATTATCGGCGTTTTGTGAAAGATTTCTCCATTATTGCTAAGCCAATGTCTCAACTCACGCGGAAGGGTGTGAAATTCTAGTGGACCGGTGATTGTGAGCACAGTTTCAATGTTTTGAAAGAGAAGTTGGTAACTGCTCCTGTTCTCACTCTTGCTGAGCCAGGGAAGCGTTTTACGGTCTACTTGGATGCATCGCGAGTAGGTTTGGGTTGTGCTCATGCAAGATAACAAAGTGATCGCGTATGCTTTGCGACAATTAAAGAAACATGAGCAGAATTACCCTACTCACGATTTAGAGCGGGCCGCAGTGGTTTTCGCTCTAAAGATTTGGAGGCATTATTTGTATGGAGAATCCTGTGATATTTTCACTAACCATAAGAGCCTCAAGTACATCTTCACTCAGAAAGAGTTGAATTTGAGGCAAAGGAAGTGGTTGGAACTGATCAAAGACTATGATCTTACTCTCCAGTACCATTCTGGCAAAGCAAATATGGTTGCTGATGCCCTTAGTCGCAAGACGACACCCTCCACTGTAGGTTGTCTCCTTGCTGATTTTGAACGGATGGGAATTTCCTATTGCTATGCTGGTACAGCACAGGTAGAGACATAGTTGTTACTGGAATCAGTAATTCCAGAACGGGTGAAAGAAGCGCAACAGCACGATAGGTTGCTTCAAAAAGTGAGGAAGCGCCTCGATGAAGGAAAATCGGGCGCACGAAGACTCTCGGTCGGCTGGCGCCCCCCCTCGCCGCCAATCATTCAGTCCAACCTCCGGTGACCCACTCCTACAATTTACGTCCCTCCACCATAGCCTATAACAACTTGTATTAGAGACCACTCCGTCCCTGTCGTCATGTCTAGCGGCAACGATGAGATCAGTTCCACTGACAAGAAGCTGAATCAGATTATCGTGCAGTTGGCCACCCTAACTAATCGCCTCGATGCGATTTGGGTAGTGGTGGACCGATTCAGTAAGTCCGCGCACTTCATCCCTATTCGCACGACGAATTCGGTGAGTGATTTGGCACCCGTCTATGTGCGTGAGATAGTGAGATTGCATGGTGTGCCCAAGACGATAGTTTCGAACAGAGATGCCAAGTGTGTCTCCAAGTTTTGGGAGAGCTTGCAAAGCGCTTTGGGCACAAAACTTCAATTTAGTACTGCTTTCCACGCACAGACGGATGGGCAATCCGAACGCACCATTCAAACACTAGAGGACTTGTTGAGGTCCTATATTTTGTCATGGAAGGGTAGCTGGGAGGATCAGTTGGCACTCGCGGAGTTTGCCTACAACAACAGGTACCACTCCAGTGTTCGGGCTGCGCCATTTGAGGTTCTGTACGGGCGGAAATGTAGGTCGCCACTCTATTGGGATGCCGTAAGCGAAAAGGCAGTTCTCGGTCCAGATTGGAGCCAACAAACAGTGGAACGAGTGGCGGAAATTAGACAGAATCTGCTAGCTGTCTAGAGTAGGCAGAAGAGCTATGCGGATATTAGAAGGCGAGACTTAGAGTTCGAAGTGGGGGATCATGTGCTTTTGAGAGTGTCTCCCACTAAAGGAATTGTGAGATTTGGTATCAAAGGGAAGCTTAGCCCGAGGTACATTGGGTCGTTTCCGATTCAGGCACGAATTGGAAAGTCGGCATATCGTTTGGATCTTCCCGAGTCTATGCGAGGAGTGCATAATGTGTTTCATGTGTCTATGTTAAGAAAATACTTAAGGGATCTGGAACATGAGATTGTTCTAGAACCATTGCCCCTTAAGCAAGACCTCACCTTCGAGTCCCGTCCAGTTTAGATTCTGGAGGAATCGGAGAGTGTGTTGAGGCACAGAACGTTGAAGTATGTTAAAGTCCTATGGTCGCATCAAACAGAGTGAGAAGCGACGTGGAAATTGCAATCTCGCATGCACGAGAAGTACCCAGAGTTGTTCTCTATGGGTACAAGTTACAGTTGATTTCTGTTTAGCTCAGTTTGTTTGTTTTCCATATATATTACCGAGTTTCATAATTCGGGGTCAAATTCTGTTAAGGGGGTAGAATGTAATACCTGGGCCAGATTTGGCTCAGCCCGGCCTAGCCCAGCCCACCCGTAGCCATATAAAAGAGAGATCTGGAGAGGAGAAGAAGCACAAAGCCGATTTTACTTCCACCCCGTGCTCACTTCGCCTCCATCGTGCTCTCCTTTGTTCTTGTTGTCGCCACTTGCCACCCATAGGCGTCGCCGCTCGCTAGCCCCGCCGCCGCCGCCGCTTCACCCTGTTGCTGCGCTGTCGTCGCTGTCCCCATTTCCCCTACTGCTGCTGCCGTCGCCACCACTGCTTCACCTTGCGGCCGCCCCCGCTTGTGCAAGCTGTCGTCTTCCCTTTCTGCTACCAGCGCCGCCGCTTGCCACCCTCTAGCCGCCGCCGTCTTCTTCCCTTGTTGCTACCCCTCGCCCACGCCTCGCCTCCCAGCCCTTGCTGCTGCCACCACTCCACGGGGGTGGAGGACTGGCTAGCCGAGGGCAGAGGAGGGAGCTGGGTGATTGGGAAGACGGGAGGGAGCCGGCGGACAGAGCAGAGAAGAGGCGACGATCGAAGGCTGATTGGAGAGGAAGGAAAGAGGAAGCCTGCGGAGAGGAGAGGAGGGAGTCGCCGGCCGTGTGAGAAGAAAGAAGGAGGCGCCAGTCGGCCGACGGAGTGAAGAAAGGAAGAAGGCGCCGGCGTGAAAAGAAAGAAGAAGAAGGTAGTGCGGCCAACAGAAAAAAAGGGAAAGACCAGGAGAGTTGGCCGGCCGAAAAAAAAGAAAAGAGAAGAAAGGAAAAGGAAGAGAGAGAAAAAAGTGAGGGAAAGTCACCTACCGTCAGATCCGGCCAAGGAAGAGTACCTCGATCCAATCGTTTGGGGCCAGGGTAAAGCCTCGAAAACCCTTCTCTCTGCTTAGTTTACCGAGTCAGGCATAAGTTAATATATCGATAATTAGAATTGATGCATGCGATCAGTTAGATATCATTTATTAATATGAATGCCTGATCGGTGTAATTGGTACGACCACTGTAGATCTGGTCGATCAGTGGCAGAAGAGGGAGGAGGGGAGCATAATTTGAGGTTAAACAATATAATCAATTAAAAATGAGATTAAGTGTGTAGAAATCGATTGGCGAGTATAAATAATGAGATCGCTAAGTTTACAGACTGGTTAAACATCGGGACAATGAGAGCTTGCCCGGTGGGACATGATTTGATTATGTCAGGTTAGACGTTAGAGCGATGTCATTTGTTCGTACATGAATGTATTGCATGAGTGATGAATTGAGATGATTAATGCTTGTTCAGGTGGCCGTTCGAGTCTGGTGCCGTCCACACACCATCCGCTAGGTTAACAGGTAAGTGCATAGTAAAGCGGTAAATTCGGGTAATGTTTATTGATAGATGAATGATGATGCATTGCTTATCATGTGATGGTAAGTTAATTATTTCTGGATGCATGATGAGAAATGATGAATGACGATTGTTGAGACATGACATGTTCATATGCATAAATGGGGAATTGGCATTGCATTCATGTCATGGGAATAGATGGCCTTTGTGGCATCTATGGTCTACTTGGTGTGGACCCTCCATGGGAGTGGAGAAAGACCTACTTCGGTAGGCATCCCACGGGAGTGGGAAAAGACCTGCTTCGGTAGGCACTCCACGGGAGTGGAGGTTGAGGGCCCCGTATGAAAAAGGACTGGTTTAAGGTCCCCGCATGAAACAAGGCGGGCATGGGTGAGCATCGACGGGTGCTTACTCCGTTATACCGGTATACGCTAAAGAAGGCGTGGGGTTTGAGCATTTCATTCATGAAAAGGTTGAGCATGTGTATATACATAATTATTGGTTGATAAGAGGTCAAAGAGTTTGAATGGTAACAAATGGTAATTGAACCTACGATGACTATGGACTGATTTGTGAACCTATTATTTACTATTTTGTTTTGTACTTGCTGAGTCTCTAGACTCACCCTTACTTTGTTGTTGTTTTTAGGTGAATGGTGACATGCATTGAATGAGAATAGTCTTTTTGGCACTGCACATATGCAATAACAGTTAGCTTTACAAAGCTTTTATGTTTAATCTAGTATTAAGTTTTGGTGGCTCGCCGTTTGGATTAGTTTGCTAGCGAGCCGTGATGGTGAGTCTCACCTGGTTGTGGAACCCAAAGCCTGTTTATGTTATAGTTTGTGCAATATAAAGTTAGTTGGCTTATTGCGATTATCCGATATTTATCTGTCATTTTCTCCCTGTGGGTAACCAAAAAAAAGGGAATGTGCTGCTAGAAGTTGGATTAGCACCACATCTTTGAAATGGTAGCTAGGTGTGTAGTGGTAGCATCTTGGGCCCTGTGGAGGGTCGGGGTGTTACAAGATAGCCTGTGTGCACGTGTGTGTTCTGAAAGCCAAATATAAAATATTAATATCATCCTAATGGAGAGCTATTGGACCCGTGCCGGGCAATATCAGCACATTAGTGGTTCTACTCTTCTTGTCCAACCAGGAGAGGAGATGATGCGTGCCTAAATAAAGCTATCTCCCATTCTCCCCAATGATGCAAATCGTCTGTGATACTCTCCTATCACAGACGGTTAATAGCTAAAATTGTCTATGATGTAAAAACCAGGCAACGACTGCAAAGTCTACGATTATGGAAACAAGACTGCAAAGTCTATGACTATAATAGCAGTCTGCAACCATCGACTGCAAAGCCTTCGACTATTGACCAGTAATATCTACGATTATCGAGTACCAATCAGGTATTGTAGTTACGGCCATAAAAAAGTATTGTAGCTACGACAAAAAAAGTACTATAGCTATGACTAAGAAATGTACTATAGTCAAACGTGGTTGTAAACGACTGAGTCGTAAACGACTGAGTCGTAAACGACTTCATTATCACAGATAGTTTGTCATACAAATTGTCTGTGATATTTCGCAACATCACATATGGTTTTTGGTAAAAACCGTTTGTGATACTTCACAGACAGTTCTCATCATAAACTATCTATGATATTATCTCTTCACATACAGTTTTTAGCGCTGGTAGCAATACAGACAATCTCTAAACCTAAACCGTCTGTGATTGCATTTAACATAGACGGTTTAGGTACCGTCTGTGATGAGGCGTCTAATATAAGACTTTTTGTAATAATGTCTTTAGTTTTTTTTTGTTCAAGCTTTCATGTTGATTTGGTGCTCCAACCACAATATTTTTCAAGTTTTAACCAAGATATCCGTTTTAACTAGACATGTACATCTGTATTTGCTATCATGTGCTCAAATCCTCGACAACGCATAGCTTATTCACGCAGATGAAGAAAGAACTGATGTGCAAGGAAAATAAGGAGCTTGCGAGTGCAACCAACATCAAGATTGACACAAGATCGTTGGAGTAAAAAAGGCTTTCGCCCAATAATAGAAACCGTAGGAGAGGCAGTATACATGGTGCATGTTTAAAGCTTGCTTCTACGTACTGCAAAATTAAGACATGGACGTACGCACCTGATCCGGCGGCGAGGCAAGCTAGGCCAGGATAGAGGAAACTGGCGGCCGGATTGAAACAAGATGCAACAACGCAATATATGACGGAGTCAGTGCAGCTAAACGAGCGCGTGTTTGGTTTTGCCGTGTCAGCGGTCATCCAACGAGTCCTCATCATATAGCTCTGCCACAGGCCCACCGACTAGGGTAACATACACAATAGTCATGCTAGATACGGACAATGGTGGACCGAGAAATTTTAAGATGAGTATTAAAAATTATAAAAATATTATTCAATAGAAAACATAAAGCTCCAAGATAGTGAAAATTAAAGTATAATTGTTCATACTAAAGATAATATCTCAAATAATATAAAAAATTATAAAATAATTAAAAATAAAAAATTAACGTGATGATGCTTCATGTCTAGAAAGCGAGATATAATGTCAACATCCTTAACTTGCAAAAAAAATTATCGCTCAAGAAATGTGACTAAGCAATCATTCAAGTAGTGCTCCCCCATTCTATTTTTTAGCTTATTTTTCTTATAATTCATTGAAGAAAACAATCTCTCAACACTAGCAGTTGCTACGAAAAGAATTAACACTAATTTGAGAAACTTGTAAACAATTGCATAACACCATTTTGCTAGAGTAATCTAATTATTCGCATCCACCGATATAACACGCCGCTAGATCATACATATGCATAATTAAGACCTAATAGAGGCTTATACCGGTTCTAGGCTATCAAACATATTTTACGCCAAACATGTATAAAAAAATACAATGATAAATTATGTTAATGCAACATGCACAGCAAAATACCATAAACACGATAATGTGATTAATATTAGAATATCACTGAGGGCACTAGGCGTGCCAATACTACCGGACATGATATACATAGCCACTCGTGCGTAGTTATCGACATCACCACTAGATATACATCTCTCTCGGTCACTCGTGTACAGTTGTTAACGTCATCATAGATCCATGACCCGCCTTTTCTTTTTTTTTCTCCTTTTTTTCTTCTTCTTTTTTGTCCTTTCTTTTCTCCTATTTTTTCCACACGACAGCCACCCTCCCCCTCTCTCCCCCCATTATTTTATTCTCCCATAGTCCAATGCCAACTGCTTCTTCCTTTCTTCCTCTTTCTTTTCTTCTTCAACCACCGAATGGCATGCTGCTGCTACTTCCTTGTTTCTTCTTCTTCTTCTTCTTCTATCATTTCTTTTTTCTCTTTCCACGGTTGAACACTGCTTCGTTTCTTCTTCATGCCAACAGCAGACTGCTCTTCTAGCTCCCAGCCACGCCTTGGCCTCCTCTGGTGCCAGCTCAGCTCCCTGGCTCGGCCTCGGCGCCTGACCGCCACCGTGCCACACACATGCTGCCTCCTCTGGCTGCACCGGCTGCTCCTCCGAGCAGCGCCCAAGCTCACAGCCTCGCTGTCGCTCGATGCCGCCGCTACTAGTATACTAGTATAGTATATGTGTGTGTATATATATATATATATATATAATAAATTTTTTAAATATCCAACTGAATACTCATAAATTATGGTAGGTCGACCCGGGATCGGGACACGACTTTCCAACTTGTGTCACCAAACCTTACCAAAAACTTTTCCAATTTAAGTACCTGCTTACCTGGAGTACAAGAATAATTAAAATCTAAAGAGACGTGCAATTTTCGTACCAACAAGTCAACAATGATCAAACAATTAAAATGCTATTTAGTTAAAAAAAATTGGGTGGTGTTAAATTTGTTTTTCTAATATCTGAGGTATAATCACTTTCTAACTATGTAATCATCTTTGATTTATTTCCACTTCCGCAATCTTTTACTACTTATTTCCACTTGTAGGGGGAAAAAACCCGTGTAAATATATTAATATCAATGTCACACATGGTGATGAAAGAAAAAAAATTGCCATACACGTTATGCCCATCAACTTGTTTTGAGTGGGTTACCAAATTTATCAAATAAAACTAAGTACGTTGACCGAATGGGGAAAACGAGGCTTGCACGTGTCTCGGGGGACGAATATAATCTTCACCAGATCATAACGAGACTTGATATTACCGCATGTTTAGCTTGCAAAATCGGACGCCTGCTACTCAAATGGCATGGGAAGGAAGTCATTGATATGGATAAAAAGTATTAATCATGGATAAAAAGTCTT
Source organism: Dendrocalamus latiflorus (assembly GCA_017311315.1). Lineage (NCBI taxonomy): Eukaryota > Viridiplantae > Streptophyta > Magnoliopsida > Poales > Poaceae > Dendrocalamus > Dendrocalamus latiflorus. The sequence continues at coordinate 4,111,951 of CM029656.1, forward strand.
ACTTATGAAGTTTAGGCACTATGGTGCCTCTGTTATTTATACTCTATATGTATGTATATGTATGTATATATATATATGTATGTATGTATGTATATGTATGTATATATATGTATGTATATGTATATGTATGTATGTATGTATGTATATGTATGTGTGTATGTGTGTATGTATGTATGTGTGTATGTATGTATGTGTGTATGTATGTATGTATGTATGTATGTATGTATGTATGTATGTATGTATGTATGTATGTATGTATGTATGTATGTATGTATGTATGTGTATGTGTATGTGTATGTGTATGTGTATGTGTATGTGTATGTGTATGTGTATGTGTATGTGTATATATGTGTATATGTGTATATATGTATATATATGTGTGTGTGTATGTATATGTGTGTGTATGTATGTATGTATCTTTACTATTATAAAAATGTAAGTTGGTGGCTGTCGGTCCGTTCTCCCTCCTCTCTTCTCAGTCGTCCGATCAAAGATCAGCCGTCCAGGTCCGTATGTAGGTAGTTCTTCCGCTCCTCATAGAAAAGGCCGGGCAGACGTGTGGGCCGCGGTCCTCCTCTTCTCTTCCCCCATATCCTCCGTCTTCCGTAACCACTCCACCTCCCGCAATAGCTGCCTCCTTCTCTCCCCCCGAACCCTTGTGCCGCGCCTCCTCCTCCTCAGCGCCGCCACTAATTCCTCAAAGGCTCCTGATTTAGGACCACGATCGATTATCGACCGCTACCAACTTACAACCACCAGCGATAGTCAACCGCTCCCTAACTACGATCACGCGCGATGGTCGACGGCTTCCGACTTACGATGATGAGGTGTGCTCGAGGGCTCCCGACCTACGACCACGAGGTGTGGTCGATGTCTTCCGACTTATGACTATGAGGTGTGATCGACGGCTTCTGACTTACTTGATGGATTTAAAACTTTTAGAACATGTTTGTATGCATATTCTAAATTTTTTTACCACCCATGAGTTTTAAAACATGTAGTATGATAAATTTTAAAAATCCGTAGCAACGTACAGGCATTCAACTAGTATATGTATGTGTGTGTGTGACGTTGAAATGGGACACCATGGTATCTGGGCACAAAGTCTTCCTGTCTTTGGATTGCTTTTAGATGCGTGCAAGTACAATGATATATAATATATCAGGCAAACCCGTTAACATTCATTAATTCGAAAAGACATCAATTTGGAAAGGAAGTCATTGATTTAGTATGTTGAATCAATCATAGATGAAAAAGTCTTAATCACGGATGAAAAGTCTCAATCATAGAGCCTAGGCACCATAGTGCCCCTGTTATTTATATTATTATACACACACGTACGTACGTAAGTACGTACGTACATACATACATACATACATACATACATACATACATACATACATACATGGGAGCATATCTGGTGCAAATGTCCTTTTCAGTGACAACATGCTAATAGCTTTTAGGACCGTTGGATCTGAACCAGAAGGCCACGATCCAGATGGGGGGAATGCACTACCTCACTTAAGGTTACTTGTAGATACCCGCCGCATGGATTTTAGAATTTTTTGTACGGATAACCTTTTTTTTATTCAGAAATACAGAAATATACCCGCAGGAAATTTTTTTACAAAAATAGCCTCTAGTCGCCCAATGGGTGGGCGACTCGAGCCTCTCGCCCACCCGGCAGGCGACAAGAGTTTATGTCGCTTCACGGGAAAGCGACATCACGGAGTCGCTTTCTCACTGAGCGATTTAATGAAGTCGCCAAATGGCTGGGCGACTTGTAATGCAGTCGCCCAGTAGGTAGGCGACTTCATTCAGTCCCCCTGATTTTTGTAGAGTTTTGGCAATTTTGTAGTTTGAAACAGAGAAAAAATCTGGTATAGTTGTAATAAAAGTTTATGTGCACTGTATGTTGTAGGTGCACAAAAAAGATTCCAAATTTTTTTAAGAATGATTGACCGTAGAACGATAGATACATAGAGTGATAAGTGATATTTTGATGTTGCTGAGAAATAGTTTACGGAGAGAACCGGTATGACTTGCTATCTGAATCATTGAATGCGAACATACTAGATAATAAGCTTATGTCAATAGAAATAAACTTCATAATACAGTTGGGAGTAATATGCCGCGTACATTGTTATTACATGCATAACATATAGCATGATATGCGACTAAGAGCAACTCCGACAGTACTATTAGTAATGTGTGGAACCATGTACTTGTAATGTTCAGAACTCCACCACTAGTCCTAACATGCCTTAGGGAATATAGCTTGCTGGGTCTATTACATTTTGTCTATTGGGTGTAGCGTGGTTGTTTCCCCTTGTTATCGCGCCTTGAAGATGGCTCCGCTGCATCCTTGTTCCGGTCACTCTTGGTCTTGAGAACTGCCTCACGAGCTTGAAGCTCTTCCTCCTGACGCTTGATGGCTGCTTCACGCAGACTTAACTGCTCCTGCCTCCTTTGCAGCTCATCCTCCTTGCCCTTCAGACGGATTTGGTCCACCCTCACGCGGCGCTCTTGCTCAAGCCGCATGTGTCGTTCCACCTCGCGAGCCTGAGTCATCTTGACAAAGTATTATCCTTTGTTTTCCACCTCCACTGCCCGGTTCTGTGGCCATGCCGGCGGCACCCGATCCACCCATTCGATGAACCTGCAAGCCTATGTGTGGCGTGGTAGATGTCATGGATCAAGTTGAAAAACGATAACGAGAAACAAATGATTTAGTTGTCGTCGTTACCACGAAGTCGTCATCCAGGTCTGGACACTTGAAGAACCTACAGCCGTATTTGGCTCGTTGTACTCGATCCGTCCAGACTCCCAACATCGTCCTAAAGCCGCAATGGCACTTCGGGCGCTCATGCCATTCCGGCACTCCAAATGGGTTGGACCTCCAGGAAGACATTGTTGTGTAGTAGTATTGTGATGGCTTGAGGAGGAGATGTGGTATGGAAGACATAGGAGGCCTTTATGTAGGCAGGTTATCTGGTGCAGTGGGCATAGTCCATGGAGAGGACGACATGCGAATCTTTTCGCTTTTTCAGGATCTGGTGTAATAAATGTCCCTATGTAGGCTTTTCAGAGCATGTAGCATCGTAATAAATTCATAGTTCGTAGCCTTTTCAGAGGTTGGACCATTCAATGTATTTGGTACAACGTAGCCTTTTCAGTCGTTTGTAGGAAATAAGTGCTATGACGTGAAACAACAAGCTAAGGTGACATGAAAACTCACTGGAAAGGATACAGGCCTATGATGTGGACACTCACTGTAAAGGCTACAGCCTACGCCCCTATTTTGTTGGTTTCTGTAGCGATAAGCCTGGATTATCCTCAGGATTCCAGTGTAGCAATAAATATCCCTATGAAGGCTTTTCAGATCGTAGCCTTTATGTAGGCAGTTTAGCTGGCATGTGTTGTAATCTGACTGAGCAAAGCTGCCCCGTTTTGTCATATCACTACGTAAAGCTGGCATGTGTTGTCATCTCACCGAGTAAAGCTGAGCGCTTTTGTCATGTCTCTGGGCAAAGCAGCCCTCTTTTGTCCCGTCGTTCGATATAAATAGCACGGTTGAGGTCCCATGAAGTTGTAGCCAGAAAACCCTGTAAATCGAACAAAGAAGTACCTTCTATTTCGTGGTGGAACATACCATGGCGGAAGATGAGGGGCCAGTCGGATATGGGTCACCGAAGGAAGACCTTCCCTTGGAAAGGAGGGAGATGTTCGGTCCACAGTACCGCTTGATACCAAGCCGGCGTGCGCAACCAGCGTGGTCGAAATGCAGACACAATGAGTATGTGGTCGTGCAGGTCCTAGAAGGGCCGAACGATGGCGGGCGCCGTTTCTTCCGATGCCCACGCTCCGGGGTACAAATTATTAATAGTACATTTTTGTTATTGCTTATGGACCCTCCATGTTTACTGTCCTTTTTCGCAGATGGCGAAATGCGACTTCTCCCGCTGGATCGACCCTCCTCATGAACGGTATATTGACCGTTATGTGGGTACTTTATGGGACCGAATAATGGACTTGGAGTACCAAATGGAGACTCTCAATGAGGAGAACAATCACCTCCGTCAACAGATGCAACGCGAGAGGGGAAACGAGGAGGTTGTCAACATAGGAAGCTCGTACGATCCGACATGTTGCTGTGCAAACCCAAGTTGCATATGTGCGTGTCACTACCACGATGGCCAGCCCCGTCCGAGGCGTCCACTTCAGCAGTTCTCCATGTGGGTGCCACGAGGCTCATTTGGCATATAAGCAACGATATGTATGGTTGTACCGTAGTATGTACGAGGGTCGATCGAAATAATGTGCAATGTTGTTAAGCATGTCATGAATTGATTGTCTTGTGCACGAGCCACAAAAGTATCTCATTTTAACAAACAGCAAATACATGTACTAAATAAGTACATAACCAACTACATTACAGAAAAGTCATGTAACTACTGATCAGAACATGCATTGCATCGTCTAGCTGTGTGCCCCTCCTGACCGCATCGACCACAACGTGCACCTGGTGTTCCAGCTTGTGATTCATCCATGTCATTCCTAATACGTCGGCTCTGTCGACGACCCTTCCCACCCTTCAACATGTTAACATCCGGAACCCAGGTCCTCGATGCAATGTCCAAAGTGGCGAAGTTTCCCACCACCCTGAACCCTCAGAGCTCCCCACACCAAGCCTGCAGTACCCTCCCCTTAAAGAAGAACTCGGACATGAAGTTCGAAGGATCCATACCCACGGTCCCGCATGCAGCGAGGACATGAGAGCATGGTTTGTGTAACAACTTAAGCTTGTTGCACGTGCAGCTAGGTTCATTTCCATGATCTCCAAGACATACCTCGTGGGTAACAAGTGAACGAGCCATCCCAAGTCCAGCTCTATCACGGAGTATCACCTCAAAACGATGCTCCCTGTTGCCCATGACCTGCACTGTGTGCAACTGACCCTTTTGTGCCTTCATCTCCATGTAAGCAGTAATTTTTGCCGAATACAGAGCTCCGGGATTGGCCGCATGAAGTGCGGCACTCGCGTGCCTCTCCCTGAAGTACCGGATTGTGCTGTGAAGAACACCTTCCACGATGACGACAAGGGGCTGAGAACGGAGACCCCTTAGAACCCAATTGTACACCTCGGTAAGGTTAGTTGTCATTATTCCGTACCTTGCGCCATCCGTGTCGTGCAACAGCGACCACTTCTCCAACGGTTCCCCCTCGATCCACTGCGCGAAGCACCTGATGTTTCGTAAGCTCCTTCTTCTTGGACCACTTGGGTTAGGCGCATCGATTGGTGGCAAGCATTGTGGTTGTGCCGCCCCAGGAGTGACTGACTCCTTGCTCCTCTCTTCGATGTTCTTCCTGGTGTGCTCATCCAACAACCTCCACAAAGCATCAAATTTCCTCTGTTGGTTCTGCCTAGCCAGCCTCTTGAATAGCTTCATCAAAGATTGTTTAGGGAGTTGCTTGGAAAAGTTTGCCCCTAAGTGACGACTGCACCACCGGTTCCTCATGTCCGGCCAAGGAAAGGGCTCCTCGGGGTCTTCTTGAAGTTTTCTTATTGCCTTGATAATACCGGCGTGGTGATCATGGATTACGCACACACCAGGCCGAGTGGCTACAACTCCAGCCCTCACATGTCTGAGAAACCACAGCCAGCTCTCGTAATTCTCACTCTCCACAAATGCAATGGCCAGCGGTAATATTTGATTGTTACCGTCAACGCCTATGGCCGTCAGGATCTGCCCCTTGTATTTGCCTGTCAAGAAGGTCCCGTTAATTGAGATCACTGGCAGCATGTGCCTGAATGCTTCGATGCTAGCACCAAATGCAAACATTGCTCTCTGCAACACCGCATACCCTGGCGGACTTATGGACGGCTTCTCGTGGAGGGCGATGTACGTGCCCGGGTTCCTTTCCTGCAGGACATTAAGCATACGAGGAAGGTTGTTGTACGCCGCCTCGAAAGTGCCAAAACGTTTTTCCAACGCCTTCTGCTTGACACTCCACGCCTTCGCGTAGCTAATTTTATACTTGAATTTATTCTCAATAGCTACTACAATATGTGTGGCTGCCATGTCCTTCTTCTGCACTATCTCCCCATACATGAGATTGGCTATAAATCTGGACGTCAGGTTACGATGTCTCGCCAAGACAGTGTTTAGAATGTAGGAGTGCGGCTCAACCTTGGACACAATCCAATGAGTCTCATACTTAGGTTTACGGGCGTGCACCCGCCAAGGGCAATCAGTCTGCTCGCACTTCACAGTGTACTGCTCCTGGCTTGATTTGACGACGCGAAATGTCCGCTGCATTGAAAGGGCCCAAAGCTTGATGGCATCCTGCAGCGCTTCCTTGTCAGCAAACATAGCATGCAACCGAACCTCTGTCTCATGGTACTCCCATTGTAATTCATGCTCATCATGTGCGGAAAGACCCTCCGCATTAAACCGGTTCCATTCCTAGGGGATAGGAACTTCATCCTCATCGGAACTGTCCTCGTCCTCTACAGCTTCCTCTTCATCCCATGCCCTCTCGTCATCAGAGTCCATCTGCTGCACAATGTACTCATTATACTCTCCTTCATCGGCTTGCCCAGTTGGCTCTCTATGGCTTGACGGCTGTAACTCTCCTTCATGTACCGCATCGGCTTCATGACGAGCAACTTCATCATGTCCGCCAACATGCGGCCCGCCCGAGCTGCTAGCACCTCCCACAACAACGGCTGTTGCACGAGTTTCCTCAGCTGCTTGTACTGAGCACGGTTGCACAAGCAGCACACACTCGTATCCACGACGCCGGCACCCTAGCACAAAGCCCTTCTATGTGGCAGAGTGCACCAATGTCTTCAACTCCCATCTGATGTCCGTGGGAGACCGGCTCCAAAGCCCTTGCACGACGACGCTGTACACCTCGGGGTTCAACGAAAAACTCCGGGTCAGCCAAAGCTGCACATCTCCCATTCGAGCATTCTCGTCATCCGGAAGTACGAGAGTGACTTGCGGAAAATCGCTCAAATCCACACCATTCGGACCTTCACGAATGGTTCCAGCTCCGTAATATACTCTCAATGTAGTGGACATTGATGATGTCGGCCTGCATATATATTTCAATTTTGCGACATGTCAAATAATATCGCACAATACTAAACTTCCTATACCACAAATTTGCTACATCTATAATTTTGCTAAAATTTCTATACTACCATACTACAAATTGCATACCAAACCTTTTCTACAATAATATTTCCATACTAACACGGTACTAATCATTCTATATCTATAATTTTTATTAACACCAACATTTCATATAAATAATAATACAAATACAACATAATCCAAAAAAATACCTGGATCCAAATTGATGGAATAGCTTCTACTCCTCCCTCCCTCACCTCCTCCTCTCCTCTTCTTCTTCCCCTCCTTCCTCCCTCACCTCCTCCTCTCCTTCTCCTCTTCTTCCCCTCCTTCCTCTCCTTCTCCTCTTCTTCCCCTCCTTCCTCTCTTCTCCCCCTTGATTCTTTTCCTTCTTCCTCTTCTCTGTGCGCTGAATGTGTTTGCTGAATGAGTGAAAAAGGTGGTTGGTAGTGGGAGCCGGCTGGGCAGGCCGCCTTAACCCCCCTGTGTCGCCCTAGCGTTGGGCGACTGCAATGTAGTCACCCAACCGTACAACGACTTAAATTAAGTCGCCCAACGTGCAGGCGACAACGCTGATTCACCCAACGGTTCGCAGATTCTTTAAATGTCGCTTTCTGGGTGGGCGAAAGTCTCTAGTCGCCCCCCCATTGGGCGACTAGAGGCTATTTTTGTAAAAAAATTTCCTGCGGGTATATTTCTGTATTTCCGAATAAAAAAAGGTTATCCGTACAAAAATTTATGGATTTTAGTTCTATCAGAAGACCTCGTCTGCTCTCCTCCCTTGCGTGCATCCCCAAGCGGCGCCACCCACCCCCCTTCTCGCCCGCCGCCACTCCCCTTCTTCCTGGCCGTCTCCATCTCCTCCGCGCTAGCGCTACACCATCCTCCCTCACCGCGCCAAGGCTAGCTCACCGCTTTTCCCACTCGATCCCATCCCCACAGGCGATAGGGTTAGGGTTAGACACCGCCGCCGCTCTCCTGCAACGCTGTCGCGCTGGTGAGGGAGACTTCGGCTGACTCCACTGAGGCCCGAGGTCCACGTAGCCATTGAAGATGTGTCACCTCCGGATGCCTCTCCCACCCTCAAGATCCACACCGACACCCATTTGTGAAGCGTATTTGTAAATTTATGTGGTGTTCCATTTATTTATCATATTTGTGAATCGAATTTGTGGATCGAATCCGTGTGATAGATGTTGCATGTATGTGTAAAAAGAATCCTATTTGTGAATCGAATTTCTATGGTGTTCCATGAAGTGGCGATTTCAATCGTACTTGTGAATCGAATTCCTGTGATGGATGTTGCATGCATGTGTAAAAAGGATTTGTGTGATGGATGTTGGTTTCCTAGAGCAACCAATGATGTGGGCAAATTGCTTGAATGCTCCACATAGGAGCATTATTTATTTTGTCAGTGAAATTTTCGGTGCAATACTAAAATGAAACCTTATTGACTGATCTCTTTCCACCTCAGATCTGCTCATGCTGTATACTGTGAAGAAATGAAGAAAAGATCTCCAAAGAAGGCTATTCTCGTGGAGAAACCGCACTGAACTGTTTCCTTCTTTTTTTTGTTGATGTACGTACGTACGCGTGCATAGTTGAATATATATTTTATAAAAGGTTAATGTTTTCCCTTTGCTTGAATAAAGATACGAAGCATATTTCATATATAGAGAATGCTATTTAGCTCTGTAACATATCATCCTTCAGTCTGAGTTTCTCTTGCCTATCTTGTATTGATAGTCACTTCTCAGGAATTCCTGTATAAATAGTTCATGTGGAATAATAATGACGTCTCTTTGTACAATGGCCGCTGTTTTTCATCCACCTATTGCCAACAAGTGCTTTGATTAAATTTTCATAGGAAGCTCTCTCGGTAAATCATGAAATTCCCAGAATATGCTAGACTGAATAAGAAATAAGTGTCATTTGCATGGTAGAGAGCTTCAGAATTCTTGAAGATTGCTGAAAAGTGATACAAGAAACGAACACATGTACGATGTACCATATTCAGAAAGAAAAAAAGGATATAAACAAATTTGCAAGATCACATAGCATTTACTACAGCTGTTTATTCGACTTGTCTCTTTCAGCACCCCTGTTTATTACCACTTCCTTGACCAGGAAGTTAAGCTTCCGTTCAAATCTAGAAATCCTGCCAAGATGGTGACGCGAAGAAATGTACAACTGGAAACTTACCCTAGAATTCCTAGCCCAACCGGACAAACATGTCACTCGAAAGTTCCAGGAAAGTGAGACATGTCACCATCCTGTCGCTATGCACTAACATTTACCTCATCTTAGGTCCTGTTTGGATCCCGGACTAATTTTTAGTCACCTAAAATTTAGGTCTAGTCCATCCAAACAGGTGAACTAATACCTGGACTAATTTTTAATTCATCCCCAACTAGCTATTAGTTCATTAGTTGGCAAATGTGGACTAATTGTGGACTAAAAGGTGGTACCAAACAGCAAAAGACAAAAATACCCCCGCTACCCTTTCTCCACTACTCCACATGCAACACACTAACAAATATAGGGGTATAAATGTCTTTGCCTATGAAAGTCACCACCTTTTAGTCCATGTATCCAAACAGCACTTGACTAATTTTTAGTCACGTAAAGTTTAGTCACCTAATTTTTAGTCCACCAACTAGTAAACTAATAATTAGTTCTAGGCGATCCAAACAGGCCCTTAGCCGCAGCAGTCAGCTTCTGTCTTAAAACAGTGTTCAAGAGCTAAAGCAGTGTGGTGTGCGTGCATACGTAGCACGATGATCTCCACAGAACTCCAAGTCACCTGCACACACAGTACCAGAGCGAGCTCACATCGGCGATATCGCCCTGTTCGGCTCAGGACAACCGGACAGGGCTATGTCATGTCGGGCCAACCCGACCACGGCACGCTATGCCGTGCTGAGCTAGGCCATCCGATGGGCTGGTTTTCTAGGCCCAGCATGGCTATTCGTCTGTGCCATGCCAGCATACATGGCGAATCTTGCCATGTTTAGGCTATACCAAGCTAGCCAGGCCTCAAGCTAGCATAGAAAAGCCTAGCCCGACTTTCACCTCTAGATCGGCTTGGTTTGAGGGTGGAGAGAAAGCGGTGAGGAGAATGGGATAGATGATGAAAGGGGAAGGAGGGTAATACCATCTTTTCCGTCCTTCACACCCAGCTCACGGTCAACAGACGGCAATGGCAAGAAATGGTAGAGAAAAATAAACCAGCGGAGAAAAACTGGTAACTTTGCATAGCAAATAAGGAATTTCTCCTAAAGACTAAGTAATTACACAAAATATTATAGCATAACATGTCTAGTACTAGTTTCAATTCAAATCATAATACAAGGAGAACTTCAACTAATTCGTGCCTCTTCAAATTTCCATTTGCACACCCTTAAAAAAATCCATATACACAAAAAGGACTGGAAATACAATCAATGGTTGCTGCAGGGCAAGTTTGCACATCAAAATGAAGTATTGAATTACTGGACAGGTACTCTTTACACAGCAAAAAAACCAACAAAAAGAAAAGGAGACAAAACAATAAAAGCACACACTATCGGCCGTCTATTTTTCCACCTCTTACATTGGGCTTCCACTTCTTTTAGTAAAATAGCATAGCGCATCATCCAATAACATTTTTACACACTTCGAGCAGGGAGGAATGATATGTACCTAAGAGCACCCCAAACATGTACTTACTGGGCCTAGGAATTCCAGAAAACCGGATGACGGCGGAGGTGTTGTTTCATCTGATTTTGAAGGTAGATGCCTGAGAAATGCCCTTACTGCACCCGTCACACCATCTTCAGATTCCATGGCCTTGGCGAGCTCCACAGCCTTTTCTTTTACCTGGAATTACATGGGGAGTTTTATGCTGTAATGCTCTTGTTTTATGCTCTAATGCTTTTATGCTTGTTTTATGCTCTAATGCTCTTGTTTTATACTCTTAATGCTCTAATTTACTAACCAAGAGACCATATACAAAGCAGTACTGGGAACCAATACAAGAGAGTGCCAGCTGGCAAATCTTTTCAAAACTCCTCAAATAAAAGGCTATTCATCTTGGTTTGCACTTCATTGTAATTTGTTCCACAAAGTAGACAAGGTTTTATCGAAGCCACGATTATCACGGGTAAGTGGTAACAGTAGAATAAAGCTGTCTTAAGTGTGAAATACCACAAGGGGACAAAATGAAATTCTCATTAGCCAATAAACCCACCGCACAATGGGATACCATGCCACAGTTATCTATGCTCCCATGTCATGGGACAATCACTATTTTCCACCATAGCAAGCATTTTTAGTACCAGTTTATTGACAATTACCTAAAAATAAACAGTTTAAACTAATGTTAGTATTACTATACCAGCTTTTCTACACAACTGGTAATGACTGGGATAACTTGTTATTGACAGTATTGGAAACTCTAGTGGCAATAGCTATTTGCAGCAATAACTGGTAAGTGCTTGGTGCAAATCTAAAAGCAGTAATAACCAGCATGCTACTGCCAATCTTTCCAATCATAGCTAATAAGCTAATGCACTAATCTTGTGTTAACGCTGGCATGATGGCATCTGATCCTCCACTATCGTAAGAACACATAGAAGTAATATTTAAGTTTAAAAGGATTTGTTTAATCTTTGGATTATTTGGTTATGTCAAGAAAGAAACCACAATCCTATAATGAGTTGGATGCAGCAAACCATTATCTTTTAATTATTATATGACCAGAATTAGCCTACCACAACTTGTTTGGGACAAAAAAGCTTTGTTGTTGTTGTTGTTGTTATTGTTGTTGTATTATATGATGATAATTGCTTGAGCCACCCAGATACTCAATGGTTATACTATGAATGGATTGCAGGAACATCTCTACTGCATCATGGCAAGTATCAGAAAGACTTCTTTCTTCCAAATGAAACAAACAAGGTGTGACCAGTATTTCATTTCAGAAGGGGGGAAAAACCTTTGTAGGCACCACGAGCCACCCTACTAGGAGAAAACATGAAATTGGGCTAGGCCTTTCTGGCAAAACAAAACTTCACTACTGCATAGTAAGCATGAAAGCCCTAAATGACTAAGAACTACTGTTTAGTATGAAGAACCGAGTATTTGTGAAGTTCAAATAGCATATTTAGTTTGAAAATGCAAAACCCGTTGTACATGTAGGTACACCGTACATGTACTATATTAGCTCTCCAAAGTGCCTCAAGATTTGTGCAAGGGATATTGCAATGATTGGAAGATGGGGCAGTGGTTTGAATTTTGAAAGTTTGCATTAATCTCGATGCGTATTTGATGACGGTGACAGTACATGTACCAACATGTACATGTGGAAAAGCCATATTCATTTAATTTGCAGGAATTGAGGTAAATAACATCATTATAGGTAGGAATGGCAATCGGACGCGGCAGGCACGGGTTGTGCTCGCCTATACCCATGTCTGGGATCCTGATTTACGCCCACGGGTATACCACTAAGGACAATGGACGAAAAACCTCACCCATACCCGTCGCCCGTGAGCATGACCGTTTACCCATGAACTGAGAGTGACCATATCGCAATGAAATAACACTATTCCGGTCTTCCTTAATCCAAGACGAACTTACTGATGTCTCCTTAAACAAAACAAAAAAATTCTGCTCCACGTTACCATTCGGACACAAGCATGCACACCGCATTTACTTTTTTTTTTGTAGAATGTGATCGTGGAGAGCCTTAGGGCACAAGAGTTTTTAGCTTTTTTAGAAAACTTGTAAGATCAATACCCCAAACTTTGCCATCCAAAGTTTGATTGTGTGTTGGTCCATTTGTCAGTATATAGGTCGCGGGTAAACGGACAAGACGGGTACGGGTAAAGTTTACCCATAACCATGCCCGCCCACCCGATGGACAGAGATTTTCCCCTATTTTCATACACGTGGGCAAAAAAAATATCTCATACCCAACTCTATTACGGTATTTACCCACGAGTACGTGGGTAAACGGGCACAATTGCCATCTCTAACTATAGTAAAATCATCTGTACATAGAGCACACGAGTCCAAGGCAACAACAACGCTTTAATCCTACACTATGAGAATGACATCCTTAACAGTCTTGAGGCCCCTGAGCAGCTCCTCTCCTTTGTCAAGGGAAAGGAGCAGTAGATGTATGACGTTACTTTATTCAATGAAGTAAATCCTGGAAAGCAAACAATGACCCCAAGGCAAGAGATACAGTAGCAACTAATTATTTAGATTCCTTATTTAACTTAAATTGACAGATGTTGGAAACTTGGAATACCACACATGTTCGAATGGAAGAAATCATGTTATAGTCTGAAAGGAGCATGAAAACCAAATTACGTACATCCGTATCTAGTCTTCGTATATACAAGATCTTGGTCCTTAGTAGAGTGGATGAAATGTAGAAGCGTAACTTTCAAGGTGAAAAATTCAATAAACTGTATAATCACAATCTATTCGCAACATTGCCTTCCTATGAGCATCTCTTTGATTCTTTTCATATTATTGTTATGATATCAAACAAAAATTATAACATCAAGAACAGAGTTGTACTCTTGCTCACATGCAAAGAACTTTTAGAAGTTACCTCGGGCTTCATCATGAAGTTTATAGCATCAACCAACTTGGGCAAACTGAACTGATCAACCGGTATAGGTGGAGGCCCTACCCCTCTAGCATGCACCCGGTCTCCCCAGAATGGTTGGTCACCAAAGAAAGGTACAATAGTTGTAGGGCACTAAAAATCACAAAAGAAGTAGGTTAGAAGAACTAAATTAATTTCAAGACTTAAGACCAACAAATAGCAAACCTCCTGCCATACTAGTGCGCAGCAAGGTGGGTTTTTAATCACATAGTTGACTCCATTGAATGGAGAGTGCCAGTTCCTTTGTTAGTTATTGGCAGTAATAGGTCTGCTACCAGACAAAATACTGCCAATAAGGAATCTTGTTGGCAAGTATACCATGAATACGCTGAAACCAATTGGTATGCACTGATTCCCAACAAAAACAAACTAGCAATAATTAGTCTCTTAGTTTAAAAGTTGCCCATTTTAACACTGTGATTACATCTGGAATACTGTGGAAGTCAGGTAGAATTGGGATGAACAGTTTGTAAATTGGTGCAACTCAACCTAATAGTTAAACCAGCTATTATTTTTCCTAAAGAAAAAGACGTGATGCCCTATTGCAAGCACGCGCACGCAGAGAGAGAGAGAGAGAGAGTACTGCTGCTTTGAGGCCAGCAGCTGTCGTTCCAGCACCACCATGATGCACCTATGCATGTGAAAACAAGAGGGTGAGCCATCCTCTCAATAGAACATACAAGGATAAAGTTATTAGTTTCTCAAATTAGACAGCATTTCAGTATTGACTATTAACTAGTAATCACTAGAAATAAAACATTATATTAATATAGAAGATATTATGCTCATGCACCAAGAGTGAAGCAATGGCTTACCACTGCCTTGCACTGCAGGAAAAGCCAGTCATGAGGGCAGTTGTCAAGTAGATACACAAAGTCTTTTGGTTCTGTCACTGCCAAAAGTTCTGGAATCATCAGGATGAAATTGAAGTATATACACACAAATAAATAGTGCAACAAGCCCAAAACTCACAAGATAAACTTACAGGTTCCAAGGCCACCCCAACCTTTGTTAATGATACCTCTCTGTCCAGTCATTTCGAGTGCTTTGACAATGATCTCAGTCATCTTTGCTGGATCTTGAACTGGCTAATAAATCGGAAAAAAGGAGTCAATTTTCAATAGTAGTTAACACGGATCATGGTCTTTGGCTAAATAGAACTCTAACTTCACAGTAACATTAGAATAGAACCCTATATTCATGATTTTTAATCTTCCAGCATGGAGCTACATGTCTAGCATCTGCATATGCATGCTGCACAAAGCAGCACAGTCAGGCAGCACATAATCATAAGCAAAAAAATGAGAAGGCAATTCCCCTCTGCAACCTTACATTATCATAGTAAACCATGGCAACACAGTTTTGAAAAGAATGAACAAGAAAATAGTACATAGGTTCAGGTGTTCATGTCATAGTAAGTATCAAAAAATTTTACAACGAACCAACGCATTTACACAACTTGACCTCTTCTAAGATCAAAGCATGAAACTGCAATTGCCAAATGGCTATGCAAATCACAATAAAATGAAGTGCCTGTGTTTTAAGTTGTAATTTTTTGGACATTTCTTCTAGACATATTAAACTAACATAGTAACATTTATGTACATGTTTCTGTTGCATAAAAAGGTAAGGGTTTTCCTTAACAAAGTTATTTCCTGACATCCACATATCATATTTGTACAGAGTAAAAACTAAGTAACTTCTGCTATGAGATGTTACAAAACTTCTCAGTGAAAAAAAGCATGCATGAGGCAGTTTTCTGCAGTAAATTAGCCCATAGTTCCAATAATCCACAAGGTGCATTGACTCAGTGACATCAGGACAATTCACAAAAAGATTCCATATGCAAATAACTATATATTGTTAGGTAGAACTATAGACACAAGTGCAGGTCAACAAAATGTGCCAGCATGCACTAGATCAGAATTGAGAAAACAAAACATAATAACTATTATGAAGTAAATATAAAAGCAAGGTCAAACTGATCTTACAAGGCTACCAAAACCAACATATATGGGCTTGTCACCAGCTTCAAGCCATTTCACAAGTGGTTCAGGAGGTACATAATTGGAAGCGAGATCGAGGAAGCAAAATCCAGCGACATCAATCTTGGGGCCCCAGTCTGCATTACAATAGATTGTAACCCAAAATTCACAACTAAAAATTACTCCATTGAGGATAAACACGGAGTGAAATTGTTTTCTCAACAAGCTACTCCAGTCGTGCATCACAACTCCAATTATTATCTCAATACAAATATGAAAGCACCTTATATAATCAGCAGTGGAAAGCCTAAATACATCTTAGCAGGCATTTTTCCTAATGGTATATTTTAAATAACAGAATTAGCCACAATAAACAGGCAATTGAGAATTTGAGATGCTACTAGCCAACTACTTGTCACTTACAACTTGAAGCTTGCCGTTATACTACCTCTATTCTTTTTTACTTGTCGTTTTGAATATCGACACAGTCTTCGATACACACCTTTGACCATTACTTTTTCTAATTATATGTTAGTAAAGCATATTAAGTTATAATCATATGAAAGTATTTTGATGACCAATCTAGTGATATCATTTCCACATAACAAATCCAAATGCTTTTGTGCATATTAACGATCAAAGTTTTAAAAGGTTGACTGCACATATTCTAAAACGACATCTAAAAAAGAACGGAGGAAGCTTATTGATAAGTTATCGGTTAAGCCCTGTTGTACATCCCTTTCCCAGAAACACTGCTATTCGTTCTTTTTCGATTTTCCTTGGTTCCTTGCTTCCATTTAATGAAATATATCCTATATTACATACAGTGCTGGTGACTGACATTGTTCAAAGTAAGTTGCATTTGCAGTTATTGCTGATCCACATCGCCATGCATAGATGGAGAACGTGGGCCTATTTGGCCAAATGGACCTGGTACTAACTTCATTTCACTATGCTCATTTGTATATTTGTGCACACAAACAACCTTTTTTTTTGCCATGCAACTTTTAGATTAGCTCTAATAAAGATTCACATTCAAATTTGAATTGTGTACGACGCCAAAAAATGGGATAAAAAGAAATCATAGGACCATATTAATACCTGCAAACTTTGGCAACTAATGCCATTAAAGAATGACAAGGTTAAGCATGATCTGAACTCTGAAGAGGACATGTATAAAATTTCAGTTCAAATTAATAAGTATCACGGACCTTTCGGTTTAGGGACAAGGTGAGGACTCCAGATGTATCCATGAGGAATGTCATTCCCAGAACCCTGTGCACCACTTAGGTATGTTACTGGACGCAGCTTCAACTTTTTCTTCCTAAATTCATTTATCATATCACGTATTCCAAGCCAAATCATAGAGTCAACAATTTGGTATGAAAGCTGCAAATGTAGAAAATCGTTAAAGGTCATGTATCGGATCAGATGAGGAAAAAATACTATATTGTAAGAAATGATATCTTGGGCATCCAATTCAAGCATAGATCTTCAAGAAGATGCTTGAGGCCAGTTAGGATGGGCTTAAGCTTCTCATTGCAAAAGATGAAGCCAACCACACTGTGCATTTCAGCAAGTGACAACAAAGATGAACTCAACTTTGTAACATGAAATGCACATTGAGGGAATTTGGCCCTGAAATCCCCAAATATGCACACTTACGCAATTAAAGAAGGGTGTGCATGCACTTGAGCATGACATGAGAAAGAGAAACACCATATATAAATAAAACCACAAATTGTACCATCAGATTGTCATGAATAGAGCAGTTAAGTCATTTCAGATATCACATCAAAGTAAACGATGTAATAAAAAAGCACATAATGCTTATACGTAAGAGGTCCTGATGATGGTACCAAGAAAACAATAATCTGGTAGTTGGAAAGAGAATTCATTTGAATGCAATTACAAAGAAGAAGCATAAAGTTAATTTATAGAAGAAAAAACGTAAAAGCAAATAGTAGGGGCACATATTTCGACAAGGAATAAGTTAAAAGCTACAAATAGAGCAAATTCCAGATTGAAAGAAACATAAGGTTTCAAGCTATCTTTTAGCATTCATTTTCATCGATTTGCACATTGACAAATCACAAATCAAAGACAGCCTTGCCAACCAATTTACCAATATACGACCGATCAACACTTACAAAATACAAATATTCTAGGTATTGCTATCTCTATGCCATGAAACCAAGTAACCAACTATAGATTTCAAATATAATTAAGTGTTCAGGAAAATATATATGATAGCTAATTGATCGGGATTCACTACAGCAAAGAATGGGAAATACCTAGTGGTACTACTCCTTAGGATGCTTCTATACTCCCAAGTCCCAATTCACATGAACCTCAAGAGCTCAAACTTTCACTCTATCCATGGAAGAACCAAAAGAGAAACAATAACAGATGGCAAAATGTTTTCTTTCTTTCTTCTTTAAAACAATTTTCCACAGTCATCTATTTTTTTTGGTATCTTCAGTCGACTAGGCAAGGAAATGGAATTCACACGATGACAAATCACTCTGGAACATATTATGTATATCCTTTTCATGAAATTTGCAATGATTTAGAAGGGTCCACACCAGTCAGGAGTATGGGTGGTTATCAAAAGATGCTAGTAATAAATATTTTCTGAACAAATAAGTAAATACAATGTAAACTTACTCGATATCCAGCTGATTGTTTCACACGAGAAAGAGGATGAGGAAATTCACTAGTTGGCCTGAACAAGCAGCATAAGTTAGATCTCCAAATGACAATATTCCTCAGCAAATGTGTGCTCTTCAAAGAGGAAGTAGAAACAATAGTGACTCACGTCCATGGCATGGTAAAGAATATATGAATGGGTACTTTTAGTGCCTCTGCCACATGTGTATGTCCTGAATAATAATTGAGGTCAGCAGGTTAGACACACTAATAATTGTTCATGGTAGTCAAGTAAAATAACACGAGTTACCTGGATCATGAAAGAGAAAATTATGCAAAAACAAAATAAAGTCATATGCAAGCACATATGAGCACCTTGGCAACACAACATCACCTAATTGTGTGAACACGGGAGGCAAAGGTTATCATTGATCAAAGGTATAAGGCATGGGGGAAAAACTCTGACAATGAAAATATAGAAGTTGGAACAGAGAGCCATTCCATTCTGTAACTTCCTATCAAATAGCTAGCTCGCAAAGCATTAGGATATCCTTTGTTATCTTCAGAATTGTGTTTGCACTATTTTGAAAAAGGAAAAGGTCCATACTCCATATTACCCTCCTCTACTTTAAGACCAGCCATCTACACCCCCCCCCCCCCCCACACACACACACACACAAACTCTAAAAATAGATCAAATTAAACAATGACAGTTTTCAAGGTGATTTTGCCATGCTGGTAGATTTATTGTGCTGGTGTGGAGGTTTTAATGCTGATTCAGCACTCAAGCAAAGCAAATGAAATTAACCTGTCCTTGCCCACTCTTTACCTCCTGGCACCCCCCCCCCCCCCCCCCCAAAAAAGAAAAGAAAAGAACGATCTTCTCGAAAAACTGCACGGCCACTGGCACGTGAGGGGCTAATTTTTCCCACCTGTATATATGCCCACAATGCCACATCAGGGGGAAAAACAGGATTGGTGTCATAATAGGATGATATTTGCACCGGACTTGAAAGTATAAGGGGTTGTTTCTCTAGTTTAAAAGTAGAGAGTGAGTGAAAACTGGATTTTTGTTCTTTTAGAAAGTAGAGAAGGTAATATGTACTTTTCCTTTTGGGAAACTTACAAGTGCTGAGGATTTTGACATTGCAAAAAAACTGGGTGGGGGTTTATTTCTCAAACAGAATAACAAAATAATCTAAAAAGCAAAGCAAAGCAAGTAGGATGCAGTTGCTCCGTATTGTCATGTTAATGCAGTTTTATACATGAATTGTAGTTCTTTCAGATTGTGCCTTTTTCTTCTTTATTGTAAAATCTTGAATTCCATAAATGATAGACAACACACCATATCCAAATTTTCATAATTCCATGGTGACAATTAACCTAAGCCAAGCCATAATACAGAAAAAAAGATATACCTCTAGAAAAAAAGGTGAAATAGAAAGAGATCTTTATATATGCCAATTATATTACTAAGTCAATCTGCCTATTAATCACACAGCAAAGCAAACAGTTCACCATGATAAAGCATGAGACAAGAAATTAATCTGCGATGAACTGAGTCTCAAATCAGAAAAGTAAACCAAATTGAATGTTGCAAGAATGGATTATGCATGAGCAAGGTTGTCAGGATTTTTATCCATATCGTAGCATCTTATGAGCCTACGATCCTGTGGGAGCATTTCAACCCCGATCCTACATAGTATATTAATTAGGAAGAACCATCAACCATGTAGAATAGTGTTCCAGGCCTTATAATCTTTCACTCATAAGCTATTGGAGGGAAAGTGAAGGACAGCATAAGAAATTAATCCAAAGTAAACAAGATATACTGACCATAAGCTGGTGGGTTAGCAATAATTGCATCCACTTTGAAAGGAATGCCGGTGTCAGGGTCAGGATCCTTGCAAGCAGGCAGTAAAGAAAATATAATATCTTTAATCTGTTTTCTTTGAATAGGAATTTCTGATGGACCTGAAGGTAGGAACCCTTTATTCTTCACCATGTCTGCTCAGAATATACCAAAGACATTATTCTTCATATGATACAAAACTTGTAAAACAATTATATATAAAAAAGGATTTTCGCACATTCAGCAAGTACTTTCGGGTCTCCACCAAGCGGGTAAAACTCCAGCCCAGCCGTTAATACGAACTCCTTAAAGTTGGCATGAGTTGCTAACCTCACACGGTGTCCATAATCCTACGATAAAGATCACAACTAACTCTAGTCAATAGTCATACTGGAAATATAAATGTAGCGACATTAAGCTGGAACAGAAGCACAGGAGCTAACCTGAGTTAACCAAACAAAGAATATTGGATTAACAACAATGTTAGATTGAGCCAAACCTGTAAACGGTTTCCTATAGCAACAAATGGCTGAACATCACCCCTTGTACCCACAATAAGTATAACAATTTGCATAGGAGGCCTGTACGGTATATCTGCTCCATCCAATGATTCTTCAATAGCAACATCGCCATAACCACCCTCGGCTCCAACATCATCCGGAGGTGTTTCCAGAGTACTTGGTACATCAACAACCACAGTTCCATCATCTTTCAGTGTAGCTATCCGATTTAGCATTTTGAGCTGCAGGAAACAGGGTATGTAAGGCAGCCAAAAAAAAAAAGAACAACATCCAGCAGCCCAACACAAATCAGTACCAAGGTTCCAAAAACCGGAACCGGAAAAAATCCCGGTCGGAGGCCGGTAACGGTAACCGGGCGGTTACCGGCCGGTTACCGGAAAACCCGGTAAAAAACCGCTCACAATTTAAAAATCAAAATTTGAATTTTGAGATATTTTGAAACCGGTAACCGGAAAAACCGGCCGGTAACCGGAAAAACCGGCCGGTAACCGGAAAACCGGAAAAAAACCGGCCAAAATTCGAAAAATCAAAAAATTCATACCGGCCGGTTTTTCGGTTACCGGTCTCCACCGGTAAAACCGGTAACCGGCGGTTACCGGCCGGTAACCGCCGGGATTTTGAACCATGATCAGTACATCTGATACTTCTGAAGTTCTCAAGCTACGATGCAATGCATCACAATACGCTGAAACATACAAAATTTAAATATAACTGTCTTGTTCTAACTTGCTAAACCACTTGCAATTCATCAGTTCCAACTTCCAAATAGATGTTAATACAAAGAAAAATATCTGTCCCAAACAAATTAATGATCACCTTCATACAGAAGTTAACACAATTAACAGTTATTAGTTCACAGTTTGTACATAAGTAGATGAAGCAGATGTACCCCATGAGAAAAAACCTACATTTCACCATAGAAGCAAGAGATACATAAAAGACCAAGTTATATGCACCTTCTTTCTTATGGAAATCTTATCATCCAATAACTGTTTAGCAGGATCATCAACTGGATTATTTTGTCGACGTCTCTCAGTTCTTAACCTTTCCAAATTTGATGGGCCTGTAGCTTCATTGGTTATTTCAGCATTCTCAATCACTCCTGGCATAGCGCTTGATCTAGGGAGGCTTCTGTCATCTAAAAAAAGAACGATGATTTGAGAGTCACATCAACATAAAAAAAAATAGACAGTACTTTTTTACATTATCATAACTTAAATGAAACTGAGACTAAATTGTATCAACAAAAAAAATTATAGGTTCTTGTTTTTTGCTCTCAGCCTCGCACCAAACGTTGGATGTGGTGGTATGGTTTAAATCTTCCTGCAGCAAGCTATCATTTACATTTGATGCAAGTTAAACGTCGCTTTGCAGTTGACTTATGGAACAAACTGAGCACAACTATAGCAATGCTAATTTTTAGTATAACTGAATTCTAGTAATGTCAATTCATTTTATTATACCTAAAATAAACCAACAATTCTATGATGCAATCTAATGATTTGATCACTTCAGACCTCAAGGAGAACGTCATTAAGCCCTGAGATGTAGCAGGATGATAAAGCAATGTGATCACCTTGTCTCGCCAATAGCATCAATTGCATGTCAGTCTTACCAAACCCCAATATAACAAAGAGACACCAGCAAGAGGCGGCTCCTATTCTTGCAAGACCACTGATCTGTAGGTAGTTGGCGAAAGGAAAGAGGAGTACGCGTGTTTTGTCACAGCTCTCAAGCAGGATTTTTTTTTAACAGACTGCCGATTATCGCCTCCTTAAACTAAAACATGAGCCGAAAGCTCAGAGATGTTAATTTTAGGAAAAATTAGACAAATCTGCACTGGCTAACATTTTTCTGACAGTTTTACAGTAGGCACTTCCTTAGAAGTTAGAATAACCAGCATTGTTTTTATCCAGAACTTAGAATGTAGTAAAGTGCCCAAGTAAAGCAATAGATTAAAAATAAATGAAGGCAAACTAGGAACATCACATAATTCTGGCACAACTCAATTCATAAGTCACACAATCTAACTCAGCTTAGCAATGTTGCCCGTTCCTGCATTCTGTTACAATGTGCAGTGAACCAACAATGTTATCATGAACATGGCTAAAAGTGCGCAACCTGTTTGACAGTATAAATAAAATTGCAATACTTTTTGGTTCTGATCCAGCTGAGTGATTTTTTTTATTTCCGCAATAAGATTAGCTTCAAAATAATTTAAGTATAAAAAATATTTTCTAAAGAAGTTCAAGAAACTGATCTTCAAGAAAAAAATCAGAACAATGCAGACCATCCACAATGACTCAGCCTGCACCACCAATGTTACATAGTCCTCGAGCCAATGCCTAAATTAGCACCCAACAAAACACCCAGTTCTCACCCCCTAAACAAGTAAAAGCATAGCGCGCAACAGTGTTATTCCGTTTCCACAAGACGCAGAGGTCGAGCTAAGGCTAAGCATCCCTTAACTCCCCTGCACAGCAAGCACTACACTCTAGGCACATTACACAAACTCCTCACGGCACGACACCGAATTATTGCTGCTCTCCTGTATGGTAATTCGGGACGGGCTGTAAAACACATGCACAGCGCCTAGATGAAAAAAAATCGCTGATTTGTCCTTGAAAGAAGGCAAATCGCAAACTCTCTTCCTACCAGAACCCTAGCCAGCCTGACCCAAGCAAGCAAGAAAATCATCCAGCGGTTAGAACAAGCGCAGGCAGATAAGGGGCCAGCTATCCGCAGGAGCAAGATCACGGGAGGGCTTGCAAATTCGGGGAATCGAAGCTAACTCACTACGACCCCGCGGGCACCCTAGGAAGGAGGAGGAATCACCAGCGCACTACCCCAGTCAAATGAGCACAATTGAGCTTGAACCCCCCGACGCAAGGGGAGAGTAGGGCTAGGCAACAAGTGGAGAGAGGGGAGACGGGAGATCACCAGCGGGCGACGACGACGACGACGCGGCGGCGGCGGGGCTGTCGGGGTGGTCGCCGTTGGCGCTGGGCGCGGCCGCTTCTCCTCCCTCCAGGCCTTTGCCGCTGCCGTTCGCCTCGGCTGCCATTTGTAGCCGCCAAGAAGATCCTTCTCCTCTCCTCCTCCTCCTCCTCTTGTCGCGATCCCTCTCCTCCCTCGCTCTCGCTGCTGCCTTTTGTTCACTGGATTCGCTCGCTCGCGGTGGCCGCCGCCAAGGAAAGCAAAGCGCCCGATGCGATGCCGAATGCTGCGCTGTGCGGCGCTGTGGTTTCTGCCTTTTCCTTCTCCGACTCCCTCCTTTCCTTTCCAACATTCCTAGCCTGAGCTGTGAGGGACAGCTGGAAGAAAAAGGGAATGAATAAATAAATTTTATTCCTTTTTGTGATCGATCGGTCGGTTCGTTACTACAAATCTATTAAAATAATGCCTTTATTTAAAACGGGAAAAACAGTGCCTTCTTTATGGTACAGTAGCACTGCTGCTACTTTTGAGTTTCCAAACAATAAAAAGGAAGCAAAATAAATAAGAAAACAAAATAATAAATAAATAAAAAGGTTGGACAAGGGAGGAAGATGGGGAAGAAAAGATGAGTTATTTTGCGCTATGTTTACGGTTTTTGATTTAAATTTTTCGAATTCTTATTATTCATGAGAGAGAATATGGAGAGGCATACTCATATATAATTTTGGCCGATATAGATGAAATCAGAACAGTATCTATTATAATCAATTTGTAAATTCTATATTTTATTTAAAAGCTAATTATTATAAAAAAAATGTAAGTCCTAAAATAACTACTAAATTTTCTAGGAAGGGCTCGTCCCCAGACGTTGCCTGACGATACGTGGCACCGCACGAGTAGTGGGTGCGTTGCGGGGGCGGCTGATAATGGCAGCTGCACAAACAAACAAGGTGGTGCTGGTGGCAACGGACTCTGTGTGTGTGGGGGGTTAGATCCGGCAGAGCACTGTGCAAGGACGCGACGGGAGCCCAAGTGCGGCGGCATCGGTGGTCGGCGTCCCTCACGGCGGACACGAGCTCATTGGTCCCGTGGAATTGGGGTCAGATTCCAATATTCAATTCCAAAACCACCCAAACGGCCTTCGAATCGGAATTGCGATCCCGATTCCGCGGTTCTACCCTTGAATCAAAGATCCAGATGGCACCTTTGATTTTGTGGCAGAGTGAGGAATTTTTTTTCTCGTATTTGTTTGTATTATACATAATGGGCTAACATATTTTTTTTAAATTTAATTATGCTAAATAAACCTCTGTCAGCTACAGTGTTTTTTCAGCCAGCTACAGTGCTTTTCAGCCATAAGCCACCAAAAAAAGCCCAAATGAATATGTTTAATCATGCAGAAAGGGCTAATAAAGCGTGTTGGAGGCAGGGTTTTGGATACCGGTCCCTTTTTTTCTAGAGGGGGCCGATACAAGCGACGCAAATTTTCGGTGATTTTCAGTTTGAAAATTTCCAAAAAAATTGATTTTCAAACAAATTTGGCCAATAATCAGTGAAAATCGATTTAAAATATCGGCCGAAATTTTTAAAAACCAATTTCGGCCAAAAAAATACAATCTTCTATATTTGACAAAATTCATGTAAAATAGCTTTTTAGAGCCGGTTCCGGTTTGTAATTTTACCAGGGTCGGTATAGCGAATAAAAAGAAAATTGGGTCAATTAAACCATGGTTGGAGGGGGGTGACTCAATAAACATCTGGGAGGATCAATGGATCCCAACTACTTGTTCGACGAAACCTCTTGTTCGCCTCCCTGACGCTACTGCTTCCAAGATGAGTGAGATTATGCATGCTGATGGACATGGATGGAATGAGGAGCTAATCAAATCGATGTTTATTCAGTTAGATGTGGATTCCATCCTACAAATCAAATTGGGAGGCAATCTATCTGAGGACATCACAGCTTGGGCTTATGAAAGGAACGGGTTACGTTCTGTCCGTTCTGCATATCGTTTGTTGAGAGAGGAGCAGATGCAAGCAGAGATAGCAGTCCAGAGCATCGCTTCCTCGGACGGGGAGACACAGCTCCTTTTGCAGCTGAAAGTAGCCCCCAAGGTGGCGAGTTATTCATTACTTGTTACCATCAAAGGAGTTGTGCCGTCGTCATGTGGTACATGAAAGCTATTGCGAGGACTGTGCGTTGCAAATATATTCTAGAGGCAATTATATTGGTGATTAAACTGTTTCAATCACGTTGTGTCGTCCACATTGATTCGATCACATTATGTCAACCATATTGTTTTGACTACATTGACTCGACCACGCTGTTTCGTTATGTTCGTGATCTATTGGATAATATGTTATCTTGTCCTTTGAATAATATCGTTAATATTTATTATCGAGTATGTGACTTGACTGTGAAACTCTATATTTCTGCGATGATTATTTTTAAACGATGTCTAGTCGAAAACATATGATGACATATATGAATAAGACTAGCATATGTATTTGTTGATGACCATGTTTCACAGGTCATAGACATGAATATAGATATGATCAGAGAGCGACTCTTCCATATGATGAGACAGCTCAAGCTTGTCAACGACAATGACCACCGTGCTCCTCAAGCAAACGATCCATCTTGATGAAATGTATTAGATAGGCTTGGTCCAGGTGGGTGCACTAATCATTATTTGATAAGCAATAGACGACCACATTCTCCAACTAGTCATGATAATAGCCTTAACGTGTCAACATGACTTGGACCTTATACAAGGTGCAAGGCTTGCTCACCCGGACTCAAAGATGTTACCTGGCTGGAGAAATTCAAGCCAAGTATTTTGGAAAGTTTTGATGGCATGCAGAACCCCTTCGAATTTCTCTAGATCTACACTACCACCGTCCAGGCTACGAGTAGTGACAAAAAGATAATGGCAAGCTATTCACCTACTTTGTTGAAAGTCTATGCTCGAACATGGCTTTTTAATCAACCAGAGAATTCCATTTTTAGTTGGTAAAATCTTTGCCTTGCTATTCTAAACAACTTTAAAAGTTGTTACACTAAACTAGGGAAGGAAGACGATTTACATCACCTTTGTCAAACCTCTATTGAAAATTTATGCCAGTTTGTTAAGAGATTTGTAGAGGTTTGTAATACTATTCCCAACCTTACTGATGACTCAGTGATTCGACTTTTAAATAGGCAGCACGATATGAATGATTCACAAAAGATCTCAACATTCACCCACCAAGAACCATGTCAGAACTGTTCAACATGGCCGACCGCTATTCCGATGTGTATGAAGTTGTGGAGTGGAATTGCTTGGTCGACAATGGCAACACTCCACTTCAACCTATTCTTGATGGAGTCAGAAAGAAATATTCTAACAAGTCAACTAGGTCGGAGAGCTACAAGAGGAAGCATAAGAAGGTTAAGTCAAAGTCCTCTTCAAGGGAGGTCATGATCGTCGAGCATCAACTAAAGGGATGTCGTGATCGTCGAGCAGCAACTAAAGTACAACAAAAGCAAAGGGCCTTAGAAGAAGCAAGGTGTTCATCAAAATGACCAATTAGGGTCAAAAGGCTCTGGTATGACTAGTGGTAATGGCTACTGGTGTTCGTTTCATAATGCACCTGACCATGGCCTGCTTAACTACCATACTTGGCAGAAGTGTAGGGACTAGTTAGGGGTGGAAAATGGTAACGGATAATTCGTTTTATCCGATATTCGTATCCAAGAAAACACGAATATGGTAAGCAAAATCCGTATGCGAAAATATTCGTATTCGTATTCAAAAATATTCGCATCCGTATTTGAGAGTATTCGCATTCGTATTCAAGAATATTCGTATCTGTATTCGTATTCAAGACTATTCGATTCGTATTCGATCCGTTTCTAGAACCCATGAAAAATCCGTTCAAATTTTGTGATTCAAAATTTGAATTTAGGCGGTTTAAAACCGATAACCGGTCAAAAACCGGTGAAATATCGGCAAAACCGCTAGGAATCCATTTTATCCGATATTCGTATCCGAGAAAATCCGTATTCGAAAATATCCGTATTCGTATTCGAGAATATCCGTATTCGTATTTGAGAATATTCGAATTCGTATTCATTTTAAAAATATGGATTCGTATTCGTATTTGAGACTATTCGACCGTATCCGATCCGTTTCCACCCCCTAGTAGGGACGCATTTTACTCAGGCAAGGACCGATGCCCACCCTGCCTAAAAGTGGTGGATCAAGTAACACCAAGGATGCTGATGGGGATAAAGACATGCCATTTTAGGGTACAGAAAATCATGTCAATGTCATCTTCGAGGGGGGGTATGCTGCCTAATCATTAGAAAGGCAGTTCAAGACTACCTAGTAAGAGGTTAACATTGTTAACACCCTCCCAAGAAAACCAAGAATTTTGGACACATTTAGCCCTGTAGCACGGAGATATTCCAAATGTAGCCCCCTCAGCGAAAAAATTTCGCTTCTGGCCCTTCGCCCGACCGCGGGACCGCGCCGACGCAACACCTGGCCGGTCGTGCATGTGGTACCGCACGACCGCACTGTAGCTGGGTCGTGCGGTACCACACCGCACGACCACCCTGTACACGCCCCTGACCGCACTTTTTCATTCCTGACCGCAAGACCGAGCCCCCCAGCGCGCGATTATTTTTTGCCGACCGCATGACTCCCACCCGACCGCACGATTCCCTCTGCCGAGCGCACGACTGTTTAGGGTTTGTTGTCTGTTTAGGGTTTGCAGTGGTGCGGGAACAGTAATGTTTATAAGTTTTGTAAATTTTGTAGTTGTAAATCGGAAAACAATTTGATAAAATTGTAAAAAAAAGTTTATGTTG
The DNA here is from genome assembly GCA_017311315.1 of Dendrocalamus latiflorus. Lineage (NCBI taxonomy): Eukaryota > Viridiplantae > Streptophyta > Magnoliopsida > Poales > Poaceae > Dendrocalamus > Dendrocalamus latiflorus. The sequence goes on from CM029656.1 coordinate 4,140,553, forward strand.
ATTATAAGTTGTAGAGGCATAAAAAATTTTGGTAATTGTTTTAGGAACGATTGAGTGTAGAACGATCGATATATAAAGTGGTAAGTGACTATTAGGGTTTGGTCTGTTTTTAGGGTTTGCAATCCCTGTGATTTTTGTATGTGTTTGTCAATTTTGTAGTTGTAAGCTGGGAAAAAATCTGATGAAGTTGTAATAAAAGTTTATGTTCAATGTAAGTTGTAGATGCATAAAAAATTTTGGTAAATTTTTTTAGGAACGATTGAGCGTAGAACGATCGATATATAAAGTGGTAAGTGACTTTTAGGGTTTGGTCTGTTTTTGGGGTTTGCAATCCCCGTGATTTTTGTATGTTTTGTCAATTTTGTAGTTGTAAGCTGGGAAAAAATCTGATGAAGTTGTAATAAAAGTTTATGTTCAATGTAAGTTGTAGATCCATAAAAAAGTTTGGTAAAATTTTTTTAGGAACGATTGAGCGTAGAACGATCGATATATACAGTGGTAAGTGATATTTTGATGGTAGTGAGAATTCGTGTACGGTGAGAACCGGTATGTTAATATTGTTAAATGAGGTGCTACGTGAATCATGGAATGCGAAAAGACGAGATATTAAACTTCATAATACAGCTGGGCTTAACATGCCGCGTACATTTTTATTACATGCATAACATATAGCATGATATGCGATTAACCCACCCAACTGCTCGTACGACCTACTGTGTGGACCGGGGCCACTTTCCCTTGCTTGCCCGCTTGGCGTTGAACTCCTCCGCGACCTTTTTTGCCTTAGCCGTCATTTCTCTCTTTCTCTCGCGCTCCTCTCGCGAGCCTCCCGCTCCTTACGCGTGCACGCTTCGAGATGAGCTTGCATTTCGCGTTGTATACGCAAGGTGTGCTCATTCTTGCGGCGCTCCTCCTCCAGCAACTCCTTCTCCTATTTGACATTCCACTCCTCGAAGTCGAGGGTCTATTGGTCCGCAGGGTGGATATCAAGATCGATCCATTTGCGGTAGCCACATAGGGGCCCCGGAGACTGTAAAAAGAGGGGAGAGATTGTTAGTGCGTGCTGTGAAGGAGAGAAGGTAGGGGAAAATGGTGCATGTGGTCGTTACCGGTTGCCGATAGGTTGCGGTGTCAAAACGACGGTTGGGGTAGTCACTGGAGTAGTTTGCGCAACCCTAGTAACGCATACCTAGACTGATGCGGTGCTTAGACTTGAAGAACTTGCACGTGTCCCAGCACCAACAAAGGGGGTGTCTCCCCCTCAAGTGGGAGTTGCGGCGAACGCTCGGTGGGGACGTCTGGGATAGGGTTGTTGCTACGCGGCCGCTCATTGTGGGGAGCTGACCTCGTAGCCGCAGCACAGCAGCCCTTGCTTGTCCTCGCAAGCGGGGGGAGCTGATCTCGTAGCCGCAGCAACCCTTGCTATCTTGCGGGTCTCCTCCCATTCTGCCTTCTTGCGGGACTCCTCCCTAGCCTTCCTAATTTTCTCATTTATGTTGTCCGCGAATTTTTGCCATTCCTTTATATTCTTGTTGTTCATCTCGACGTGGAGAAGGAAGGTATGATGTAGTGTTAGATTGTGCAGTGTTCTCTTGCAGATGCATTGCAGCTCATTTTATAAGCCAAAGGGTAGGCATGTGATTTATTTTTGGTCGCTGCGCAAAGCTGCCCTCTTTTATCATGTCACCTGGCAAAGGTCCTCTCTTTTGTCATGTCTCTGCACAAAGCTGCCCTCTTTTGTCATCTCACTGAGCAAAGTTGGCCTATTTTGTCATCTCACTGAGCAAAGCTGCCATATTTTGTTATCTCACTGAGCAAAGCTGCCCTCTTTTGCCATCTCACTGAGCAAAGCTGCCCTATTTTGTCATCTCACTGAGCAAAGCTGGCATCTTTTGTCATCTCACTGAGCAAAGCTGGCATCTTTTGTCATCTCACTGAGCAAAGCTGGCCTATTTTGTCATGTCACTGCGCAAAGCTGCTGTCTTTTGTCATCTCACTGAGCAAAGCTACCCCGTAATGTCAGGTCACTACGCAAAGCTGTAGTCTGTTGTCATCTAACTGAGCAAAGCTGCTCCGTTGTGTTATTTCACTGGGCAAAGCTAGCCTATTTTGTCATGTTCTTGCACAAAGCTGCACTCTTTTATCATGTCACTGGGCAACGAGGAGGTCGTGAACATATGAAGCTCTTATGATCCTACATGTTGCTGGCGAACCTGAGCTGCATATGTGCGTGCCACTACCACGACGACCAGCCACGTCCGAGGCGGCCCCCTCAGCAACACTCCATGTGGGTGCCACGAGGCTCGTTTGGCATATAGGGAACAGATGTATTGTTGTACCTTGTACCAGTACGCACGCTTTCTTGCCTTCGTTGTTGTGTTGATGGTGTGGGGTCCAAACTTGTGTTCTCTTTCAATATTTTGTGTACGTGCAATGTATGTGTGTAGAGACCCGAATATGCAAATCCGGACTCTCCTGTGTATTCTGCACTAGTCCAGGATCACGCTAGTGCACACAGTATAAACAAAGATGAAATATCGACCATATCACGATTTACTAGGAAAAGACTCAAATATTATTAATAATTATAAGAGTACGACCTTATGGCCAAGCTTACAATTAATAGCCTAAAGGCTTAAAGAAGCTAGCAGCGGAAAACCAGAAATAAGCGTAGTAGCCACTCGACATGCCCACAGGCAATCGACTGGGGAGCAAAGTCCTAATCCGCAAAGTCGTCGAAGTATCCTCCTTCAAGTAGCTCCTGCTGATCTGGTCCTTCTTCCCCAACTGAGCAAATATGGATGAAGCCGTGAGTACATAGAGTACTCAGCAAGTCGTTTGTAACAAAGAATGCAATATAGTATGCAAGGCTTACCAAAGGATGGCTGAAAGGTTAATTTTGCAGAAAGCAATAATTTAAAGTAAATACAATAAATAGATTGAAAAAGTGAACTTTAGAAAATGATAATAAATAAGTAATCAAAGGAATTGAGACAAACCCCAAGTAAACTGGTCCAATGAATCACCCACGAACCAAGATTTTACACAATGAACCACCAGTGAACTACCCATTCACTTAACCCAACCAAGATTTTATGAAAACTCTACCCCTCGTGTGAAATCACCGAGCATTGTCCATGACCGAGGACACGGCTATTCGAATAGTTTTACACTCTGCAGAGGTTGTACAACTTTACCCACAAGACATGATATTCTCATATTGCCACGCGATTGACACACTTCCTTTGGTGTGCGGCGGAGAAATCATGACAAGGCCTTTACAATGTTCAATTTCAACCCAGTTCCGCCTCGCTAAGGTTTCGCCTCACACCCCCTCTTGCGCCAATGTGGATCCATGGCTCCGACCACACCACATTCATCCCAATGACGGAACCGAAATTGAAACATCACAAATTAATCAGCCATGTCCATCCCATACTGGACATGTGGTTGTACGGTAAGGCTCAGATCAATGGCGCAAAAAGTTAAGTCCTTAAATGTACCCAGGCGAAGCATCCACATCCCAATGTGCCAACAGCACCCCCTTTACTGCACGATCATTCGTCCAGGTGAAAACCAATTTTGTATAACCAACACCAATGACACACCAATGTCATGGCACATCAAATTTTATAACTGTGGCTAACCACCACGTTCCAGTATATCATTAAGTCAAGATCAATTAATACATGTGATGATATACCCAACGTTACTATAAGCATGGCTAAGCAATTTAAACGTACACCCCATGTGACAACTAGTATTGCATCACTAAATAATTTCCCATCCTATGGTGACAATAGAGTCATGGTATCCAAATTATCAAGGAGGAAATAATCAATTAGGTCATTAACTACCAATACAAAGGTTTATAATAAAATAGCGATGCATGATAATTTAAAACAAAATAATACATAATAGATTTGAAAACTAGGTTCAACATGATCAAAGGACACGACTTGCCTTGGCCTTGCTCAGTTAAGAATTCTTGATCTTCAAATCTTGCTTCAGCTCCTTCGAAAGCGTGATCTAACGAGAGAGGAAACGAGACAAAACACAAAAACAAATTCAAATGAACTCCAAAAACTGCAAAACCAGAACCAAAAGGTAGAGCTCAATTTTATATGAATTTAGGAAAAAGAATCGGGTCAATCGGAGTTAGGACGAAGGAGAACGAGCGATCTAAAGTTTGCCGGGGCGAGAAAATGCTGAAAAATAGCAAAAGTTAATGTTTATCCGAGAACAGTACTTTTGGAGTGAAAGCTATAGCCGGCGAGAGGAGGCATGGGGGGTGAATCTAACTAGCAAAATGGGTTGCCAGGGACCTAAGGCACACATAGGAAGCGACGACATGCCAAACGGAGCACGGTGACGGCACGGGCGGCTACAACGACATGGGTAGGAGAGAGGAATAAAACTCGGGCATACGACATGGAGAAGTAGGATGAGCATGGGCTAGAACGCGGCTTGACGAAGTTAGGAAAATTGTCGGCTCGGCCAGAAACCTATCGGAGACGGCGCAATCGACGTTTGAATGACGTCGGGAAGGAAAAAGGAAAAACTTAATATCTTGGTGCTCGGTGAACGAAATCTAAAACCACTTGGAGGGTAGCTACTTGGGATGGTTTGGCACGATGTGACGCGAACGTATTGGGGAAAACACCACCGAATAGATGGGGACACGAGATGCCATTGGCGGCCAAGGCGAGGTTCGATGGCAAAAATTTGTGGAGGCTTTTTGGGGAAAAGGAAGTGAGCACAGCGTAGAACGCGGCAAGACAAGTCTAAGAAAAATTACGGCAAGGGCTAAAGTTTACCGGAGGCGACGAATCGACGTCGGGAAGCGCTCTTGACCTAGATTGGGGAAAACTCGATCCCGGGAGATTGGCTACAGCAAAACCAAATTAACTTGGCAAGAAGGTAGATGGCACATAATGGCACAATGTGACGCGAAAGGACCACCAAATTAACTCGGGAAGCCATGTTTTGATGTTTGGAAGACAAACATTTTTTGCTCACGAAGAATAACCCGAGCAAACTCCTTAAAAGATATAAGCTCACTACATGCGGTAGGCTGAGCATTTTCAAAATTTTGCTGCTCCTTTCCAACCAAATGAAACAACAATTTGTTTAACAGATGTACAAGTACTATCTACGGTCGAATTTACAGGGGAAGTCGAGTTGTCGAAACTCCTTCCACTCCTGGCGAAAATAGATGAGACTCTCTTCATTACGCACGTCAAAAGTATTCCGGTATGCAATTCTATCTCAGCCACAAATGCTTACTCATAATTCTAATACTTCACCCTTTCTACAATACACTGGGCAATACTGAATTTTCACTGTTTCTAATGTTTTGCTCAGACCATCCAAGAACTACACCGAGTATGTTTTTATACCAATAATGCTAAATATGTCCAAGAACTAGACCGAGTATGTTTTTTATACCAATAATGCTAAATATGTCTAAAATTGGCCAGAACATCACCATGGCAGCCATCATGTTCTTCATGTTGTTGTGTGGGTGGGTGGGGGGATCAAATCAAAAAAAGGTGTTGAAGTATAAGTGAATTGCTCATCTTTCCTCATCAGCTTAAGTTTTTAGGTGAACTGTCTGGTGCATGAAACTCAATATGGTATCAGAGCCAAGAGGTCTCGAGTTCAAGACCTGGCTGACGCAATTAAAAAAATTTAATTGCAATACACTTCTATTCCACGTATTAGGTCTATGGGAGCTTACACGTGAGGGGGAGTGTTGAAGTATAAGTGAATTGCCCATCTTTCCTGATCAGCTTAAGCTTTTGGATGAATTGGTTGGTGCATGAAACTCAATAAAAGGGAAGGGAAGGCAAAGAACAGGAAGGGAATCGGGCAGGCCTGTTTTGCGGCTTTTACCTTCCTTTTAATCCATGGATCCCACAAGAGGAAACCAAGAGAAACAAGTACAAGCTGAACGCAACTGGACAGAAAAAGGAATGGAATTCTGCAAGTTAATAGTTCTAAGAAATCTTAACTATCAGTTTCTGTTCTTCATTCACATGCAACTCCTTGGGCATATGTTCGTCCAGCAGCTTCTGCTCACATATGTAATCAGTTGCAAGAAAATTAAGCGAGCCGTTAATTAGCAAATGGTCACAAACGCATGATCACAGTTCCCTGTTAACTGTGGATAATTAAGCATGAACAATTGATTTCCTTATTGTAGCAGGGAGAGACATCGGGTAGCAGGCACGACAAAAAGATCCAGCGTTTCAAGAGTACGATTGAGGGACTCGAGGAGCAGATCCGGCTTTTCAAGAGTACGATTGAGGGACTCGAGGAGGAGATCCGGCGTCTCAAGACTGACATAAATAAATATTGAGGGATGCTCGCGAAAAGGAGAAGCATCGGACGAGCGGCAACAAATAAATCAAGGCCGCCTGCATGCATGCTCTCGATCGATCCAGCAGCCTCCGCGTCGAAATATATATTGGGAGTTGTATTACTCTACCACCCCGACCCCTCGCACCCCGCTATTTCAGTGTGGTTTGTATTTATTTCTGTGTTACTACATGTATATACTCTCTCCAGTCCAAACTAAACATCGAAGTTACTAGCGGTATGGTTTCCAACTATTTGCTTATAAGCAATGTTTTCCATCAAATAACTTTAATAAATGATGATGGTATGTACAATTGCTTAAAAAGAGGTGTACAATAAGTAGAGGCAAACTATATAAAAAAACCAAGGTACTAACTCTGATTGTCCTCCTACGTCCATAAAGCTAAAAACGAAGTCTATTTTGAACTGAAGGAAGTGGTAGTCTTAATTAATTACCAATGGCACTGAGGAAGTGGTAGTCTTACTTAGCAATGGTGCCACTTCAGCAAAGCTGTACTGATTGAGAATGTGCTAGCCGATCTTCAACTTCGAGTTCATGAAAGTGGTCACTACATCAATTTGTATAAATTATTATAAGAGTTTCATACTATTGCTGTTTTGATTGATTGATTAGTTTTCTTACTATAGCCGATCTTCATATTGCACGAAATTGTGTGAGTTGAATGGGCTGGCAGGTTCGGGAGAACTTCACGTAATGCATAAACTTGCTGTAGTCTCTCTTTATGCACTGCTTGTAATATTGATTTCTGAGCGTTGGAAAATCACAAACAGAGCCAACCTCCTTTGTCTTGTGATGGAATGAAAATGAATGAGTAGCACCATTCGTTTTGGCTTATGGCTTCTGGTTTCTAGTTTACTATCTCTTGATTTCGTCTTTTTCTAACTTTATGCCTTTTTTTGGCCATTTTTGCCTTTTCCTGTATCATTTGCATTGTTTATTATGGTTAACCTGTTTTTTCTATTTTAGTTTTTTTAAAATTTAATTACGTCAAATAAGCTACTATCAACTATAGTACAAAATAAACTAGCTACAGTATAAAATAAGTCATAAGCTAGTTTATTTCAGCCGAACTGAGCGGCCCTTAAGTATTGTGACAAGCTGCTAACTGCTGAAATTATTGGATGTATGGAATTTGTGTGTTTCTTGGAGGTATGTAATTGGCTACTCGATTTCTGAAACATACATTGAGATGCTTCTTTCTACTCTAGGTCATGTATTCTAGAAAAACAAAACGTTGAGTGCTAGTGCTGTCTATTTGCCCGGAACACAAGAAATTGAAGGGTCCTTCTATTGTGATATCCATTCACCATTGTAAAAATTTACCAATATAACATAGAAATGCAAGAACGATTGAAACATGCATGCAGTGGGATTTGGCGGAAGAAAGAACGAGCCAAGCTTACCGGGGAGCCCAGGAAGACGATGCGCTTGCGGAGGAGCATGCTGGTGGTGTCCATCTCCTCCAGGCACGCCTTCCTGGTTTTCCCATCCGTACGAGAGCGTGCGCCGCCTCTGATGCGCGGACAACCGCTCTTGGCCCGGCCAGCCCTCCAGCAGCACGAGTTGGAGGTTAGGAACAGGGAAGATGGCGAGTTAGAGGAGGAGGACCAGGAGCCCCCGGGAGGGTCCGATCCCCATGGCTTCTCACACCTGGAGAGGCCATGCCGCTGTCCTGGTGCCACGAACCGCACATCAGGCGAGGCAGAGGCGCCGGACACCACCACGGCTGGTGCCACTGCGACCGACCGTAGGGACACGGCGGCCGCGGCAATCCCTCATCACACCACGTTGGGCCGCCGCAACGTGATCACACTAGATGGACCGTACCGTGTCGGCCAGGAGCCTCAACCACACGCCTAGCCATAGCCCGCTAAGCTCACGGGCTATACATGTCAGTCTGGGTCCATTTGGCCCAACAGATTAAGGAGGCCTGTCTGGCTTATTTCAGTCTTAAAATTTTGAAAATAAAAATAATTTTAAAAATTTTATAGTATTCGACACCGTGTCTAACGGACCAAATATGCCTAATAGGGCGCTATCATGCCTAATAGGCTGGGGCTAATGCGCTAAACCTATCTATTCGTGTCTATTTGTGACGTGCCTGATAGCCGTGTTCGTGTTGGATTGTGACTAACAGGTTAAACGTGTCTAACAGGTAAAATGGATTGCCATCGTGCCTGTTCGTGTTCTGCTCATGTTGACCGTGCTTGGGCCAGCACTATTCATGCCATGTCGAGTCGACAAGTTGGGCTGAGGTGGCGACCTAAGTATGGCCCAATGCATCGTACCGTGCCAGTCTAACCCATTTATATCTAGGTCGTGTTGTACCTAGGCTAAATCAATAATACCGTGTTTCGGGCCGCACATCCCATTTAACCACCTCTATCCCCATTCCACTCTCAGAAACCTAACCCTGTGAACCTACGGCGGGGCCGATGGCTCTAGTAAATCCAGCCAGCCGGATATGAGTGTGTACCTTACTTTAAGCTCACTAGGTTTACCTAAGGCCCCGTTTGGCAGAGCTCTAGCTCTAGGAAATCTGTAGATTTCCTAGAGCTGATCATCTGTAGCTCTAGGAAATCCTGGATCTAGAGTTGTAGGCATGTTAAGTGCATTTACATGACTCATTTCATTTATATTATATATTAAATAAAAATATTTAAAACACTTTAATTTAGTCAACAAACTACAGATATCTTGGAGCTAGAGCTGTGCCAAACGGTGCCTAAATTACTCATGTGCCATGTATTTTCTTTACCATTTTAGCCCTAACAGGATTATACTTCTTGTACTACTAGGTGTAGTATAACTTAAATCTTAATTACCTGATTTGAACTATTGAATGAAAAAGAATAAACGGTCCCTATTGAATTGAGTGTACGGTAAAAGAGCTCTCGCCCAAGAAACTGCGCTGAGACCACGGTTTTCAAAATCGGATGCCAAAAACGAAAAAATTTCACCGGTGGAAAACTTTATTGGGGAGTTGCCGATAATTCCGATTTCCCTGAAAATCGGATGATTTTTGGCCGAAAACAAATCCCTGGTTGAGACTGAGGAATACATGATTTCGTGCCTTGTGGCGGTGGCTAATGATACCATTTGAGAATGTGGAATTCCGCAGTACATGCTGAAATTGTACTGTTTCCTGCAAAATTCCTCCCTTACTGTGAGTTCTTAGCCTTGCTCCTTCCTTCTGGTAATTGTCCCAAAAGCTAACTCTAGCAACGATTCGGCATATCAACAGCTTGTAAGACATGCAGAGTTAAAGTTCGGAAGTTTGCCCAGCTCACTTTTTGAAGGCACTCTTCAGTGGTCAGGAGAGACGATTCGGCATGTCTACGTAAGAGGCGGATAATGGCTATGGCCCTGTTTTTTTAGCTTCTAAAAGCTGCTTTTCGGCTTTTCTATAGTAACTAGCTTTTAAACGGAGTATTTTTTTAAAATAGGGTCTACTAGTTAATTGTAGTATATACTTTACTGACTTCATTTATATTGGTAAAAACCGTATCTGAGTTTTTGTTACTCTGTAATCTCTCGTACAAACAGCCCAAAAGTCACAAGCCGCAGCCAAAAGCCACAAGCCACAGCCAAAAAGAACAGGCCCAACGTTCAAAACTCTGAAACTTGTATCAGACATGCAAAATTCTGAACCCCCAAATGTCTAATGCGCAGACAAAAGAGTGAGCAATTATGTTCAGCAACCAAGATTTCACAAATCCAGACAATATTCATTCACAAACTTGAAATACTGAGTACATAGAAAGGAACATAGCTAGAATAAAGATTACACAGCTAGAATGTACAACAGCAGCACATGACATACTGAGTCCATAGAAAGGATTCAACATATCCGTAGAAAGGTTTTTGAGCCGTCTACAAAAAACGTCTGTAATCATAAATATATAAATTCAAATGATTTAGAAATTATCTATGATGACGGTTTTGAATCGTCCATGATAATCCTTTGTGTGGCCGTGTCGGTTGCAATATTTTCAGTGGTGCAGCGATCTGACGATGGTTAGAAAATAAGTTCAGGTCTCCCTGTCATAACAACAACAGCTAACTGCCGCTCGATCGATCGCGATACCAGGGCACTCAACAGAAATTGGATTAAAAAGGTTTTGAATTTGGTGATTGCAACGTGTGGCTTGCGATCGATATAGTACTATCATGCACCTCCATGCATGTCGCTAGCTAATCAGTGGTGGTGAGCTAACGGCCACGTACACCCACTGTGCATGATCATGATCGAGTGCCACCTGAAAGTTCTAACGATTCTGACTATAGATTCGGTGCACAACATACGCCGTGTTAAACTCCAACGTATAAGGCATGTTAAACTCACACTACATCTACTGTACTGTACTTTGACTTCATATATAGATAGCTTGAGATATTTGAGCGGTCAACAGGAGTTGAAAGTATAAACAGTATACGCTTGTTTTTTTACTTCATGGAGTAGTGTGACTTCATATATAGATAGGGTTTGTTAATTAATTAATGCACTGCACATTCCGATACAGGACTTCATATGTAGATAGGGTTTGTTAATTAATTAATGCACTGCACATTCCGATACAGGACTTCATATGTAGATAGGGTTTGTTAATTAATTAATGCACTGCACATTCCAATACAGTACGTGTTGACTAATAATCCCCATATTATACCCGGGGATTCCCGGCCGCCGAGCCCCTCCACGTCGCCCCCAGCGCTCCCTCGGTCGGCGCGTGGAGGCAAAATTCGCGTACGGTCGGGGAGCCGATTTCTCTGTATTTTCCGAAAATTACGTAAAGGTTCTTTTTCCTCGCGAAAAGGTCTCTGCCAGTTTTGTTTTTTAAAAACACCCTTCACTTCACCGAAATTTCGTATCCTTTGCAGGATAGTGCCCCGCGGTTTTTTAAATTACGTACGGGTCCTCGTTTAGTTACGTACAGTCCCTCGATTTTTTACGAAAAAGACCTTTGTCTTTTCCGAAAACACGCATGTCTCCTCGATTTTTTTAAAAAACTTCTCACGAATTTGTGCCTCTTCTATTTCGGTCAACACGGTGGCTGGCGTGGCGTCGCGCCACGCCTACGTGGTTAGTTATCATCATGCAGCGAGGCATACATACGTGCAGATAAACAAACTCAATAGTCAAATCACACATGTACTATGCGTTTTTAAATTAAGAAGAGGTTTACTAAGAATGATGTTACTTAATTAAGCATATCATTAGGAACTGAGCCTAGCTCTGTTAATGAGAGGTGTGAGTGTACTCTTTCACCATCTAAATTCAAGTTCTCTTCTACACAAATTTAGGTAATTTTCTTCTTAATTAAAAAAACCTAATCTCTCCTAGGTATTCTCGTTTTCGGAGGAGCCTCTTGGGATCAGTTGGTTAGTACCACGGGTGGGGGTAGTTAATCTAGATTCGAATCCTTAATAAGTTGTGGCGTAGAGGGAGCATATATATAGGCCCCGTTTGGCATAGCTCCACCACCGACTCTTGGAGCTGTTTTGTGCCAAACGGGGTACAACAAAATAGCTCCACCTAAGGAGTCCCTTAAAACATGGTGAGACAAAAGTAGCTCCTTGGGTGGAGCTAAAAAAAGTAGTTTCACCCAGCTCCACTTGTGAAGTAAAAAAAAACAGCTCCACTTGTGAAGTGGAGCCGTGCCAAACGGGGCCATAATTGACTCTCTGAGCTCGAATCAACGTAGAGTTCGGACTTTCAGAGTGGAATCAACTTATATATACACATAAGGTACTGCAATGATTATTGTTGTTCTGAACCATCGGATCAACAGTGGAGTTGAAAGAAAAATCGAGGAAATGGGCTAATCCAACAAAACATACTTAGGTTGTTAGCAAGAGGGGGCTAATTTAGAATTTGGTTACGTAAGACCGATATGGCAACAGAGAAAAGGTGTATAGTACCTTTAAATTTTCTCTTAAGTATTTCGTTAATCTTTACTTCAATATCTATGAGAAGCTATGAAGATCAAGAAACCAAAATTCCAAAAATTCTTGGAGCTATTGAAATTTTCAGCCCATGAATAGTGATTTTAACGCTATTTCAAATCCAAAAAATCATGTAATTTTCGATCCGTCGATCCAAAAGATATGAAACTTGAACCAAAACTATTTCATAATGTTAGAAACCTATCCTAATCGAAAAACTTGAAAGAACTTAAGAGATTTGGGATATTTTAGTTCGTGAAGCTCTACTGCACCAAAACTGGCACAAAACCTAAAATTGAGCTAACTTTCAAACCAAAGCTCCAAATCACTTGAAATTTGGTATGCAGTTATGCACCTTCTCTAGAATGTCAGGAACCTATTATAATCAACAATTAAGAAAACAGTTGATAAAGTTCTGATCTTTTTTTATTTGATGCAGATTGCACCAAAACGGGTCAAAAACCTAAAACGGCGAATATGATTTGCACATGGGTTGATGATGATCAAGATAACTCTAGATGTATTTCCACATATCATAGCAAGTGAAAACTCTAAAGAAATCAAGCCAACATTTTGGCCAATCCAACCAATCAGAGCACGGTGTTGTCTTTGGCTTGTCCTCATTCAAGTGGTCGGAGCATTCAAGTGGTCGAAGTGTTCGAGCGGAGGAAGATTTCGACTACGTGCAAAGGAGGTCAACCAAGCGGTCGAGCGAGTAGTCGAATGACTTGCAGTCGAAATCTACATCTGGTAATTTAGATTACTTTTGTTCTGGTTTGAGATTTATTTTTAGGTATCAAAAAGCGAAGGCTATCATTCACCCTACTCTGATTGTGCCGTACTATCGTACACAAACTCTGAGATCCAGGGCAGAAAGCATCTAACAAGTGTTATTTGAGTCTGGGTATGCGAAACCAACAGCTCAGAGGTTGCTTAATATCTTGTAAAATTTGCCAAATCATTCATCCAAAGTTTCACTAGCAAGCATCTTAAAATTTTCATACTTCCTCTTGTACTAGTCTATTGGACTGTTTTAATTTGGGTGGTGCCCTCATGGTATGCATCGAGAGTCACCCAAATGTCATATGTTGATGAGAGGTGAGACATACGATCAAACTCATTTATACTAAAACCTTGGATGATAATGTTTCTTGCCTTACAGTTTGGCTCAACATCTAACGTATTCATAATCGTGATGTTCTTATCAGCAGGAACAACAACCTGAGTCTTAACTTTTTTTCCAAATCACATAGCCTTAAGCTTGAATATAAGACTCCATCCTACTCTTCCAAAATAGATAGTCAACCCCATCGAAGATAGGAGGTTAGGTGAAATACTTGTCTACTGCCATAGCCTCCTAAGACCGATTAAGATATATGAGAAGAGCTAACCTGGCTCTGATTCCATTTATAGGACCGATGTAGTAACAGAGGAGGATGAATGGTGTCTTTAAATTTTCTTCCAAGTATTTTCCTAATCTTTACTCCAATAACTATGAGAAGATATGAAGATCAAGAAGTCAAAAATCCAAAAAATCTTGGAGTTATTGAAAATTTTAGCCCGTGAATAGTGATTTCAGCATTATTTCAAATCCAAAAAATCATTTAACTTTTGATTCATCAATTCGAAAGAATTTGAAGGAAGTTGAGAGATTTGAGATATTTTGGTTCGCGAAGCTCTGTTGTACCAAAATCGGTCCAAAACCTAAAATTGAGTTAACTTTCAAACTAAAGCTCCAAATCACTTGAAATTTAGTATGCACATTCTCTAGGATGTCAGTAATATATTCCTGTCAACAATTAAAAAAAATGTTGCCAAAATTCCGACCTTTTTCGTTTGAAGGCAGACAACACCAAAAACTGCACAAAAAGCTAAAACAGCGAATACAACTTGCTCGTAAGTGGATTATGACCAAGATAACTCTAAATATATTCACATATATCATAGCAAGTTAGAATACCAAAAAAATTAAGCCAAAAACCCTCAGATTAAGAAATCACTTGAAGGATAAAAAAACAAAAATCGAGTTTTTTTTATAAATTTACTATCAAAGTGTCTAGATGGATGGAGATTGATTTTATGAGATTATCTCCATCTCTTATACGTCTTGGACACAACAAGATAAAGAAAAGGTAAAAGAAAAGATCAAAACAAACTAAATCAAGAGCAAATTAATCAAAACAAGAGATAGCCATAGAGATGATCAAAAATTGAATTTATTGCTGCTTGAGGAGAAAAGTTTTATAGCCACTCTACCTTGGAGGACAGAGACTACACCACAAGTATTTAACTTCTATTAAACCCTAACCCTAACACAAGAGAGCAAAAGAGAGGTAGGTTGGATGTTTAACCACAAGTCTCTATCCCAATGTCCCTTTTATAGATAGGCTAGCCAGCCACATTCACCCTATAGTGAATACTATCCACTTAACATAATAGGGGAACCTGTTAACCTCACACACACGGGTTTTACTTACACATTCACTTATGCACGTTTTTCAAAGCATATAAGCCTAAATCTGTTAGATCCTAGTTTCCGGTATTTATGCCAAACTACCAAAATACCCCTCGTTGACTCAGTCATCACCATCCATTGCAAGCAATCGCCATGCTTGCCAAATGTAGGTGTGCCACTAGCTTGCCACGCATTGACGCCAACACCAACTGGTCAGACCAGTGGAACAATGCCGATCTGACTGGCTTTTCTCCTAACCGACCAGCAACACAACCACTCAAATTTTCAAGTATACTAAATTACAATGGTTCATCACACCATAAACTAGGACCTTCTCATATGGTGCTTTAGATTAATTAGTAATTTAGTGTTAAAAACAATTGTTGTTCTGAAGAAAGTTTCACTCAAAGGATTGGCCAGGACCCCTCCTCGGCCCCAAGAAGCTTTGCCACTATTCCCAAACAAATAATTAGTGAATTACAATACGGATCCCATTATTAGCATCATATCTCTACTCCTTGAAAATATGAGTTTGTGGTCATCGGTCCGTTCTCCCTCGTCTCGTCTTAGCCGTTCGATTAAAGATTAGCCATTCAGATTCATATGTAGGTAGTTCTTCAGCTCCTCGTAGAAAAGGTTAGGCCAATGCGTAGGCCGCTGTCAACTTATGACCACCAGCGATGCTCGACCACTCCTGACCTACGATCATACGTGATGGTCGACGGCTTCCGACTTACGACGACGAAGTGTGCTCGAGGGCTCCCGACCTATGACTACGAGGTGTGGTCGATGTCTTCCGACTTATGACCACGAAGTATGATCAATGGCTTCCGACTTACTTGACAAATTTAAAAACTTTTAGAACATGTTTGTATGTATATTCTAAAATTTTTTACCACCTGTGAGTTTTTAAAAATATAGTATAATAAATTTTAAAAATTTGTAGCAACACATAGGCATTTAGCTAGTCAATTAGAAAGGTAGTAGCGCATTTCGTCTAAACGCGCTGCCATCTCTCCGCGAGGTCGGTCTTCTCCGGCACAGATGCATCACCCGGCGTACGTAGGGCCGGGGAGCTCGGGTGGGTTCCATGGATCTTCAAGCAGATTAATTCAGATCCGACCGGAGCCATGATCAGTATGAATGCATGATCCCCATCGGTATGATCCGGCCAGACGGCACGCCATGGCTTGGCGTCTCTGAGCATGTTATGCTGCGTCCGTTCAAAGGACTACAGCCACATAAATAAAGCTGTCGATCTCTTGCCCCGTTAGTAACTGCACTGCTCTCCAGGTCGCAGGCATTGTTGGATCATGGAGCCTGAAAGTGCTCTCACATTGTGCTACATTCAAGTGCAGCAGAGTTGGACCTACTCCTCTGGGATGGGAGTCAAAGCCAGGTATCTAGCTGCATGTACAGTGACGTGGTCATACTTGATCTTCTTGTAACGTGGACTTGCCAGAAAAATATAGTAAAGGGTTTGTAGATGCCGACTATTGGACAGTACTAGTGGTGCATGGATGAGACGAAACGGAAGGGGACGTGAATGAGATGCACGGCACGACAAATAGACTCGTCCTGTTCTTTTCAACTTTTAAAAGATGTTTTTTGATTTTTCTAAAGTAATTAGTTTATAAACTGAGTATTTTTTTCAAAATAGGATCTACTAGTTAATTGTAATACATACTTTACTGATTTCATTAATATCTGTTACTCCGTAATATCTCGTACAAACAGTTTAAAAACCACAAGCCGCAGCCACAAGCCACAGCTAAAAAAACAGGCCTAGATTCGGAAGTACTACTTTACGGCTTCAGAATTTTACTGTGGCCATTATATGTATGTGCGTTGATCATGGCGCGCGTACCGTTGCTGGTCCTTCGATTCACGGGCAATCCTCTCCAGCTTTTTCCTCTCTACTTTCAGAACAGCCATTCATTCTTGCGCCTGTCCGTCGATCATTTCATCTGAAAGGTAAACTTTGCTTCGCCTTCCTGTGCCATATGCAATCATGTTGCCTTTCGTTTAGGTAGCTACTCCAACTTAGCTTGGTATCTGCTGGACAAACACTAGGTCACTAGCTACGATCGATCAATCGGCTGCAGTTGGTTGCAATTGTGCGGAGAGAGTGAAAAAATCACGCTTTTTAATTCTACCCACTGCATGATCCCAATAACAATAATAATCAAGAACAAGTAAAATTGTCGCACAGAATTGCGTATTCGCCGCTAGGGCTTTTGAGTTTTGTACATTTGCTTTTGGAAACAAGATAACTTTTGTGGCGCCATTGGAAAGGTGGAAAATAGGGTATATTTCCCTGACCATAATAAAATGACCATTCTGCCAAAGAATAAAGAAGAAAATTGCTCTCTTGTCATCAATGTCGCAGATAAAATGTCGAACATCGCTGCCGTTCCTAACTGCTGTAGATCCATGACAGAGATAAAAGAGAGAAAGAAGGAGAGGTGTAGGACCGAAATGGCGACAGAGGGGGGTGAATGTCGCTCGCTTAAAAACGCCCCCGAGAGATCGAACACTGATTTTTCAGAAAGATGCAAAACACAGCACCTCACAGAAAATTAAAATTAATTTCTCTGAATTTTGGAACGCAAGTGACACCGAAAAAATCAGCATAAATCAGAGACCAACCAGTAAAAAATTCAACTGAAAATACGGCTGTTTGATCTGCATGCAAAAATGATGACACTCAGCAAAAGAAAAAAAGAAAGACACTAAAGGACAAGAATGTCAACTACTGCATGGCAAAACTTGCATCCATAATTAGCATAACAGGAACTCAATTTTGCTGTTCGTGTACAGGAGAATGGTTTGTTCGGCTTTACTAAATATATGTCGAAGCAGACCGCAAGGAGAGATGAAATCTCCTGCTGGCCGAACACAGTAACAGCCCAGCCGAGTACACCAAAAAGGATTGCACAAATTAACAAACAGAGCAGCCAAAAAGGAAGTTGGAGGGGATCTCTGCAGCTTCCAAACAACTTGATTGGGGAGTACTGCGCTGAAGATGGCAGCCAACAGGAGAACTGAAATGCAACTGAAAATAGCCTCTCTACAGGAACCAAATTCAGACCAACTTAACACAAGAAAATTGATGGAAATTAACTCATCACTAAAGGCCAAGAAAATGAGGCTATGAACCAAATAGCAATGCTGACATTTGGACAAGAGAACACAACCAGAAGTTCATGAATTTCAGATTGAGCCCAAAATCTGAAAATTACAGGATGCTACACAAAATCTCAAATTGTTCCTCCATCTTTAATCATATGGCCATGATACTTTGCAAATGTGTTAGGAATACCCATGGGCTACTCCAGACCAAAAATCATGCCATCACAAAGAGGGAAACAGGATCTAACCCAAAACCCTAGAAAGGACTGCAAACTTCAAAGAGAAGGCCAAAGATTCAAATTACTTCATGGTCTCAAATCCTTTGCTAACAGGATTTTGCAAATAAGTTAGCAATAGCAAGAGGATCACTCAGACCAAAACTTAGCCCATATAACAAAGGGAATCAAAAACTACTTAGAACCCTAGAACAGGCAAGTGAAGAACAGGGGAGGTCCAAAGAGAAATCTGAGATTAAAAGGAGTTTGCTCTTAGGGGAACCTGACCAAATGGTCTAAAACTAACATCCCATCATCAAGCAACCCATTTTTCACCTCCAAGGCAAGAACCAACAAGAAACTCAAAATCTCATAAATCACCAAAATGAGGCATCGAAGAACAGAGAGACTGAAATAAGAGAAAACTTCAGATTTCATTCATTGGATCAAAAGAGGAGTCCCGATGACACGATTACAGATAGAGGACACGATTACAAGACTCTCAATCCAACTCCTCACCCTCTCCAACTCAAGAACACTCAACCATACATCTTTGATAGAAGGAGGGAATGAACTCAACCAGGCACACACCTAGAACACATCGTAGAAGAGGCCAACCAGAGGGAGCACTGCTCTGTGTCCTCCAACCACTAAAGAGCCAAAGCTAAAACAACCTCTAAAGCCTATTTTGACTCCACCAACCCTTGAAGTGCTCAAGGAGGACATGCAGCCCCTCCTCTCCTTTTATAGCCCATGGCTAACGGGTCTCCGCCCCGTTACGCCGGCTAAACCTAACGGAGCCCGCTCCCGCCTGTGCAGCCACGCGAATTTCCCGATTCGCCCCTCGTGCACCTTCCGGGAAGCTTCCGCGCTCCTTGCCTCGCACGCCTCGCAACCACCTCGAGTCCACGTCGTCTTCGACACATCCCGACCGTTCTGACCTCAGCGCCACCTGCGCCTAGTCCGGTCCACCGTGTCTCGCCACGACTTCGCCTCGACGTCCTGCAGCCACACAGACAAGAAACACGTCAAATAGCACCGCTCGATACATGAAAGCGTAAATAACATCATACTTACCACTGAAGAAGTCCAGACCTGTCGAATCATCAGAATATGCAACCTAACCCGATACGACCAAGTTTGACCTAAACGACCGAGTCCGTCGCACCACGTACCGACTAGACTCCGACACAACTCAAACCAAACTCGACTAGCAAAACCAAAGTCAAATACTCATCATACACATGTGGTCACCTCTACATGGTTCATCAATCTCCCCCTTGATGAGTATATTGACAAACCCCGAAAAAGCGCAAAGAAGAGTTTGAGTTTGACAAAACCAACATGGTCCAAAGAAGGGAATGAAACAAATGACCATGTCGACAGAAGGAACACTAGAGCAACAAATGAAAGAGCAAATTGTTCTCCAAAGCTCTAAAATGATCCCAACTAGCTTTTTTTTTTACTCTATTCTCCCCCTTTTGGCAATAAACACATCAAGAATGCAAAGGCGAGAATATGACATGTCAATGGATGGAATGGCTGAAGTTTGATTATTCGAAGCATTTAGAGCCATGAGAATTATCCAATATGACCAACAAGTACTACACCAAGCCATAACTGAATAAACGCTATCTAGATCATGACAACATATATATAAGCCAGCTAGAGCACATAGATGACAATCTGAAAATGAGGTGCATTATGTGAGCAAGTCAAGTCATCAAAGAGCAAAGTCTAGCTAGAGACATCCAAGGATGATGCAGGCCATGTCAATAAGCTAAGCGTAACTACGAAGCTCAAATAGAGTCCAAAGAGAATGCTATATACTCAAGAATGAAACATTTGTTAAAGTACTTGGTTCTTGTTGTAGCTTAAGCAAATTGAGCACAAAATGACATATTTTCTTTTGAAATTCATGGTTGTTGCCAACCAGATTTTGTTTTATCATGTGCTAGACCTCAAGCCTTATGCGACTACTTCAAGCGATAAGCTTAAGAAGATAGTCTAGGTCATCCAAAACTCCCCCTAAGTTCATGCCAGGTGCAATGGCAAGCCGTCTCATAGGAGAGAATTGGTGAGATCAGTTTTTTCGCACAAAAAGAGATCTTTTTGCTTTTTAACATGTTGTACTAACTCATGCATCATCAAGAGACTAAAATAGCTCAAGCTAAGGCTCAATAGAGATTCAACGCTCAACTTAGCCTATTTGACATGGCATGAATCATAAAAGGATTGCTAAAGCGAGACTAGACTCAAATGTGAGCATGACAAGTTTTAATTCAAGTTGAGCAAGTATAATTAACTTATCATGGCAAAGGCTAGTCTATACATATGAAGTCATGATAAATCTAGCAAATGAAGGATAAATCATGGCAAGGTGTAAAGCATTGTAAGCATGTCATAATAGGATAAAAATCAGGGCTCAATGTAGTTATATTACAATGCGAAATGCTGAAATGCAAGAAAATCCAGCTCCCCCTCAACATGAGATGCAACTTTTAGTTCAAGTTGAATTATGTCAGTATTAAGCTCCAGAAGCTCCCAAATGAACTCCCCCTGAACCAAAGCAATAAATCGAGAAGCTGGGAAAGAAAACAGCAAACAGGCAGTCCTTAAAGCATAGAAAAGATATAGAGGCAACTATGGCTTAGACTGACTCTCATCTACCCCATATGACTACAGGACTATCAGCTGACTGAAACAACACACACTAGAGAGCAAACACGTACCCTGTCTACTCGAGGGTGGCCCGACCCTCGCTAGATCCTACAAGAAGTGAGTGAGCTCAATCTAGTGAGATAAGAAACAGCTAATAAGAAGCATCCTGGAAGCACAAGATGAGAGTAAGAATTCTAAGTAACTCGGCAAGAAAAGTACTCTAACCTATGCTGGAAGGACTAAACCCAAATGCACCCTGAATGCAATGCAACAGAAATGAGACAGAAGCATAACCAATATAGTAAAGCAGTAAAGCCCAAAGCTCCCCCTCACTACAGTCCATAAGGACACACCACCCCAAGCTCTCCCCGCAGAGCAGAAAACCTTGAACTGTCCAAAGGCTTGGTGAAGATATCAGCCAACTGGTGGTCACTCTCCACAAACTGGAGCACTATATCGCCCTTCTCTACATGGTCTCTAAGGAAGTGATAACGGATATCAATGTGCTTGGTCCGAGAGTGTTGCACTGGGTTCTTAGCAATGTTAATCGCAGAAGTGTTATCACAAAAGAGTGGAACACTGTCGATAACTAACCCAAAGTCCCGCAGGGTCGAAGCCATCCAAAGTACCTGGCTGCAGCAACTGGCAGCAGCAACGTACTCGGCCTCTGCAGTGGACTGTGCAACACCGGACTGCTTCCTCGAAGACCAAGAAACGAGAGAAGTGCCAATGAATTGGCAAGTTCCAGAAGTGCTCTTCCTATCTATCCTACAGCCAGCAAAGTCTGCATCCGAAAAGGCTCTCAAGGAAAGACAAGAAGAGGAAGAGTACCAGATACCATAGTCAATGGTAGCTCGAAGGTACCGAAAGATGCGCTTCACCGCCTGGCGGTGAGATACGCGAGGAGAAGCCTGAAACCGAGCACACAGACACACGGAGAAGTGTATGTCTGGTCTCGAGGCAGTGAGGTAAAGAAAGGAGCCGATCATACTTCTGAACTCTTTCTGATCAACTGGCTCGCCGTCCTCATCTGGGTCAAGATAGGCTGTAGAAGCCATGGGAGTCGACACAGGCTTACCATCACTCATGTCGAAGCGTCTCAGGAGGTCACGAGTGTACTTTCCTTGATGAAGAAATGTACCCTCCCGGGACTGCTTGATTTGGAAGCCAAGGAAGAAGGTCAACTCGCCCATCATACTCATCTCAAACTCGGTGCTCATGACATCCGAGAACTGTGAAACCAGAGTATGAGAAGAGCCGCCAAAGATGATGTCATCGACATAGATCTGGACGAGCAGAAGGTCATTGCCATGACGGCGGATGAACAAGGTCTTATCTACTCTACCCATTTCAAACCCATGACTCAACAGGTAGGACTTAAGCCTCTCATACCAAGCTCTGGGGGCCTGCTTAAGTCCATACAACGCTTTGGAAAGCTTGAAGACATGGTGTGGGTATTTGGGGTTTTCGAAACCTGGAGGCTGTCTGACGTAAACTTCTTCCTCAATGACTCCATTAAGGAAGGCACTCTTGACGTCCATCTGGTAGAGCTTGAAACCCTTAGAAGCTGCAAAGGCAAGCAGGATTCTAATGGCTTCAAGTCTAGCTACAGGGGCAAAGGTCTCCTCGAAATCTAGACCCTCAACTTGGGAGAACCCCTGAGCTACCAGTCTAGCCTTGTTCCGAATAACCACTCCATCCTCGCTCTGCTTGTTCTTGAACACCCACTTAGTCCCAATGATATTGTGACCTCGCGGGGGCTCAACAAGCGACCAGACCTTGTTTCTCTCGAAATTCTCTAACTCCTCATGCATGGCATTGACCCAAGACTCATCGGAAAGAGCATGAGAGACATCCTTGGGCTCAAAGGAGGCAATGAAAGCAGAATGGAGACAGAATTGAGATAAGCCAGATTTTGAGCGGGTAACACGCTCGAACAAGTCTCCAATCATTTGCTCAGAAGGATGCCTTTTCTGGATATGTCGGGGAGGTCCTGGATGAGATGAAGAAGTGGCCTCTACCTCGTGTGCAGACGAGGTAGGAACAGAGCCACTAGCTCCGGAGGAAGCAGTAGGCAAGGGCTGATCACCTTGAGGTACCGTGGAAGAAGGCATCTCAAGAGGAGGATGAGGAGCTGGATCAGGTAAACAACCATCGTCTCCATCGTCCTCATCATCCACAAAGATGGTCTCGGACTGCTCTAAAGAACCTGAGATATCTGGCCTAGTCCCCGGACTGGCCTCGTCAAAGGTCACCTCACAGGTCTCTACCATTTTGCTAGACTCGCAGTTCCAGACCCTATAAGCCCGCGAAGAAGGCGAGTAACCTAGAAAGATCCCATCACAGGAACGTGACTCGAACTTATCTAGGTTCCCGGACTTCAGAATAAAACACTTGCAACCAAAAACACGAAAGTGAGAGACGCTGGGCTTTCGCCCGTATCTCAACTCATAAGAAGTGCGGTGCAAGTGTGCCCTCAGAAAAACTCGATTTGAAACATGGCACGCGGTCGCAATGGCTTCAGCCCAAAACTTCCTCGGTGTAGAGTACTCATCAAGCATCGTCCTGGCCATCTCGACCAAGGTACGGTTCTTCCTCTCCACGACGCCATTCTGCTGAGGGACGTATGGAGAAGAGAACTGGTGCTCTACACCTGTCTCACCACAGAAACTCTCAAAATAGGAATTCTTGAACTCCGTGCCATTGTCACTGCGGATCGCTCGTAAGGCACCTGGGAGCTCTACAGAAAGCCTACTGAAAAGACCTCGAAAATGAGTAAACGTCTCATCCTTCGAGGCTAAGAAAAACACCCAAGAGAACCTCGAATAGTCATCGACCACGACAAGGACGTACCACTTCCCTCCTGCTGACTGCACTCGAGCTGGTCCAACTGTGTCCATGTGGAGCAGCTGTCCTGGTGCATCGGTCATCGTAACGGTGACCGGCGAATGAGAAGCGGCAACCATCTTGCCGTGCCGGCATGGAGCACAAACCAGATCTTTGACCATCTTGAGCTTCGGCAGACCACGAATGAGATCGTGGCCGCTAACTCGGGTCAAATGGTCAAATCCTATATGACCAAGTCTCCTATGCCAGAAAGTCAAATCGCGGGACTCAGAAGCAACTAAACACCGGAGAGGATCACCAGAAGACTCAGAAAAATCAGCACGAAAGATCCTCCCAAAACGCGAAATCCCGCAAACAAGACTACCCGAAGAATCAAGAATTTTGCAAGCGTTTTTCTTAAAGCTCACCTCGAAACCGTCATCGGTAAGCTGGGAGACGGAGAGCAAATTGTACTGCAGCTTACTCACCAAGGCAACATCCTTAAGAATAAAAGAAGCATTAATGCGCACAGTACCTTTGGCGATGACGCGCCCAGATGAAGCATCTCCGAAGGTGATCGTCTCATCACCTGGAGCGCGGGCTAGGGAGGAGAACCAACGGGAGTCTCCGGTCATATGACGAGAACAACCGGAGTCTACAAGCCAAACCTTCTCCTTCCCTACCCGGCGAACCTGAGTCAAGCAGAGAGTAAAGTCTCAGTACTGGGGTAAATCAAGAGTGATTTTGGCACCCAATACCGAGTAACACGTGGAGCAGATGAAGTAGTCAAACACGACTGACCTCTATCTACCCTACGCTCTCCGTGACTCAAAGAAGCAGAAGGTCTATGAGCAGACCTGAAGCTGTTGCGGGGTCCGACAGCTACGGGAGAGCGAGTCGGAACACCGGCAACACGCTGATCACGCTGTGGGTAACTGTCTCGACGAGGGAGACGAGATGTACCCTCAGGACGGCGGAAGTCATGACCCGGAGCAGCATGAGGACGAAAACCAGAACACTCGGAAAAACCAAGTCCTCGATGCTGCCCAAACCCATCAGAAGCATCTGAAGCAAACCTAGACCTCGTGTTGGTCTTAGATGCACTCAAAATCTGGGGCTGACCCTGAATACGCCTAAGAGCT
This sequence comes from Dendrocalamus latiflorus, assembly GCA_017311315.1. NCBI lineage: Eukaryota > Viridiplantae > Streptophyta > Magnoliopsida > Poales > Poaceae > Dendrocalamus > Dendrocalamus latiflorus. Next base: position 4,165,312 of record CM029656.1, read on the forward strand.
GCAACACGGTCTCTCTGCGCGATCCTGGCGCGCCTGAAGCATCGATCGATCAAATGTCCATCCCTCTGACAGAAGGTGCAGTGGTACCTCACCTTCGAAGAGGTGGAAGTAGCGCGCGAGGGCTTCGGCTTCTGAGAAGCCGAGGTAGCAGGTGAACTCACCTTGCTGTCAGAGATCCCTTGGACAAAGCCCGCTGATTTGAATTTGACTTCATCAGACCTGGGCTCGACCTCGATCACACCTCCTACTATGGATCTGAGAATAGCAGGTGGATGCTTCCTCATGTCCTCATAGAAATCATATCCTAGACCCTGATTAAATCTGCAGATCTTAGATTGGTCTAGAATAAGATTGAGCTTCTTCTTGCCACCTACAAATCTCTCGAGAGTGTTCATAAGATACTGACACTCCCGAAAAAGAGAGGCACAAGAAGAGCAGGGAGAAGAGGGAACAGCAGGGGGTAAGGGAGCAGATGAAGAACCAGCAGAGGAACGAATGGCTTGTGCACGCACAGCCGACTTAGAATGGACAGTCCTACTGCTAGCAGGTTGGTTTGCGTTGCTAGGCGTCTCTACCTTACCCTGGGACTTCTCCCCCTCCTCAGCAATCACATCACAACAAGATTGTGGCTTCTCTAGTAAGTCCTTAGTTAGCTTCACACATTTTTCATCCAAAGCAATCAAGTCAATTTTTAGTTGTTCACAATTTTTGCATGGTGAGCTAACAGGGTCCTTAGAAGCATAATTAGCCAGTTTCTTATTGTGATCAATCATTTCTTGAAACTGCTTGGAAACAGATTCAAGTTCAGCAGTTAATCTAGGACAATTTGAGCATGAAGGAACTGGCTCACACAACCAAGCATACACCTCAGATATTTTGTCATCTGCCCGTTTTAGGTTCATCTTCAAGTTATTGCAATTTTCACAAGACTCGGGCAGATCAAGCAACATGGTATAAAGACCTCTAAAAGCATTGTCCTTATCCTCACATGAGGTGCAAGTACTAGTCTCAACAGGAGCAGATGAAATAGAAGTAATCCTACTCATCTCTAGTTCAGCCAACAGACTAATGTTCTCCACCTTAACAGTGTCAAGCTCAGAGGACAAACTATCATGCGAGGTCCTTAATTTCTCCATATCAACCAGCAAAGCAGAGCATGTATCACAATCACTAGGAGGATCAGATGTAAGAGCAATAATCTCTAGTGACAGTCTATCTATTTCCTTCTCTAACTCAGCACACCTAGCCTTAGCTCTAGCATGAAAACCTCCTAGCTTAAGAAAAGCATGATTGAGCTGGTCGTAGGTGGGACATACCTCGTCCGAGTCGGAGTACAGCTCGCTGTCGCTGAGTTCGCCCTCGAGGGCCATGAAGCACATGCCGGAGAAGTCGTCGCCGCCATCCTTGGGCTCTTGGTCACCCGTCCCGTCGTCGTCGCTCCATCCCTCCACCTCGCTGAGGTCGAGGTCGTCGAAGGCGGTGAGGACGCGGTGGAAGAGCTTCTTGGCCTTCCCGAAGTTGCGGAACTTCTTCTTTCCTGGCGTCTGAGCTGGAGGCTTCTTGTTGCGGTTCTTGTCGGTGTAGTCGATCTTGCCCGAACCGCCGTAGTCGTTCTTCCCTTTTTCCAGCTTGGGGCAATTTACCCGAATGTGGTTGGGGCCACCACACTCGAAGCAAATGACAGGTCCTCCTCTTTTTCTGTCCCTCCTTCTCTTGTAAGCATGGGAAAACTTCCGAGCTAGGAGGGCCAGTTGCTCATCCTCGAGCTGCTCTAACTGATCATCAGTTACGTCACATAGAGCAGCAAGGGAGAAACCGCAAAGCGAACCCGAAGAAGGACCAGAAGAAGAAACGGGATCGGTGACCAAGGCCATCGACTGTGACTTCGACCTACGAGAGACAACGTCAATCTCGTGAGTCTTGAGGCGCGAGTACAGCGCATCAAGAGTCAGGGTCGAGAGGTCTGTCGTGTCTTTGATGGTGGTCACTTTCATCTCCCAAACACGCAGATCGAGTGCAGTGAGCATCTGTCGAGCGTTGTCCGAGTCGGAGTATGTGAGACCGACGGCTCGGAGGTTGCTCAAGATCTTGTGAAATCGCGCAAAACACTCATCTAATGACTCACCAGCAAGCATCTCAAACTTGTTGTACTCACGCTTGAACTGGTCCTGTCGCACCGTCTTAATCTGGGTGGTGCCCTCATGGTATGCATCGAGGGTCTCCCAGATATCGAAAGCGGACGAGAGATGAGAGATGCGGTCGAACTCACTGCGACTCAGGCCCTGGATAATGATGTTCCTCGCCTTAGCATTTGCCTCAACATCAGCCATGTTCCCGGCATTGATGTTCTCATCGGCAGGAACAGCAAACCGGACCTTGACCTTGCGCCAGATGGCGTACCCCTGGGCCTGGATGTATGTCTCCATTCGGCTCTTCCAGAAGGGGTAATCGATGCCATCGAAAACGGGCGGCTTGGTCGAGTACTTGTCCGTCGCCATAGCTCTTGAGACCGGTTAAGATCTATTGATTAGAGCTAACCGGCTCTGATACCAATTGTAGGACCGAAATGGCGACAGAGGGGGGTGAATGTCGCTCGCTTAAAAACGCCCCCGAGAGATCGAACACTGATTTTTCAGAAAGATGCAAAACACAGCACCTCACAGAAAATTAAAATTAATTTCTCTGAATTTTGGAACGCAAGTGACACCGAAAAAATCAGCATAAATCAGAGACCAACCAGTAAAAAATTCAACTGAAAATACGGCTGTTTGATCTGCATGCAAAAATGATGACACTCAGCAAAAGAAAAAAAGAAAGACACTAAAGGACAAGAATGTCAACTACTGCATGGCAAAACTTGCATCCATAATTAGCATAACAGGAACTCAATTTTGCTGTTCGTGTACAGGAGAATGGTTTGTTCGGCTTTACTAAATATATGTCGAAGCAGACCGCAAGGAGAGATGAAATCTCCTGCTGGCCGAACACAGTAACAGCCCAGCCGAGTACACCAAAAAGGATTGCACAAATTAACAAACAGAGCAGCCAAAAAGGAAGTTGGAGGGGATCTCTGCAGCTTCCAAACAACTTGATTGGGGAGTACTGCGCTGAAGATGGCAGCCAACAGGAGAACTGAAATGCAACTGAAAATAGCCTCTCTACAGGAACCAAATTCAGACCAACTTAACACAAGAAAATTGATGGAAATTAACTCATCACTAAAGGCCAAGAAAATGAGGCTATGAACCAAATAGCAATGCTGACATTTGGACAAGAGAACACAACCAGAAGTTCATGAATTTCAGATTGAGCCCAAAATCTGAAAATTACAGGATGCTACACAAAATCTCAAATTGTTCCTCCATCTTTAATCATATGGCCATGATACTTTGCAAATGTGTTAGGAATACCCATGGGCTACTCCAGACCAAAAATCATGCCATCACAAAGAGGGAAACAGGATCTAACCCAAAACCCTAGAAAGGACTGCAAACTTCAAAGAGAAGGCCAAAGATTCAAATTACTTCATGGTCTCAAATCCTTTGCTAACAGGATTTTGCAAATAAGTTAGCAATAGCAAGAGGATCACTCAGACCAAAACTTAGCCCATATAACAAAGGGAATCAAAAACTACTTAGAACCCTAGAACAGGCAAGTGAAGAACAGGGGAGGTCCAAAGAGAAATCTGAGATTAAAAGGAGTTTGCTCTTAGGGGAACCTGACCAAATGGTCTAAAACTAACATCCCATCATCAAGCAACCCATTTTTCACCTCCAAGGCAAGAACCAACAAGAAACTCAAAATCTCATAAATCACCAAAATGAGGCATCGAAGAACAGAGAGACTGAAATAAGAGAAAACTTCAGATTTCATTCATTGGATCAAAAGAGGAGTCCCGATGACACGATTACAGATAGAGGACACGATTACAAGACTCTCAATCCAACTCCTCACCCTCTCCAACTCAAGAACACTCAACCATACATCTTTGATAGAAGGAGGGAATGAACTCAACCAGGCACACACCTAGAACACATCGTAGAAGAGGCCAACCAGAGGGAGCACTGCTCTGTGTCCTCCAACCACTAAAGAGCCAAAGCTAAAACAACCTCTAAAGCCTATTTTGACTCCACCAACCCTTGAAGTGCTCAAGGAGGACATGCAGCCCCTCCTCTCCTTTTATAGCCCATGGCTAACGGGTCTCCGCCCCGTTACGCCGGCTAAACCTAACGGAGCCCGCTCCCGCCTGTGCAGCCACGCGAATTTCCCGATTCGCCCCTCGTGCACCTTCCGGGAAGCTTCCGCGCTCCTTGCCTCGCACGCCTCGCAACCACCTCGAGTCCACGTCGTCTTCGACACATCCCGACCGTTCTGACCTCAGCGCCACCTGCGCCTAGTCCGGTCCACCGTGTCTCGCCACGACTTCGCCTCGACGTCCTGCAGCCACACAGACAAGAAACACGTCAAATAGCACCGCTCGATACATGAAAGCGTAAATAACATCATACTTACCACTGAAGAAGTCCAGACCTGTCGAATCATCAGAATATGCAACCTAACCCGATACGACCAAGTTTGACCTAAACGACCGAGTCCGTCGCACCACGTACCGACTAGACTCCGACACAACTCAAACCAAACTCGACTAGCAAAACCAAAGTCAAATACTCATCATACACATGTGGTCACCTCTACATGGTTCATCAAGAGGGGGAGAGGATTAGGGAAGTAAGGTTCGAGTGCATTCTCGGCATTTTCTGAAAATTGGCTCCAGCGATAGCATAAAACCCATTTCTCTCCTTTACAATGACTACAACAATTAGCTCGTTTGTAATGTACAATTAGAGTCGATAGGAAACCACTAGGACCCATTTGGATGTGGGAATGTTCCTTGATTCACCTGAGAGTTGAACTAGTTTCTATAAAATTTCTGCGTTTTAAAAGGGTCTTATATATTACTTTTAGAACATGCATAGAAGTTGAGCATCATTGCGTTGAAACATAAGGATGTTTCTTGCGGCCTGCTTTGTTTAGGAACTAAGTTTTTTTACTCTGCTTGTTTTTTTTTAAGAAAATATGCTTTTATCCTGCTCTGGTTACTAAATAGTAGTTAACATAATCAAATTTACCTCCTCGAAGGGGAAAAAAACAGATCAAATCTGTCTGCTGCATCGACCAACGTCCACTATAGCTCGTGGCCAAAATGAAAAAAGTTCCAAGGTGACATGACCTGCAATTATTGGAAAACACACATAACCAACGGCACCAAACGATCCTAGTTCGATGGCAACACTACAGAAAAAGGCTAGAAAAAATTAAAGTTGACGAATAATCGTCTGATCGACGAACCGGCCGGATTAGTGCAGCAGTCCGTACGACGCCGTCGGTTGCAATATTCTCAGCAGTGCAGCGATCTGACGATGGTTACAAAACAAGTTGAGGTCTCCCTGTCATAACCCTCTCCTGTCCCCCAATTATTCGGACATGGCACGCACGCATTGCCACCGAATGCTACTTTTGCAGGAGTTGAGCTTGTTGCAGTGTGCACAACGAGTTAAAGGGTGTTTTGTTTTGACCGGTGGCTTATAGTTTATGGTTTAAATATTTGAATTCTAACTGTTCGCGAGGGGCAGTACGCGCAGGAAAATAGTCGCATACGATTTTAATTAGCCGGTACAGCTGAAATCAATATACTTTTTACTACGATCTTCTTATTGGCCTCATCTTGAAAAATACATGTTTAAAAGTTAGTTCCTGTAAACAGTACGAGTATAAGTTGTAAATAAGCCAAAACAAATCCGCCCAAAATTAAGTGGTTTCGATAAAATCATCAGTACAGTTGAAGAATGGATGCCAACCGGTTGGTACTCGGTAGTTTCAGCATAGCTTGTTATACTGATTTGTACCATTAGGGTAATATATGGTCGTGAGTCGAGTTGAAGCATCTATATGTTGGGTAAATTATTTGTGAAGTTTTCAGAATTAGTTGTGTGACTTTGTATTTGCATAAATTCGCTAGCTAACTCTTCTCTTTTTTTTTTAAGAGACAATAATATGGCCATAGTGTAATTCTGGACATTCAGTAACAAATTGTAATGGTGTAGATCTTTATCCTTTCCCACTATTGATGTGAGAATTTCTAGGTTTTTCTTTTTTTGGATTATTGTTGAATTTTCTTGCCCTCGAAATCTTGAATCTCACATTTCTATAGAATTTTGGATGCAATATAACTTAATTATTTGTAGGGTCGCATTATTGTTACTGTGATCATGCCTGAGAGCTAGTAACTACAACAATATATATTTTTTACAATGTAAAAAGTTTTAGACTTGATTGAATATTGCGACATGATGGAATCAAACCATGCAAAATCGACAGAAAACACATGAATAATCGGACCTTTTATGTGCCTACCAACGAGCTAACTGTACTAATGCTCATGAGTAACAAAGCTTATGTTCCTCGTTTCTAAAATAAATTACCAATAACCTGCCCAAAAACACATGCACAGTAGAGTACATTAACACAATTAAACAGAGCAACATCTCACTCGCAAGCATACATGCAAGCAGTGGCGGACCCAGAGAATTTAACGAGCCTGGGCAAAGAACATAGTTCTGGGGATTGGGAGCGCTGCCGCCGAGCGACGTCTCGCTTCCGTCGTCGCGCATTTACTAAACTGCGCTATGTCTCCGTGCCCCTGTAATCCGATTACATATGGAGGGTTGGAGAGAACTATAGCTATCTGAATTTTCCAGAAAAGCTCTCAATGGCAGTTTAGCTGATCAATTGATGAAGTGCTCCATAACCCTTTTGGTGAAAGTTGAACAAGATGCAATTTTGCTACGCTATTTAGCTGTTCAATTAATGAATTGTTCCATAACACTTTCGATGAAAACTGAACAAGATGCAATTTTGCTACACTATCTCAAAACATAATCAATGAATCAATATACAGGTGTTTCTTATCCTCGGTCTTTTTAGTACTGTTGCCTTTCTCCAAGATCAATGTTGCACTTCGCTGCATGACAGCCATTTCTGGCTGCCATTGTGGGTAGCCATCAGCTGCATCGTCAAGAAGCGTGGCTCTCCTTTTCTGTCGTATCGGAAGAAGACATCCTTCTGCCTCCAAGGACTTATTGGGCACGTAGCCGACATGGAGATGAGCCCGGGCAGGGGCCAGGGTCGCCGGGCCCTGGGTCCGCCCCTGCATGCAAGACAGGGTATAGTACATACATTAACACAATTAAACAGAGCAACATCACACTCGCAAGCATACATGCAAGACAGGGTATAGGATACCACCTCACACATAAGCCTTTGCCAACTTCCAATTATACAGTACACACGTACGGATTGAGAAGAACAAGTTAACCAATCTAGTGGTACTAGCGATGATATATCTCCTCCAACCTTGTGTCAACAACTACAAAAAGCTAGCTTGCTACTGATCCATCCATCCATCAACCCAGCAGTACAAAAAAAGGTCACCACTCTAGTAGAAAATGGTAAGAAAATGGTCTAACTATATATCTAGTACTCCCTTTTGCTGATCATGCATGTCCCATAATGGAGGAAAGAGATGGCCAAAAGTTTGTTTGTTAAAGCCTACTACTCGACGTGGTGGTGAAAGTAAAAATAAGCACACCCTATATATCTATCTATCTACATAGTTATATGTTGGAAAATTACTTGTTAGACTTTGGTCTTTGCTGCTTCTCTAAGGCTCCAATATATATACGAGTAGTTACGGTCTCCAGCCCTTGAGAAAATTAAAAGCAGCAGGATTTCTAGTGAGAATTCGTTGTTAGCTTGGACATTTTTGTAGCAGAAAGAGGTGCAGAACATAAGGGTTACTAGGGATTGTAATAAGGATGGCGACAAGATGAAAAAAAGGTAAATTTGGATGGCGAGAGGGTGACTCGCTAACCCCCAGTTTGAGAGGTGGAATCAGGCTTCGGATTAGGTGGGTTATAATCTGAGACCTAAAAACTAAAGTCTATGAAGAATATTAACTTTGGGCGTGAAATACTAGGAATAAAAGCCTGTATCAATCCAAAACCAACTGGTCTAGTCTGGAACTTGAGCTAAGTCTAGTTCCGCCTCTGACCAGGCTGCATGCAGCCGCACAACAACAGCTAACTGCCGCTCGATCGATCGCGATCTCAGGGCACTCAAGAGAGATCGGATAAAAGAAGGTTTTGAATCCGGTGATTGCAACGTGTGGCTTGTCGATCGATGCAACTCCATGCATGTCACTAGCTAATCCGTGGCGATGAGCTACTTGAAAGTTTTAAGATTCTGACTATAGATTCGGTGCACAACATACGCCATGTTAAACTCCAACGTATAAGGCATGTTAAATTCCAAAAAAGCTGGGGGGAAAAACCAGCAGTAGTATACTCACACTAACGTGTACTGTACTCGTACAAAATCGAGAAAGAAATAAAGCAAGAACACTGCAAAAGTGAGTTTGACCGTCAGAACCGCGCGCACACATCGATTTAATTTGACTCTCCCGTCCTCTTGCTCCCGCCATCACCGCCGAAAAGAAAAAGAAAGAAAGAAATATTTTCCTCACCTTTTCACCTCTATAACTCTGTGCGCAGGGGTTGATCCATTCCCTAGACAGGATAGACTTTAATTTGAGGTGTGAAAAATATCTAGTGTATAACCCGGGTAATTTCAGTCCAGACTAGGTAACATTTTTATGGTCTAGCCTAGATCATTCCACCTTTGAGCCCGAGGCGTAACTAAATTTTGACTCCGCCACTGCCTGTGCGTGCCCCATGATGCAGGTGATTTCCATATGTTGCTATGATTTCTGGGTGCCAAGGGCCTATTTGCTAAGACTCTTCCTTATTTTTCAGCTCATCCAAGAATTTACTCATCTGATCAGAATGAAAGTTAGCTGAGGGCTCCTCCAAAGATCCACTCTTCTGAAAATCTAAAGCTAGCTGAGGGACATGCTTGCCAGGAGGTTGCTCCAAGAATACTGAAAAATAAAAGAGGATTATAGACGAAAAGACCATAATACTCTTGGTTTTAACTCTTCAATTCTTGAGTCGTCTTAAGAAATAATGTCCAAAATCTGAAGCAACATTTGTGCTGTACGAGACCTATTTTCACAAAATTTATGTGTCATAGAAATAAATACAACAATCATGGATCATTTCATCAATTTGTCAACATATTACAAACATGTAATCAAACACTATTACTTAGCAGAAATTTATCAAACACTATTACTCGAATGGAAATTAGCAGAGTTCATTGGTGGTCTACACAGCCTAGCTACGCGTACTCAAAAGTAGCACCACAATCCACATCAAGGACAATGATTGATCGTTAGCGAGCGTAAGCATTCATTCACTACCAGAACATGTGTAGCTCCCGAGTGCCAATTTTTTTTCCCGAGTGTTTACCACTGAACACTCGGGAATGTTCCGAGTGCATAGAGGCACACTCGGGACGAACATATTACACTTGGGAGAAAAAATGTTCTCGAGAGTCTTAGCTAACTCTCGGGAGATGTAGATGTGAACAACCATTCATGGCCCAGTAAATGAGGTCGCAATGTGGTCTAAACCGATCAGAAAGTCTCCGAGTGTTTTGAGTTTGCAAGAATCGGGAAACTTAGGAGAGACAAAAAAAAAATACCTAGCTGTTGAAACTATCCCTGCCGGGCCCTTTTTTTTGGGTTCGTGCCCGTGCCACTGGGTGAAAATTTTTCCTCTCCCTTCCTTACCCTAAAAAAATCTCCTCTCAATCCTTCTTGTCGATGTTTTCATATCGATTGTACGTATGATTTATTTGGATTCAGGGGAATTCTTAGAAGACTTGGCGTATACGCTTGCGAAATAGAGACACGAGAAACTTTATTCTGGTTCAGGCCTTTTCCTAAGAGAATAACAACCCTACGTCCAGTATAATTGCTAGAAAGTGAATTACAACAGAGAATTACACGAATGGCTAGTGCTATCTTGCGTGAATGATTCACCACTTGTCCTCCTCTCTCCCTTTAACGTTAACCTTTAAATAGCCGGTGAAGCGACGGCAGTTGTCCCGCGCCGGAAGACGCCTTGACGCTTCAGATGATAACCGTCTGACGGAAGTTACTGTCAGAGAGACACAAGAGGCTGTTCACCGTGCAGTGATTGTTGTCAGAGAGATATCGTGTGGGGTTAGTGGACTAATGCACGTTCTAACCACTTTGTCAGATGAACCAACAGTGTAGTTCATTGTCATAGATAAGTTAGTTGGAAATAGACTAGTTGTGGAAATTCCCATGACCACAGAGTAGTCGCAGTAAAACTTATGACTACATGGTCATAGAAAGACTTACGACCATAGGATAGTCGCAGTAAGACTTACAACTATGTGGTCATAGAAGAAATCACGACTATATGGTCGTAGAAGTGCTTACGAGCATCCTACCATATTTATCTCTTAGGTATATTCAAGAAATATAATGATATAATAATTTGAAAATTATTCTATCCTTGTCACTTCTCAAATGAAAAATAAAAAACATGTGGAGCACGCCACACCTCCAATTTTATCTGTTGACGCGCTTTTCTTTTTTTTTGCCATCGAGCTATTTTTCCCTCTACCACGCGCGTGGAGACTTGAATTTGCACTCCCCTCCCACTCTCTGCCACAAGGGGCCCATCAACACTACCCACCAGGGAGACACCACGAGGAAAACCACACCAAATCCATTGATCCCCTTCCCTCTCTCTCTCTCTCTCATCCCACTCGCACTCCCCCACTGGATCCGGCACCTCCACCATCATCGGCACCCTCTCCACAGCCTCGGTGGCTCTCTGCACCCCATCAATGCTAACGATGCAATCTCCATCGCGGCGGCGCCAACGGTCTGGTCTCTATAGTGCCGCCACCGCTTGTGCCTTCTCCATTGTTGCCTCCTCTACCATCTACGCCACCGCCATTGGGGAGCACTACCACCGCTCCAATCGAGATTCTTTCATGCCGCCGTCGGTATGGATAGCAAAACCTTAACTCTAGTCTACCCCTAATCTCGTCAAATCAGAAACCTTTGTGCCCCTTCCGTGCTCACAGCTGCTCTCTCGCAACTCTACCGATGTCTCCCTGCACAACACTTGAGGCAAAGCTACAGCAGGAAATTGAGGCAAGGAAGCAGCTGGAGGAAATTGTTGTGGTACGGGTATGAGAACTGAGGGTAGGGCACTCGTCTTTGATCGGCCGGTCATACCGTCGTCAAGGCTCTAAGGCATGTTGAAGAAGATAAGATACTATAGAACTTTGTTTATTTCTTTACTTAATGATAATAGATGTAATGTTGTCCCTTTTATAGAGATGGCTAAACTTGATTTCTAAGAAACATATCTCTATATTAAAGAAACTAATCTCTAATAATAGAAAACTTATTTTTAATACATAGAAATAATCTACAAGAAAATAAGTCTAAATAATAAGAAAACTAATTATTATATCCCTAATCCGTGATATACTGACGAATAACCCAAATCCATGCGCGCTACAGTACCCATGTGTACTGTTCATGCGTTGCTATAGTACCCGTGTGGTACTGCTCATGTTTGCTATAGTTCCCATGGTACTGCTCGCTCACCTGATGTGTGTACATCAAGATCCTAGGCCATAACAAAAAATAATCCAGGTAATTTGTATGCTCACAAATGAAACTTCATTTACAAGTGAAATTTCTACTACAACTGCTCCATATCAAAGTAGTGCCACACGAAGGCTCATTTATAGATGTTCCATATTGCACATAACTAACACAAGCTGGTTGAACTCAGCAAGATTATTCAATGTCTTCTATAATTTGCACTAGCTAATGTAGCTTCATCTACAAATGAAATTGCAGTCTCTTCAAACACGGGTCAATGGCACATCGCCTGCAAAGGCAGTATCTAATCCGGTTACATGCTAAACACGATCTGGCAATCACTTCAATGCCATTTGTTCTTACTTGCTAGTTGACATATTTGTAACTTGTGAAATTTTAGGAAACACTAGGGTCAACGATAGCTCCTGTAGATGGTGCTGCCATAGATGGTACACAACATGGTAGCAGCTTTGGTGGAGATAATAGAGTCCACTCCGACCGGGCCAGGCAGGGGCGGAACCACACCTCGAGCAATGTAGACTTCAGTCCGAGGTGTGAAAAAATATCTAGTGTACAACCCGAGTAAATTCAGTCTAGCCTGGGTAATATTTTCATGGTCCAGTCCAGATAGCCTAGATCATTCCACCACTGAGCCCGGGACATAACCAAATCCTGGCTCCACCACTGGGGCCAGGTTAATTTGTCATGCAAAAAACCAAGTCATTATTGCTGGATTCATGGGTTTTGTTATAATCTGAATTCTGGATGGAGTGCCTAGTGATCACATGGAGTCCACTTCAATGGGACTAGTGATAATATAGAGTAGCAACATCTTTTTTAATCAGTGTTGCTTTCGATAGGACTTCTCGGATGCTCTGCTCTGCTTATTGCAGTAACATGGTAGCAGCATCTTTTTTTATTATCAGTGCTACTTTCAGAAGGTTTTGTTAATCCAAATTTATGCTAATCTAATTTTCAATACTATATTTTTAAAAGAAATTCAGTTATGCAGAACAGCCAGGAGTACATTATCTGTTATGCACAGCTGCAAGAAGTAGGAGCTAAAGTAGATAGCTAGCACACTAGTAATTTTTCTTGTCTTGGTCATGCTTTGATTGAATGCTTGCTAGGTGGTAAGGCCAGTCTTAGTGGAGGTTTCATGTCCCAGTTTCCAACACACCTATATTTTGGAAACAGTGCAGAAGTGTTTCATCCCCATGAAACTCTCTCTACTCCCATGAAACTTTTATCATCTCTCTCTTCATCAATACAGTGCCATGTCAGCGTATTTAATGCCCATGTAACTCCATGAAACCCTCACTGAAACTGGCCTAAGAGCAAGTTTAATAGTATAGATAGCTGCTACCTCCAATACATTTCCATGTCATCAAAAGATAATGATGCAGCTAACTCATACAATAAGCTAGCTATAAGTTGTCTCCACAAGAGCTCTCAATCATTTAATATATACATGGGTATTGATAATTTAATGCATGCATGGGTATAGCAGTTAGTTCTATTGGTCATGCATGGATAACGCCTCTTTTCCTGTGCTATAGCCTGACTCTTGCATGGGAGCCGGCTTGGCTCTCTCTCTCTCCTTTTCTCTCCCCTCCACATAGGACTATGCTGACATAGATTCCCTTGTAGCTAGCACAGTCAGCCTTATTAAACTTGCTCTAAAAGACCTACTAGTTAAAGCAGTCATTATGGCACCTTGAGGCTCAGAGATTGATGCTGCTGCTGCTGCCCTGTATTGTGTGATAATTGTTGTGTATAAGACCTCTTGTTAAATATTTGTGAGATCTCTGTGTTAACTGCTGAACTTTCATTGTGTTTAATGTTAGCTCACCCACCTCGACAATAGCCAGAGTAACCACCCTTGGAAACATGTATCAGCCAGTTCAAGACCAACTTTTCTTTTTTAACTTATTTATGAAACTAATACTACTTTTGTTGTGCAACTTGACTCTTTTGGAATTTGAACTTAAACATGCATGTTGTGGATGTGGGGTACTAAATGTTGTCCATCAGTAGAGTGCATTGGTTGCACATTGAAGTGGAATGATTTCGACTCCTGGTTGTGCTATGAAATGGTGTTTTGTTGGTTGGGCTATGATATGGTGTGTTTGTTTGTGCTATGAAATGGTAGCTTTTGGGTGTGTGTGTGTGTGCTTGCCTGTGTGTAGTTTCTGGATCTATTGGAATACTAATTATTTGAACAAAACTGCTATAAACAACTAATTTATAACAACAAAAAAATACAACACACAATTCCCGAGTGTCCCTCTGAACACTCGGGAATAGTAGCGTAGTGCATGAGTGCTGGCTAGTGAGTACCGTTTCCTGAGTGTTAATGTCAGCCCAACACTCGTGAAAATAGTAACATGTGGACGGACCAGAATGGGAGCCACAGCTATCCATACGGGTACACGTACATGTCCCACATTTCACGAGTGCTGACACACGGGAAAATCTTCCGTAATGGGTACCTAAATCCGACACCGTGAAATTATCCCCGTGTATCGAAACTTTCCCGAGTGTTTGTCGGCCAACAAATGGGGAAACGTATTTTGCCCGACACAATGCTCCCGTGTGCCCTGCCCTGACGGCAAACCTTCGAGTGACTGTTTACCGAATTTTTTGGTCTTTCCCGTGTGTTTTGGGCACTCGGGAAATCAGCAGATCCTGGTAGTGATTCATGTATTGTCTAATAGCTCAAAAGACTTATAGCTAATGTCATGACACATGAAAATTTTCCATATGAACAAGTAATGTCGTGGGATAAGACAGAGCACCACAGAGCATTCAGTGAATTGGACAAAGTGAAAATCATATTTGACATTTATGTAAACAAAGCAATTTGCAAAGGCAGTCTACCAATCCATAATCACCAAATCAGAGCCTGCCAGCCATATTGAAGTATCTGAGCCATCTACGCATCTCAGATGTCATATTCAGCTAGAACATGGACAAGCACACGTCAATGCTTACTCGTTCAGCTAATAAAAATCGGAAGTGAGGAGCAAAAAAAAAAAATCACTATCCAAGATTACTCATTCAGTTAACAAAAATTCACTACCGTAATTGACAGAGCAATGCTTAGGTTACGGTTAGGGGTGGCTGAGATTAGGGTTTAGGGCGGCGGCTGCTTACCTTGACGGGAGGAGGGAAGGAAGGGGTGGTTGCTGAGGTCGCCGGTGGTTCGACGGCAGTGTGTAAGGTGGCTGTAGGGGCTCCAGGGCGATGGGGATTTCTTACGAGCCAGTGGGAAAGGGCTCCAAGGTGACGTCTGGGTCGACAACGACCTTGACTCCAACTAGGGTTTGGACGTCTCCAGGCACGAGAGAGAAGGGAGAGGGTGAACGGGAGGGAAGTTGCGAACGTGGGCGAGGAGACAAACAGGAAGGGCGCTGAGGGGGTTTTGTTCGATGGCAAAAGGTGGATAATCAACCCCAACTTTGAAGGCATTTTTGTACTAGGGTGGCAGCTCTGCAAGTCCCAGGTTGCTCTGCAAAAATAAGCTAAAGGTCGTTCCACCCCTCGAGTGCCCCGAATTCACAAAAACTGGTTGATGTATTTGGCTTGGCTCTGGCTACTCCGAGCAAGAATCCATCGGGAGGTAGAGCCCTACCAAACAAGGCCAAACCAGAGCATCATCTGTTGGCTGGTGCCTTTTCAATTTTCAAACAGTACAGTGTTTTCAAAATATAATTGGCTTTTAAACAGGGCCTATTCGTCATTTCTTGGTGGTATTTTGTCCAAAGTAATCGCCGTTTTGCTCTGGAAACCGTACAAGTTCAACAAACAACTTCAACATGGCTAAAAAAATTTCAAGAGGTAGTGAAAAAAAATAAAGCTTTACAACTCGCAAGGACACGAGTTTATCTCCCGGCTACTACAGCACTATATGACGATGGTACCGAAACCTTTGTTTGGATCATCATCAATCAATAAAAATAACCTCAGTTCGAAAAAAAAAAGCTAAAGAAAGATTCCTTCTGCATCCCCTAGCTAGCCTGAAGTCTGAACCTTCGTGGTGTAGGGTTCGTACGGTACATCGCATTGTCGCATAGGATCCACTTTTCACCGCCCCCTGTCTCGTGCCCTGTCCTGCCATGGTAGTTATCTCGATCAGCGAGCAACATTAACTCCATGATGTCCGGCCGGCAGTACATCCTCCCTTATTTTTTTTAACTTTACTTCCTTTTAAACCTTCTAAAGTTTGATTTAAAATAATCTAAATTAATTAAATAAAAATTATATCATTAGATTTATTATTAAAAATATTTTTATAATATTATAATTTTGTTAATATATCTTAATGTAAAGTTATAAAAAATAACGATTAAAATTGTATCCTAAGTCATAAAAAATAAAAAATATTAAGCAAAAAGAACGAAAGGAGGGAGTATTTACATTCCAAAGCCGTTGCTACAAATTTTGGTGAGCCATCTCATCACTCTCACCAAAATTTGATCTATCATACACATTATATCGAGGGGAAAAAAAGATGAAACATGGAACATATAATTTGACACGAAGGCAAACAAGAGAGAAAAAAAAATGGAAGGACAAACATGGTGGCATACTGGCATGCATCAGCTGGTCAACCTGGGCTCACCCACATCCACATGTGAAGCTTGCTCTCTGACCTGACAATACATACAGACACACTCGGACAAAATCCATATTCATATCGCCAGGAGATCGATTCCTGCATGCCCTCTGCTCTGCTGTACAACTCGGTGATAGCACGATTAAATGCGCTGCGCTCACAAAATCTCTCTCTTGTTTGTACAACCGCATGCGGCATGCCATCTCGGGAAATTTAACTTTTTGTCACTCTTAACATTGACACCTACTCAAATACCATCCTCTACATTGCAATTAATATTTTGCCACTCTCCGTCCTACGTGGCGCCTAGTCACCGCCATGTCACGCCTGCGCCCGCGCCGCCGCCGGCCTCCCCGCGCCGCCGCCCGGCCTCCCCGCGCCTCCCCGCGCCGCCCCCCGGCCTCCCCGCGCAGGGGACGGAGGCGCAGGCGCGGGCGGCGCGGCACAGGCGCGGGCGCGGGGAGGCCGGGCGGCGGCGCGGGAAGGCGCGGGGAGGCCGGCGGAGGCCGGGCGGCGGCGCGGGCGCGGGCGTGACATGGCGGTGACTAGGTGCCACGTAGGACGGAGAGTGGCAAAATATTAATTGCAATGTAGAGGATGGCATTTGAGTAGGTGGCAATGTTAAGAGTGGCAAAAAGTTAAATTTCCCTGCCATCTCTATCTATTCATGGAGAATGTGTCGTATGGTCTAGTCTAATCAAGTTCGTGTCCTGTTCATTTCGACTTAAGTTTCTGATTTATTTTTTACTATTTATAAATTTTATCTTTTTCTAAATTTTTGGTTTTCTTTTGATCTTTTTTGCCGGTTCTTTTTCCGTATTCGTTTACGTTATTTGTGATGAGCTAACATATTTTTTCTATTTTTAAGTCCTTTTTTAAATTTAATTATACCAAATAAATCTTTTTTAATTATAATGTAATTTCAATCATAAAACACTATTTTTTTAACTCAACGAGCAGGGACTAGCAGCAGCATCTGTCACGGTTAAAGATACAGCCGCCCTCGGCTTCTTCTGTCTCTGCATTGCACTAGTGTCCTTGATCTTGTCTGTGATCTTCTGCATGTGGGATTTCATTGCTTTGCTTTGCTTGTACTGCTTGCACAGGGCTTGCCTCTCCTTTTTCTTCTGCCTAATTTCAGCTTAAATACACCTGCGTGGTTAGTTAGGAGTTACTAAAGTTGAAGTCGTTACATTTGGATGTAAATTCCTTCTCTCTCTCTCTTTGCATCTTGCGTTTCGTTGTCTTCGTCATAACCAAATGCGCCTAAAAAGACAGAAGATGATTACACATGCTTATTGAAATGACAGAGGAAAAACACATCGCCCAGGTACCTGCATCGTTCTTCGTCTGTAGTAGGCTGGTAGCCTGGTAAGTAGCGCCACACCTGTCAGATAGCTTGTTTTCCTCCCATTTTTCACCGCTATGTAAAATGTGCGACAATAGCAAACACGACAATATCCAGAAGAAAAGGGCTGGATTAGAGAATATTTAGTTAAGGACAATTAGCATGCATGTGAGATGATTGTGTGCTGGACTGGGCATAAGCAGATCGAGGTCACCAAGATCCTGATGTTGGCGACCTCGTACCTTTCTTTTTTTCTTATCTCTCTTTTGTCTGTTTTATTAGGACGAGTACTTTTTACTGCGATGATTGATGATGCTTGCACCTTGGATGGGATAAACAAATAGCGACAGAGCGAGCGAGCGAGTAGTTTACTAGTGCGGCAGTTATCCCGATGTCTAGTGCTAGTCCGGATAAGAGCATGTAATGCAGAGGGAAGCATTGGCCATTGCATCGCTTGTGCCAGAGATTGCTTGCTAGTAGGCTCGTTTCTTGCCCCTTCTTTTCAGCTAAAGGGCTTATTCTTTTTCTCTGAAACTGATAGCTTTTGATTTTTGTTATAGTATCTAACTTTCAAACGGAATATTTTCTCAAGGCGGGGTTTACAAGTTAAACGATCTACACGTTAAAAGCCCAACATCTGTATCAACCAAAATCGCAAGTGAGTATCTGTCTCTCTATAATCTGTACCGTAAACAGCCAAAATTCAAAAATTTCAGCCAAAAGCCATAAGCCGCAGCCGTTGTCAAACAGGCTCAATATAAACCTTTATGCTAGAATAAAAAAATTATCAGCTGCAGTTATAAACCATCAGTTACAGTCGAAAAGAACCTGGCCTTGGCTTTGTTTTGTAATTTGCTTTGCTTGGTTCGTACTAGAGCTGGGACTTGGGCCGGGCTTCTTTGGGCCAGCCCGAAGCACGGCCAGCACAGCCCGGCCCAAGCACGGCCCGGCCCGACACGTGGCGGGCCGTGCCGGCACGGCACGAACGGTGGGCCGGGCCGGGCCTCAAAATTCGGCACGGTGGGCGGCACGGCACGACAGATCGGGCCGTGCTCGGGCCGGCACGGCACGAAGAGCACGATTGACTAGAAACTATTTAAAATTGATTTCTTAACTATAGTAAGTTGTACTCATGATTCTCCTTGAGCTTTTCTATTTGACTAGTTGGTTAGGTCTATGCTATATTGTCGGGCGATGTCCACGTACGCTATAGTCTAATTTGCACAAGATATACATTCCATTGGGCTAGATGACCAAGTTCGGAGGTGGAATGGCATGAGACAATAGAATCGAATTTTAAGTAGGTTTTTAATAAGGCGGATACAAGAGAAAGGAAGATAGCGGCCACTGCTACCATTGTCGCCGTCGCTTTCGTCGTGTATAGTTACTTTGGGCTGGGGTTGGGCTGGCACGGTACGAACGCCGGCACGGTGGGCTTTGGGCCGTGCTTGGGCCTGACCGAAGACGAGGCGGGCCGGCACGGCACGGCACGACGGGATGACTGGACCGAACCGGCACGGCACGAAACGGCCCGAAGCACGGTGGGCCTGGACCGTGCCGGCACGGCACGGCCCAATTCCCACCTCTAGTTCGTACGTTGCCCGTGTTCCTTTCGCCTCTTCCTCCTCGGCACCAGACCTGGGGCTGGGTAGCCGGATCCCAACTTGTCCTACAACGATTTAATTAATCAACAAGGATAATTAACTGACTAACCAAATCGATTATTCGGTTACTAGTACACCTTTACTTGGAGTACCCTTTAGGAGTAACAAAGAGAATAATATTCCTGGTAGTATTATTATGCCTTTTAAGGTACATATATAAATTCATTCTTGGGGTTTTTGGAGTCCCGAAATCCGAAAAGGGATGTAATTGCTAGTGCAGGCACAGGGCGACGACGTATACAACATGACACCAGGGAGAAAGCATATACGGATTCGGATTGTATAAGCCATGTTAGATTCGGCTGAGACGAGAGTTGCTACATGGTACGTACAGTGCTCACTGAATAATGGTGGACAATTAGAGGCCACTCATTCGCTTCTCCTAAGTTCTAAAATCATTTAGTACGTTGTTATAATTCAGTTACACTAGGTACAAAATGAATGAATACTAGGTACCTGTGTATACAGCGCTCGGTCGCCTGGTTATACTGTACAAATTCTACCTGTGTATACAGCGCTCGGTCGCCTGGTTATACTGTACAAATTCTTTGGTTTATACGCACAGCAACGCTCACAACCTGTCATAGTCAAGCAAGTGCTCCTTTTTCGTTGCTTGTTAGCTATTTATACTTGTAAGAGTGCTGTTTTGAGAGGCTGTGGATAAGCTGCTGCTGCAGGTATCTCCACTACTACAGAAGAGGCTATACTGGATGGCTACATCACAGACGGTTCATACGGAACCGTCTGTGATTAAACTGTCACAGACGGTTTATACTGGCAACCGTCAGTGATATTTTCACAGACGGTTATTAACACGAACGGTCTGTGATAAATGAGACATCACAGACGGTTCGTATTACTAACCGTCTGTGAAAGTATCACAGACGGTTATTAACTGGAACCGTCTGTGATAATTTTAGATATCACAGACGGTTCGTGTTAATAACCGTCTGTGAACTTTCACAGACGGTTAGTAATACGAACCGTCTGTGATAACTGAAACATCACAGACGACTCGTATTAAGATCCGTTTGTGATATTTATTATCACACACGGTTCGCGTTAATAACCGTCTGTGATAATCACATATCACCAATAATTGGCGTGTGATAATCATGTGTCACCAATAATTGGTGTATACCCAGGATTTCGATCTCACCCGTCCATTCTCTCCACATCGAATGGCAGGCAGCAGTTCCTCCCTCTGCTCGGCCCTTATAAATAACGCCCCATCTACCTTTCCACCGGTACTAGTCACGCGTGAGAAGAAGTGGGAAGAAGCAGATGGATAGTCGCTCAGCGAAGAAGTCGGCTATGTCGGCTGCTCACCGAAAAATCTGGGAATGTCTTTTTTTTGCACTTTTGTAATAAAATTGCCTTGAATTTTGCGGGAAAAAGAAGGATTGTCGGAGTGGAGAATGTTGTGGATGAGGACAATCAATTTGATGATATGAATTTGTTGCTGTGCTTGCGTCTGTGAAGGTCTATTACAGACGGTTCTATTAACGAACCGTCTGTGATAAGCACAATCACAGACGGTTATTAACACTAACCGTCTGTGATAGTATTCATCACAGACGGTTCGTGTAAATAACCGTCTGTGATAAGCAAATGTTACCAATAATTGGCGTATACCCAGAATTTCGATCTCACTCGTCCATTCTCTCCACATCGAATGGCTGGCACCAGTTCCTCCGACGGCTCGGCCCTTATTAATAACTTCTCATCAACCTTTCCACCGGTACTAGTCACGCGTGAGTTCATCCACTAGCTAGGTTCCCCTCCGCTGTGAGCTAGCGCCTCCGTCACGGCATGGCCGGCGGCTGGACAACACACTCTTGCTGTAAGTGTCGTAAGTGTGTCTTGTTCAGCCGCACGGTTGTGCCATGAAGGGTTCGTTAGCTTGTTATCCTGTAATAGATCGATCTGAATGTGTTGTTGTGCTTGCCTCTGTATTTTCTTGTTCCTCCACAACGCCGACTACTGCTGTGAGCTAGCACCTCCATCGCTGCACGGCGGGCGGCTGGACAACACACTCTTGCCGTAAGTGTCGTAAGTGTGTCTTGTTCAGCCGCACCGTCGTGCCATGAAGGGTTCGTTCTTAGCTGTAATAAATCTGAATGTGTTGTTGTGCTTGCCTCTGTATTTACTTATTTTCATCTTCTTTCCAGAGGGCATGAGTAACATTATTTTATTGCTTGTTTGCGTACAGAGTGAACTATTACAGACGGTTTGTAGTGTAAACCGTCTGTGAAGGACTATCACAGACGGTTCTATATACGAACCGTCTGTGATACGCATAAATCACAGACGGTTGGTATTTCGAACCGTCTGTGATATTATGGACATCACAGACGTTTCGTGTTAAGAACTGTCTGTGATAATGTTTAGACTATCACAGATGGTTATTTATGCGAACCGTCTATGATAGGCAACAATCATAGACGGTTATCAATTTGAACCGTCTGTGATATTGTTTGTATCACAGACGGTTATTTATGCGAACCGTCTATGATAGGCAACAATCACAGACGGTTATCAATTTGAACCATCTGTGATATTGTTTGTATCACAGACGGTTAATATTAATAACCGTCGGTGATAATTCACAGACGGTTATTAATACGAACCGTCTGTAATATATCATTTTCACAGACCATTTGTGGTTGGAACCGTCTGTGATATTCTGCGTAGTATTAATTACTTGGCGTACTTGCTTGAAGGATGTCGACACCGATCTGTCTTCATTGCGCTGCATCGGTGGAGCAAGGCAGCCGACTTTAGGGAGTTGGGGGTGAAAAAATATCACCGTCTTCTTAGTGATCTGATCAGAGGTTAGTATACTCAATTACTTAACATTCTTAGTAATCTGATCAGATATTAGTACTCAATTACTTAACATTCTTAGTGATCTGATCAAAGGTTAGTAGTAGGGGTAATAATCATTTTTGACACCCATTTGTCACTTGTGTAGTGTAGATGGACCGAAGCTGGATGTATATTGAGAACCGCGTGAGTAAAGAGTACATTACTGGCGTGTCTGCTTTTAGAAGGGCGGCCGAGCTGGATATGTTGAAGAAGGGGATGAAATATATGTATTGCCCATGTATTGATTGTGATAATCTCAAGATGTTTAGCAACTCAGCGCAGATTGAAGCTCACTTGATTCGAAGGGGTTTCAGAAAAGGGTACAAATGTTGGACCAGTCACGGTGAAGAGAAGAGTACACAAGAAGGTAGTTATGACATAGTCGAGGGAGACAACGATATGCTACTTGTGGACTGTTCTTTCGATCATGAGGATAGGTCGCAGGATGACAATCTGGATCAGATGTTACGTGATGCAGAAGGGAACTATAGTGAGAGAGAGTTTGGTAAATTCGAGGGCTTGATGGAGGACTCGGAGAAACCTTTGTTCCCGGGCTGCAAGCCGCAATACACGAGGTTGTCATCAGTTCTAGAACTGCTAAAATTGAAGGCAAGCAATGGTTGGTCCGACAAGAGTTTCACGGCATTATTAGGTCTCCTAGTGGACATGCTTCCAACGGGAAATGTGTTGCCGAGAACCACCTACCAAGCCAAGAAAATTCTTTGTCCATTAGGAATGGAAGTAGAAAGAATACATGCATGTCGGAATGATTGTATCCTGTACCGTAAAGAGTATGCTAGCTTACATGTTTGTCCGGTATGCAAAGCATCCCGATACAAGCGTAAAAATGACTTTGATGATGGGAAGGGCATCAAGGTGAAGCAAGGACCTTCTGCTAAGGTGATGTGATATCTTCCTGTAATCCCCCGTTTGAAGCGTTTATTTGTAAACTGCAAGGATGCAAGATTGATGCGTTGGCACTGCGAGCAGCGTAAGAAAGTCGGAATGATAAGACATGTTGCTGATTCTGCCCAGTGGAGGAACATCGATAGGATGTTTGTAGATTTCGGTGTGGAACCGAGAAATATGAGGTTTGGGTTGAGTACAGATAGAATGAATCCTTTTGGTAACATGAGCAGCCGACATAGCACCTGGCCCGTGACTCTGTGCATGTACAACCTTCCTCCTTGGTTGTGTATGAAGCGGAAATATATTTTGATGTCACTACTTATCCAAGGGCCGAAGCAACCTTGCAACGATATTGATGTGTTCCTAGCCCCATTGGTGGAAGATCTTGCAATACTGTGGAATGAAGGGGTACATGTATGGGATGCGGACAAACGAGAGAACTTCACTCTACGCGCCATGTTGTTCTGCACCATTAATGATTTTCCTGCCCTTGGTAACCTGTCAGAGTTGAGTATAAAAGGAGCCAAAGCGTGTCCGCATTGCTTAGATTATACCGAGAGTGTGTGGTTGAACAACTCGCTAAAAACTGTGTACATGCGTCACCGTAGGTTCCTTCCAAAATATCACCCATACCGCAAGATGAAGAAACAATTTGACGGGAAAAAAAGAGGATGACTCAGTACCAAGACCTTTTAGCGGGAACGAGGTGTATGATATGGTCAAGGATATAAAATGTTGTGTTTGGAAAGGGACGTAAATTGAGGAAGAACATGTGGAAAAAGAGGTCAATATTTTGGGACTTGCCTTATTGGGAGCACTTAGAAGTTCGCAATTGCATCGATGTCATGCACGTAAAGAAGAATGTATGTGACAGTTTGATTGGTCTCTTACTGAACATTCCTGATAAAACAAAGGATGGTGCTAACGCAAGGCGTGACTTGGTCGCTATGAACATCAGGACCGAGTTAGCACCGATAGAGACCGATAAAGGCTGGATGTACCTTCCCCCAGCATGTTACACTCTGTCTAAGTCCGAGAGAACTGAATTGTGCCAGTCCTTAAATGGTGTGAAAGTTCCATCCGATCACTCCACAAGCATGAAGAAACTTGTTTCCATGGAATATTTGAAATTAATTGGCATGAAGTCTCACGACTGTCATGTGCTAATGACTCAAATGCTACCTGTTGCAATTAGAAGTATTTTGCCGAACAAGGTTCGACTGACAATCATAAGGCTATGTTATTTCTTCAACGCAATTGCTCAGAAGGTCATTGATCCGGATGGAATAGATGCTCTGCAAACCGAGGTGGTGATAACTCTATGTCATCTAGAGATGTATTTCCCTCCATCATTTTTTGATATTATGGTCCATCTCATTTGTCCACCTTGTGAAAGAGATAAAAATATGCAGCCCCGTATTTCTATGTCATATGTACCCTTTCAAGAGGTACATGAGAATTCTGAAGTCCTATGTACGCAATCGATCTCGACCGGAGGGTAGCATCATCGAAGGTTATACAACAGAAGAGGTCATTGAATTCTGCATCGGCTACATGGCTCAGGTAGAGCCGATAGGTGTACCTCTATCTCGTCATGAGGGGAGGTTAGAGGGTATCGGGACTATCGGGAGGAAAGCAATAACTCCGGATCAAAATACGTATGCTCAAGCCCATTTCATGATTTTACAACACATGACTGAAGTGACCCCATATATTGAAGAGCACAAGGACATGCTACGTCAGGAGAATGCAGGCCAGTCAGAAGTTTGGATCACGAGACAACACAACCGTCAGTTCAACGAATGGTTCAAGGCGCAATTGACTAGGAGGTCGTCAAGTGAAACACTACAATGGTTGGCAAAAGGGCCAAAATTTACAATTGTGACATGGCAAGGATACGACATTAATGGCTACACATTTTATACAACAGGTTAAGATAGAAAGAGCACAGTGCAGAACTCAGGTGTCCGCATAGATACCTATGATGCGCACGGCAGTACCGCTGGCCCAAGCTCGTACTACGGGCTTGTAGAGGAGATTTGGGAGCTTGACTACGTAATTTTCAAAATTCCTTTATTTCGGTGTCGTTGGGTCCAACTCCCACGGGGTGTAAAGGTTGACAAGTACGACGTCACTACCGTGGACCTCGAATGTGTAGGATACAAAGACGAACCATTCGTACTCGCGAGGCAAGTTGTTCAAGTATTTTATGTAACCGACCCGGCAAATAAGAAGCGCCATGTAGTTCTTCAAGGAAAAGAAGGATTGTCGGGGTTGAGAATGTTGTGGATGAGGAAGAGTACAATCAATTTGATGATTTGCCTCCATTCGGAGACGGCATCAGGCTCGAGGAAGAACAAGACGATGAAGCAAGCTATATGTGTGTCGATCATCGTGAAGGGCTTTATTTAAAATGATATAGCCAAAGTGTAATAAATGATATTGGTTATGCTTGTGTTTTTCATAAATGTATGTATGTTCCATTTTAATTGTAAAATGACTAAGGAACTAAGAAATAGTTATATTTATGGTTATGCTTGCGTTTTTCATAAATGTATCTATGTTCCATTTTAATTGTAAAATGACATAGGAACCTAGCTAGCTGCGGGTATTTATAGTGAACTATCACAGACGGTTTATCAAAAGAAACCGTCTGTGATAACACATCACAGACGGTTCTATCGATATAACCGTCTGTGATATCATATAACCGTCTGTGATAATATGGATATCACAGACGGTTATATCTATAGAACCGTCCGTGATAATATGCATATCACAGACGGTTATATCGATAGAACCGTCTGTGATACCACTATCACAGACGATTCGTTTAAGGAACCGTCTGTGATAGCTTATCTTTAAATACCCGCAGCTAGGTCTGCGGAGTCCGCTCTCGCGCAGTCTCTTGTCTCCACTCTGCAGCGCCCCTGCTAGCTAGGTTTTGGTCCCTCCCACCGCCGCTCCCTCCCGATGCCGCCGGTCCCTCCCGACGCCGCTCCCTCCCGACGCCGCCAATCCCTCCCGACGCCGGTCCCTCCCGACGCCGCTCCCTCCCGACGCCCCTCCGATGCCGCTTCCTCCCGATCGACGCCGCCAGTCCCTCCCGACGCCGGTCCCTCCCGACGCCGCCGGTCCCTCCCGACGCTGGTCCCTCCCGACGCCCCTCCGACGCCGCTTCCTCCCGATCGACGCCGCCGGTCCCTCCCGACGCCGATCCCTCCGAGCTCCACATGTATTTTATGTTATATGCTTCACATGTTATATGCTCATGTTATATGCTTCACATGTTGGAAGGCTCATAGCTCACTGCAGTTAGTTAATCGTTAGAACTTTGTCAAAGGGCATAAAGCAAGTGACACACTCCAGTGTATCTTGTTCAATGAACTTGATGCACTGGTTTGTGTCACTTGATTCATAGAACTTTGACAAGTTGGGACCATAGCTCACTGCAGTTAGTTTTTTTCTTAGAAGAGAGATGGCGTCCACACAGTCTTTGGCGTCGTCATCTAGGTCTCACGCTCCCAAGATTGCGAAAACTAAACGTGACCGAGGAGTATCGAAAAGGCCAGAGGGCCGAATGACCATCACGGTGGTATCTCCGAATGGGATCCATTTGGAACCGACGAAAGCAGCGTCATCATTTCGGACTACTTACGGGATAATTGGAAGGCAACGGGTCCCCATCACCATAGCAAGCTGGAAAGATTTGACAAAGGATCACAAAAATCAGCTATGGGAGGAAATTACAAATTCGTTCGAGATCCCAGCAGAAGTACAGGGACTCGTGCAACGGCAGGCGCTCCTCGCGATGGGAAAAGCACAGAAGAATTTTAAGAGCACTCTTGTGGTGAAGTACGTGTCCAAGGATGTCACGCCCTTCACGAAGTATCCTTTCGTGTTGCCGGAAACATGGGAGGCCTTTGTGCAGATGAAGACGACGACCGAATTTGAACAACAAAGTGCGACACATAAGGCTCTCCAGTCACAAAACACGCACCCTCACAGACTTGACACTGCTGGGTACGCGGGTAAAATCCCGCAATGGAGGATGCAGGATGAGGTCGCAATCCGATCGGAGGCCTCTCCGCCATTTGCCGGGATCGCAAACGAGCGCGCTCGAAACTGGTTAAGAGCGAGGTCATCAACCACATCTTCGGGTGTCTCTTTCAAAAACCCCGCAGATGAGGAAGTGTCCCAACGTCTGGTAAAATATGTTAAACAACATAGTTGTTAACACCTCTTGAACTTCATGGGTTCAAAAATAACATGATTAATTACCTCTTGCAGCAATCATTGACTACCGAATCTTCTCGTAGCTCCTTTGAAGAATATAGGGAGATAGATTTACTATCACATGCCTTGAAAAACAAGGAGCACCCAGGTCGCACACGAGGCATGGGGGTTTATGTACCTTGGAGGCACGGATTTCCAGATTACTCCGAGACATATAGGAGTAGGAAGAGATCCAAGGCGTACCGCAGCGAACAAATAAAACAGGAGCTTCATGCTCAACTTGAGGAACAAATATCTGCCTCACTTCAAGAGTAGACTGCCTCACTTCGAGGAGAGATAGATTCGTTGCGGGAAGAACTGAGACAAGTCCGCAACCAATCGCAACCCACTCCTACTACTGCGGTACCCAGTCCCCCTCAACGTCACAGTAGCTGCGCGTCCACACCAATTTCTGAACATAGCGACGCCCACTTACCGATTGATGACATTCAGGTAATGTACCTCTTTAGAATGGTACATAGATCTCTCTAGTGGACGCCTTAACTCATCTTGTATCGTTATGTCGGAGTCCATGCTTTGCAGCCTCAAAGTCAGGCTTGTTGGCTCTATTCCCGTTGACGTTGGGCGCGGCATGGTGTATCCATTGCTGCCAGGGACGCTGGTGCACGGTGTACAAGTAGACACCGGTTTCATAAAGGTCCAGGTGGACATGATTAATGATATTTTTAAGACCGTCCCTCTTGAGAAGCCCCCAAACGAAGAGATTAAGACATTAGGGGATGCCGTCCACACATTCATTCAGTGGCCCAAGAGGGACATCGTCCTCGACATGTCCGTGCCACAATCTTCACATCCAGTGGCCCAAGAGGGACGTCGCCCTGGACCCGGCACATCGGCTCCGGTGGCTCCACCTCCACCTCCAAATCCAGTAAAGTCTGTTGCATCGGCTCCCGCTGAGACGCCACCGAGAACATATCATAAGCGAGGCTCCAAGGCTTCCAAGGCTCATGCGAAGAAAATTAAGCCACGTCCCGTGTCATGGAAGTTTACTCTAGGAGTGTCGTTGGTGCCCGAGTCACAATTATCCCAGCTTGGTTTGATTTGCAATACATTGCATGCCTGGTACATAGAGAAGTCCAACATGAAGCCAATCCGGTAGAGTGCATTCACTCTGAAATATAAGGAGACGCATTTCCTCCACGACTCGGGCTACATCGTCGTGACATTCGAAGATTTATTCTTACTATTCAATCTCGACGAACTCAACGCCTCACTTCTACGATGCTGGACACTGTAAGTGTACTGTACAATGAATACATTTACGTTATACAGATAAATGTCATTACCCTTTCTTTATGTATAGATACATGATCCAAGAAGTCCGGCGATCGCGACGACCGGTGGGTTTCCTCGACCCTCACTTGGTCTCCGAGCAATCTATCAACGCAGATGCATCCTTCGTGCAAGGTTACATAACGAGGGGATTGATTGCTCACACCGACAAGGAGTACGTCATGGTACCCTTCAACCAAGGGTAAGTGCTTCACTAGTTGCCACACATATGTTTCATTTGTACTTTACATGCAGCATGAACTTAGGATTAATCACTATGGCGACACACATGACTAGGCATCACTGGATTTTGATTGTGATTGTACCAAAGTGGAGCAAGGTAGTATACCTTGATTCCCTCCTTAGGAGCAACCACGACTTCAGTCGTGTGCAAGAAGTACTTAACAGGTAAACTCATTTCCTCCATACATAACTCTATTGTAATGTTTCTTTTGTTTGCCATGGCCGAGGCTAAGTTTTTTGAATCACGTAGGGCGTTTGCCGATTATGTTGCCCAAGGAGGAAGACACGACAAATCCAGTGACACGCTACGACACAACTCGCGATTTTCGGTACCCGCTACAACACAACAATCCTATATCATACTTTGTTATAATGCCCCTAGAATTGACAATACCGATGTATGTAATTCTATTTTTGCAGTGCCACCAGCAGCTACAGGGCAACGTATGTGGATTCTACGTTTGCCGCCATATGAAGGAAATCATGGATACTAAGATCAATGATCCAGAGGTTTGTCAGGTCCTTCCAATAGTTATTATTTTCTGATTATATATATGTATTTATATTACACACACATGCTAATTAATGACTTAACATTGCTCCTAGCGACAGCGGGTGGACTTCGACGAAAGTGCATATGATCTTGACAATCTCGTCGACATTCGTGCAATCATCTCCCAATTCTTACTAGCAGAGGTCATAAATAAGATGGGAGAGTTCCACGCGCGGCAATGGTGATAATTAGATGTTGAAACATTGGATTCAATTGTACAAATCAAACAATTCCTTCAATTGAATTCATTTGTCAGATTTTGTGTAACGATTTTCATTCTATATATGTATGTGATCTGCTGGTCGTTTGTTACATTCATCTGTGTATCGAATTTTGTTGTAATTTACTACGAGTTGCAATTAACTTATATCTGTCATTTATCTGTAATCTGCTTGCTTGCTTGCTTTCAGAGGGCATGGCTAGCATATCCTGAGGCTAGCCAAAAAACAGCAAATAAAATGGATGATGCACTTGGTATCATAGACAATTCGTTGTTAAAAACCGTCTGTGATACAATATCACAGACGGTTTCAAAGAGTGCCGTCTGTGGTGTGAATGATATCACAGATGGCTTGTACTACTAACCGTCTGTGATATACACAATATCACAGACGGTTAGTAATAAAAACCGTCTGTGATATTGTGTATATCATAGACGGTCTTTATTACTAATCGTCTGTGATAGACGAGTATCACAGACGGTTGTTTATAAAAAAATCTCTCGTATCACAGACGGTTTTTGTGAAAAACCGTCTGTGATACGAGACTATCATAGACGGTTTTTTACAAAAACCATCTGTGATACGAGAGGTTTTTTTTATAAACAACCGTCTATGATACTCGTCTATCACAGACGGTTAGTAATAAAGACCGTCTGTAATGTGAGTTATCACAGACGGCTCGGGAACCGTCTGTGATAACCATCAACTGTCACTGACACCTAAACACTGACGGTTCAGGAACCGTCTGTGATAGGGCTGTCTGTAGCAGTGCTCGGAGCCTTTTCGTCTCAAGCAGTGTCAGTAGTAGTAGTGCCTTTTCAGACACTGACCTGTACATCAATCACTATTCATTAGATTGAAAAACCACAGCTAACAATTACAAATCACAGTTCAAAAGAACATCCATTAAGAGTTGATGAAGCAAGCTTACACGCTAGAGGTCAGAATGCGTGAGTGAATGGGTGTGGTGGTGCATGCATGATGAATGGCGTTAAACCTGGCTGCGCATGCACGCCTGGGAGACACAGCCATGAAAACATGCATAATTGGGTTCTCTCTCTTGGCTCTTCCATTGGAATCATTTGGTCTACCTCACAACATGTAGCTAGAGCCTTTGGAGATGACCGTAAGAATTACAGGTAATCCAAAGGCATGCAGGAGAAGGGATGAGACGGGATGCATGGCTCGTGGCATAACTTTCGGGTGAAGTTGAGTATGAGCTAAACGTGCGCACGGTACAGTTTTGCTCTGTCCCTATGTACGTGCATCGATCACGTGTTCATGCATGTTTGTAAGACAAGACGATGGCACGCGAAATCTCATTCTTGTACTAGCTCAACTTGTCAAATTAAGCTGGATTAGCCTCGAAATTAAAGATCCTTTAGACCAAATGTGTGCTGAAAATTCCCATTCATTGATCCATGCATACAGAGCCCCTCCTTTCGCTGATGCACACATGTGGATTGGTTGCCCACATAAGCACATATGTCATGTGTTGGTACCTAAAAAGAATTAGGGCCTGTTTGGCATGGCTGCTGCTTCTAGATTCTCAACCGAAACAGTAGGAGCCCAGTCAAATGCTCTGGCTCCTGGGTTTTTAGAATTAGGATCACTTGAGGAGTGGAGCGATCAGTAGTTCATTTTTACGGAGCGATGTTGGGGTTGCTCTCCGTGAGAATCCATCCCCCAGTTACGTAATTGGCTTGGAGTTGATATGAAATTACCCACCATTTGCCATTAGAGAAAACCAACACCTCACCTTTCCTATTCGGCTCTCACTCTGCATTTCTCACGCGTCACCCCTCTCCTCTCTCTAACCCACATGGTGGTTTCCATGCCCTAGTTGCCATTGCTTCGGGAGACCATGACCACCAGCTAGAAGCCCTTTGCCGCTAGTCCCCTCCATGTGAAAGTCAATCCCTCTCCATCTCGCCACTGCACTCAATCCCGCTTCCCCCTCGCTAGCTCACTCGGTCGGGGCTGGTCATCGCTAGAGCAGTCTCTTGCCACCGGTCCAGCTCGCCCTCGTTGTTGGAGTTCCTCACTGACCACCCCACCCCACCCCCTCGTTGCTTCTTCCCTGGGACCTGTGTAGGTAAAAGACCGGCCTCTGTCGCCCTTGCTCCTCATACTACCTCCACTTTGTTTGTATTGTGTATATCTATGTTGGATTTGCTAATTAGGAGAAATCTGTAGGGTATTATGAAATATTTTTGTTGTGATTTATTAGGATTCAGTCCTATTTAGGATTTGTACAAATATGGAATTTCTTCATGACTGCATCAATATGTGTTGAAAATTCTTGATGACTGCATGAGTATGTGTGTTTGTGATTAATGTCAGATGGTTCATGAACAATAGCATCTGTATTATCATATCTCAAATTTTCTATAGATGTTTATGTTTTGTGAATGGGATTCATAAACAATATTAATTATGCAGTCCATAACTGAAAGTAGCGACTGAGGGAAGTAAAGAATAATAGAAATATATAGCATTCATCAAGATAATCTCAGTTTCTTGCTCTCTCATAGCATGTCTATATTTTTTCATTTTTAAATACATATACACTTGCCGTATCACTGTATCCCTGTTTTTGCAAAATATCGTATCACGATATCGTTGTATCCTTATTTTTGCCATGTTTTTCTTATTATGTTGTATGTTGAAGTATTGAGTTAAAGTTTCATGTTAATGATGTATTTACGACATACTTTTGATACGCCGTTATGTCAGTATAAATTAATATTACTTCTAGGCTGCTAGCCTTTTAAAGTTTAATCCAGGGCACGGTGAAATTCTAGATCCACCACTGATTGGACACTTGAAAAATATGAGTAGATTCGGATAAAAAAATACTTTTATAATATTACTTGATTCTAAAAACATATTACAATAAAAATTAGTAGTGAAAATTATATTTTGGGATTGTGTTAATATCCAAAACGTCACTCCTTTATAATCATAGAAGTATTTGAAGAAAAATGTGAGCATTTATAGGTACACTTGTGATGCCCGCCTAGGGCTGAAAACGATCGGAAACGATCGGTAGGAGGTTAAATCATTTTCAGTTTCACATTATTTTCTCGAAAACGAAATCGATACGATATTGTCGGAAACGAGAACGATATCGATATCCCGGTAAATTCGGAAACGAAACTATTCGATCAAAAGTGCATCGATAACGATCGAAAATCATGAAAGCAATATCTAAAATACAATAAACACATTACACACCAATCTGCACAGCATGACAATAGTTGTATATATTGACCTAGGTCACATAAAAAAAATAATACTGTAGTAATGATCCATGGCACAAGAGGCAAGACACATATATTATATAGCAATAAAAAGACACGACACAAAGCCACAAGCCCACAACCACAAGTGACATCATGGTCTTAATACAATAATACTTAGTTAGGTCTCACAAGCACACAAAGCTGACAACCACATGACATAGGCGTAGTCACAAGCTCACAAACTAGAAAGTACTAGTACACTAGTAACTAAAATACTAAATCAAGTTCTTAGTTGAACTTAACAAAGGATAGGACTTTGTTTCAGTCATTAATCGTGCATGTTAGAGAAAGAACTAAATACAAACTTGTGTGTTAGAACTGAGATATGACAGCTTTTGTTAGAACTGAGATATGACAGCTGCAGGGTCAGCATAAAACTAGAAGCTGGTATAGAAATTGAAATGGTTGAGTGCTATCCAACTTTGCAAACATGAAGCAATCGATTATCATGTCTTTGCATGGGCAAGAGTCTGTCCAACAGGACCAACGTTGAAATGGATGTATGGAACTGCATTCATTCTTGAAATGTAACAAGCTAGAAAATTTTGGGTCAGCAAGAATGCCATATGGATCAAAGGACCAGGATGTTAAAGGTGTTGCAAAGCAAGAAGCCGAGTGGGAACTTCATGTGGAACCAAGTGGATGTGAAAATCGTGGTGCTGTACCAAAGGAAGAAAAATAAAAATAAGGGAGTAGCTGAAGTGCTCACATCGGGGAATGGTGAGTAAAGCCACCAGACATTTGATCATCAGAGCTGTTGCTGTAATTATAGAAGGCTTTGAACATAAGTCTTTTACAGGTTGCCAATTGTTCTGTGGCCTCCCGTCACTGTTTTGATTAAAATATAGTAGGGAGAACAAAATGTAATTGCTGATATTGGCTTCCCAGAACTCCAGAAGGTGTTCATAGAATGGAGATGGACCAATTAATCAGGAAAAAAACTGAGCTAAAACACAGCAGAGTACAGCAGTGGCTGTCAAAGCAGCCGAAGTACAAAGAAGTGAGGGGAGGAAGTTAGACAACTGAGCCAAAACTTCACAATTGATCTTTGTATCCATTGCAATCCTCAGATCAATGCCTTCTGTAAGCGATTCATGTCGAGGAACACAAGTACTGATTCATGCCAAGAGATGGAACCAAATCGAATTTGGTCCAGTATGGCAAATATATTCGGGTGACACAAACAGATATTCATTGATGTTTGTAACATGTCATACATTTGTTCATACCGACAACTTTCATTTTTTCTGAAAATACACCACTCTGGCATCTTTTATCATAATAACTGCAGAAAGTGCAGGGTACTAGCCAGAGACTTACTAGAGGCCCCAAAGTATACAGGGCGATTCAGGGGGCAAACCAGATTGGAGGAGAGCACTCTGAAGTGAATTCACGCGGAAAGCGCCGAGTGCTGTCCCTAACCTTGAACGTTTTGTACATGCCCAAGTCAGTACTGGAGTACTTGCTCCCATTGCTCAACACCAAGGATATGTCAAAGCTAATATCGTCCAAGTAATAGATGCTACCCTCCTGGAGGTTGCTGAACTAAGACACCTCAAAGGCCCTAGAGCGAAGAGCACCCGACCGGGCAGCTCGTGGAGCTCCACCCATGAAACTTCAGAGCCCCCATGGGGCGCAGCCTCATGCTTCATCTCAAAGATTCTGAACATACGCGTGCGCCGCCCCGTGAGGCGCCGGGCAGAGTAGTGCCGCAGCGCCATCAGCAACTTCCCGCGGGACTCCACCAGGTAGCGGGTCACGGCGAACGTCGCGGGCAAGAACTGGTCGGGCCTGTAATCTGCGCGCCTCTGGACCTGGTAGGAGCTGCAGGACATCTCCAGAGGGGCGTCCCGGTCGCCGCCGGGCGTGTACACCAGGACATCCTCTTTGTGACTTTGTCGGTGAGGACATGGAAGCCTTGCTTCACCTCGTTCCTGTGATAGATGATGTCCTGGAGCGGCTCCACATCACGCCGACAAGCGAGCCAGTGCCAGTCCATCCCTGGCCGCCAGAAGGCGATGTTGGAGGCACTGGAGACGTGCGCGGCGCCGAGACAGCCCTCCGAGGTGGGCGCGGCCGAGAAGGCGACGGTGCGGATGACCATACGATGCTCGCAGGTGGCGGCGGTCTGGAAATCGTGCCTGTCGGGGAGGTTGACCCTGAGCCTGTCGGGGAGGGGAACCCTCGCGCCGGAGAGGAGGTTCACGGCCGCGTACCCTCGCCACAGGTCGACGGCGACGGCGACCCAGCCGCCGTCGTGGGAGCCGCATAAGCGCGCGCCTCGGACTCCCTCCGGGAGGTAGAGGCGGCGGGTGGCGCCGGAGTGGAGGCTAAAGAAGGAGGACGCGTCGACGGAAGGGAGGAGGAGCCACGGGAGCCGGCGGCTCTGTGCTCAGTCGGCGGTAAATACGGTAATTATCGACGGTATATTATCGGGTAAATACGGTATTTCTCGAAAACGATCGGAAGAGAGCTAAATCGTTTTCGTTTTCGTTATCGGATTTTTTTTACCGTTTTCATTTCCGTTTTATCGGTTACCGTCACCGTTTCCGTTTAGGGGAAAAATCGGTAATTTCTCAAAAACGATTTTCGGTAACCGAGAATTACCGTTTTCGTTTTCAGCCCTATGCCCGCCATTCTGATGGTTACCCGGGTACAGTTTGACTTACTTGACTGTGCACAGCTAGATTAGCGAAGCTGCTTAGCTTAATCTATTCATATGAAATTCATGTAAAAAATATTAATAGCAAAATTTTAAAAATTTATCTACATATCCTAAAACGATATATATTTATGAAATATTGCGAAGTGGAGAAAACACTGTACAAGCGTGAAGTACAACAGTTACTATGCTACTAGGGCCGCATGAGAATAGTCACCTGTTATTATGCTACTACGGCCGCATGACAATGGTCACCTGTTATAATGAGGGCTGTCGAATTAATTACATTTTACTCTCTCCAGTTAGTACTCCACTGAGTGATGTTTTGGAATACACATGTTCAAACTTTATAATCTTTAATCATTAATATATTTATAAATATTTAGATTGGATATATACAAATGATAAATACTTTTGTAATATTACAATTTTATTAGATTATGTTTTGGGGATTATGTCAATATTCAAAATATTATTTTTCTGACCGGAGGGAGTATTTCGAGAAAAAAATGTGAGCATTTACAGGCACTCTTGTAGTGCCCGCATTGTGGTGGAAGCCCGGGTACAGTTTGACCTAGTTGACTGTACACAGCTAGATTAGCGAAGGTGCTTAGTTTAAGCCTCTCCTAACAGCCGCAGTTAATTGGCGGGAGGTTAGATACACTGAGATACCCAGCAGAAACTGGATCGCCCTCAGCTTTCTAGTATTTACATCCAGATCCTCCCGCCGGCAAACTTGAGAACCTGTATGTAAAATCTCTAATCCCGAGGGGCAATGCGGTGACGAGCGGTCGGAGGCCGAAGCGAGGAGCTGAGGCAGTATATAATCGGCGCGCTTCTCAAAGCTCTCCTCCGCCGCCGCCCCCGCTTCCATTCTCCTCCTCCAACTTTTCTTGCTTTCTCTCCCCTTCTCTCTCCCCGCCAAGCGCAAGCTGCTTTCAGAGAGAGAGAGAGAGAGAGAGAGAGAGAGAGAGAGAGAGAGAGAGAGAGGGAGGGAGGGAGGAGCTGAAGCAAGCGCACCGGCGGCAATGGCGGAAGCCGCTGCGGCGAGGAGGTGGGGCCCGCTCACGGCGGCGCTCGGCACGGCCCTCTTCGTCCTCGCGCTCCTCGCCGGCAGCGTCGCGCTCGGGGGCGTCTCCGGCGGGCGGCTCATCGCAGGGCTCCGGTAATTAACCCTCCTCCTCCTCGCCGTCGCTCTCCCGGTAATGTGGGTGCGTTCGTGAGCTCCACTGCTGCCGCGCTCGCTCCCTCCCGGGCGGTGAATTTTGGCTGGAGTTGCTCGTTGTTTTTTGTTTCTGGTTTTTTCCCCGAATTTGTTGGTCCGTTCTGTGTTGTGTGACGAGTGCGCGCATCGTGTTTGGTGGTTAATTTCGGGCGCGCCTCTGTTCCAGGCTCGGGAGCACCGCTGCGGCGAGCGGCACGAGGCGGTGGCTGCGCGACTCGTCATGGCCAGCGGCGGCGGCGGCGGCGAGGTGAGCACTCCGCGTTCCTCCATTTCCTCTCTCCTCGCGTTTTGGTTTCAAACATCCGACGCATCTTGAGCGTCGGTTCCCCTCGAGCTCGTCATGGGCCGTCCAACTCTCGCCTTTCTTCTGCCCTCTTGCCCACAAAGCAGGCCGCATCGTAGCAGTAGCATTAGCACAACAGGGGAGGGGGAGTCTCCGTTTAAACCGATTTATTTCCGCCCAATTTTTTTGATCCAAAAAAATTTTCAACCCGTGAAACTTTTGGTTCGTGCTCGCGTCGCGCGGTAACCAGCGAAATTTGTAATTTGGGGCTGGAAATCTGGGATTAGAGCCGTTTGGGACGTAACAACCAACAACGTAGAATCGCTGCGGCAGAGAGTAGATATGCTTTTTTTTGGTGGCGAGTTCGTTACGGTGGCAGAGGGGAGAGAGAGAGAGGGGCAGTGTGGTAATTTAGCAACAAAGCAAAGCAAAAACCCCGCCCCGTCCTGCGCCTGCACCGGCCATGCTAAAGCGGTGAAAAGACTTTAGAAACCCACAAAAGCTGGCCAAAGAAGAAGCAAGCAGAGGTTGAAAGATAAATCACTGTCATCGCTCGCGTCCCCCAAGAATGCACCCGGAAAAAAAGGAAGGGCACTTCTCACTCGCAAAGGCCCCGGTAGTAGTAGCAAAGGCACTAGTAGTAGCAGGCTTGTAGAACCTATTTATATTAGTTTTTGCTGATAGTTTTTCTTTTTAACTTATAAATAGTAATAGTTTATATAGAATTGTACAGAAAAAGAAACTTATGTGTAATTTTGGTCAATATAAATAAAGTTACTATAGTATATTACAGTCGACTATACTAATCTCCGTCTTAAAAAGGTATTTTATTTAAAAGTTAGATACAATAGAAAAGCAGATTTAAAAAAGCAATATAAACAAGGCCTGAGTACTGGGCTAGGCAACATCCATTAACCCTCACCAGGAAGCTTCCTTTTTTTTAATGTGAAGAAATGATTGTTCTTGTTCAACTTTTGGGTACAGCCTCGCGTGCGCAAAGCGATGGCATGCACGAATCATGAACGGCGCGCGGATGATCCCTTTTTATCTACTACTAATTTCATTCCCTGCATTGCAAACTGCTCTTGAGTACAGCAGTAATTCTCGTACCACAAATTGCAACCTTTTTAGTTGTTGTAAAGAACAAACAATTTTGATACTTTTTAGCTGTTGCCATCAACTTCAGATGTATCTGCCGTTCGTGATCCCTGACCCGCGTCTTGCTCGCCGATTGCGACGCGGCTCGCTTCCGTTCTCGGCTCACCTGGAGTTTGTATCTTTGCAGGAGCGGTGGCGACGCCGACGCGGTGGTTGGCGCGGTGGAGGATCCGGAGGCGGTGGCCTCCCAGGTGCACATGTACGTCCCTCTCCTCCTCTTAACTCTTCTCCTCCTCCCCCTTTCATCATTGCTTAGTATTGTTGCCATCGCAGTAGTAACCAAATCCGGAACTACAGAATAGAAGTGAACTAAACTAGCAGATCTGCTGCCTAGTTGTGGTGTCATTGCATCAGTTGTTACTCTTTTCTTTTTTTTGGTTGAGATAGTACTCTTCTTTTGAGCTAGTGTGTTGTAGATATGGTTCGAGGGGAGAGGGAAATACGAGAATCCCATGGCCGGAGCATATATCTGATTCGAGGGGAGAGGAGGAAGAGGAATTCTTCTGAGGTCTCCCTTCTAGATACTGCCACGTCGGTAATTCAGATCGCGTGGCAGCATCCAGCGTGGGACCTCATGAGAAGTCCTCCGATGCATTTTTGTCCCGAGGAGGGTAGCACCGTAGCAGTAGTGCGTACTTTGCCTTCCACGTGGGGGCCGAGGAGCAGAGGCTGTGGGGCCCACCTGCCATGCACCACCACACACCCTCGCGCTTTAGTGCGAGGTGACCTGCTGCAACGCCGTGGCGGGGGCATTAACTCGGCTTCCTTCTTTTGGATACCCCTTACGCTCGCCACGGCAACAAACCCCCCTCTCTTTTGGTGTGCGAGCGCTCTGCTCTGTGGCTGCAAGCAATAGTGATACTAGCTAGAGTGGTAGCAGTGACACACCACGTTCTCCTGGTTGCCCAGGCATGTGGGGCTGCCTGCCCTGCATTTGCGTCGCGCCACCACGGACGCATTGATGGTGCTCACCAGCAACCTAGCTCGCCCAATTCTCTCCCTCCTAATCAATCTTTCCGCCTCTTGTTCTGCACGATCTGCTGGTAGAGCTGGTAATGGCAGGTGATTGACATTTGAGACTAGACTGCAGTAACTTGTTAAGAGTCTAGGAACTGAAGTGGCAAAAAAGAACTGTTCTTGTTTAGTTTGGTGACAAGAACCACCGACAGATCAGATCCACCCAAGAATCAGTAGAAAATTAGTGGACAGGGAATTGGTTCCTGAAGCAGTAGTTGTATCTGTACTTTGTGTCAAATCATCATTACGTTATGCGCATTGATCATCACCGTACCTGAATTTTACACCGTGTAATGACTCGACAATGAGCTAAGAATTCTCCGGATGCTCAGGTCCATCAACAACAGCACCGCCCGGAGGAACCTCGGGTACCTGTCGTGCGGGACGGGCAACCCGATCGACGACTGCTGGCGCTGCGACCCTGACTGGCACAACAACCGCCAGCGGCTGGCGGACTGCGGGATCGGGTTCGGCCGCAACGCGATCGGTGGCCGTGACGGCAAGATCTACGTGGTGACTGACCCCGGTGACGATGATCCGGTGAACCCCAAGGAGGGCACCCTGCGCTACGCCGTCGTCCAGGACGAGCCGCTGTGGATCATCTTCAAGCGCGACATGGTCATCACTCTGAAGCAGGAGCTCATCATGAACAGCTTCAAGACCATCGACGGCCGTGGCGCCAACGTGCACATCGCGAACGGCGCCTGCATCACGATACAGTACATCACCAACGTCATCATCCACGGCCTGCACATCCACGACTGCAAGCCCACCGGCAATGCCATGGTGCGTAGCTCACCGAGCCACTACGGCTGGCGGACGATGGCTGATGGTGATGCTGTGTCCATCTTCGGCTCCAGCCACATCTGGGTGGACCACTGCTCGCTCTCTAACTGTGCCGACGGCCTTGTCGATGCCATCATGGGTTCCACTGCCATCACAGTATCAAACAATTACTTCACCCACCACAATGAGGTACGTACATCCTAGATCCTACACATTTGTTTTAATCCCGCAATAATTGCTTGCCCATCTTTTGTTTTCTCCATCAAAGCCGTTGGAATCTCCAGGGTTTGGCGTATGCGAAGGACTTGTTTGTTTTCTACCAACACAAGTTTAGTTTAGCATCAGTTTCATGTCAGTTGTTCTTCGAAATCTTACCAGAAGTTGTCGGTTGGCTGTACTGTGGATATTTCTGTAGCATCTCACGTGCAAAAGGGATTCTTTTGGCGTTGTATGCAAACAGCCTGCTTGGATTTTTCACTGATGGTAAATGAGCAACGCAGGTGATGCTCCTGGGTCACAGCGACTCCTATGAGAAGGACAAGGCAATGCAGGTCACAATAGCCTTCAACCATTTTGGCGAAGGACTCATTCAGAGAATGCCAAGGTAGATTCATGAACTGAACCAGTCTGTCTAAAGATCACCAAGATACTAAAACTGTCCCAATTTGGCAATAGTTTATATGCTTGCTTCTGTCCAGCATCGCATCGCATCGCATTGTTTCTGTTCAGATTGAATGACAGTTTGCTAACTTCTTGTCGCCATCTAAATCACCCTTGTTTCAGGTGCCGGCACGGTTACTTCCATGTGGTGAACAATGACTACACCCACTGGGAGATGTACGCCATTGGTGGGAGCGCTGAGCCAACCATCAACAGCCAGGGCAACCGCTACCTCGCTCCGACAAACCCCTTTGCCAAGGAGGTGTATATCCTCGTCGTCTGCCAGTACGCTTCGTCGATTGGCCTTCAGCAACTATTCAGTCGCTAACTAACTTTCGGTATGAACAAACTGCAGGTGACGAAGAGGGTCGAAACTTCTCAGAGCATCTGGAAGGCCTGGAACTGGAGATCAGAGGGCGATCTCCTGATGAACGGTGCCTTCTTCACCCCATCCGGAGCAGGCGCCTCGGCCAGCTACTCGCGCGCCTCCAGCCTCGGCGCCAAGTCATCGTCCATGGTTGGCACCATCACCTCCGGCGCGGGCGCCCTGTCGTGCCGCAAGGGATCCACCTGCTAGCGCACCGCAGGGACAGATCCGCCCTCGCCCCGACGACAACAGAAAGAAACAAGATATAGAAGCTAAAGCTACTGGAACACCACGGTTACAGTTTTTCTCTTTTTGCCACTTTTGACAATGGTCATATGATGATCCCCAGTTCACCATTCCTCAACCTCCCCCTGCTCCCGCCGTTTACACTCGGAGCAGGCGAGAAGCGTTGCTGATTGATTCGTCGCTCGGTGTCCTATTAGTCCCCTGAGTGTGTGTGTGTCGACGTTGTTGCCCCCGGCCCACAGCAAGTGTACGCGAGGTCGGTCAGGGGTGCTCTGTGTCTCATCATACCTGGTTGCCAAAAACAGTCAGATTGTTACTTCTTGTTGTGCCTGGATGGAATGGGTTTGCTGTGGTGTGGTACCACTGTAAAAGACGCATATGAATAGCTATCTTCTTCTTCAGTGACAGTTAAAACAGGCTTAAAACTGTTTTGAGTACTACTACTACTACTTCCTGTGTTGTTTTGAGATGTGAACTGCTTGTGTTGTGCCTTGTTTGAATTATCTGTGACGTACTATCTTGTGTTGGTGGCGCATCTGAATGCTCTGAGCATCTGATGTCCTGACAGAGCATTGTTGATACCTTACAAGTAACTTACCAAGATTGCGAGAAACCGCACGTTGCGGTGTGGATATTGTTGC
Organism: Dendrocalamus latiflorus; assembly: GCA_017311315.1. NCBI lineage: Eukaryota > Viridiplantae > Streptophyta > Magnoliopsida > Poales > Poaceae > Dendrocalamus > Dendrocalamus latiflorus. Next base: position 4,207,268 of record CM029656.1, read on the forward strand.
AGATCGAGGGGGATGGTTGGTACGGATACGGAATGATCCTCTCGGAATAAATACTTAGTTCACACTATCTCCAAACTGTATTCTGATTTCTGAACGTAGCACCGTACCACGGAGCCGGAGGTGCTGAATTGAATGCCGCACGTTGAGCAACTAATGGTGCGCATCTGGCCCCGACTTCTCCGCCTGACGGTGGTATCGATCACCGGTGGGGCTGCAAGCATCTAATGCGGCTTGCTGCTTGCTTAGTCTCTTAATTTGTGTCCATGAACCATGATCACATTCACATCTAATGCAGATTGGTACCATCATCCTATTCCTATTCATGCAGGAATCCAAATCAGAGGTCACTGTAACATTGTCAGAGCCACTTCTAGTCCGATGCCCATTAGGCAGATCACACGAGACCTAACACAAGAAAACAGCAAACTGGCAAAGAAAAAGCAGACACTAGAACAGCTTGCTGCCAGGCATGAATGACATGAATGGTATTGGAGTTAAGCTCTTGGATCAAATGAGATGACTGGGATGGGGTCTCCGGCATCGCCGTAATGGCACGTGTGAGGGAGGGCTTTGCTCGATCCGTTAGGCAGGGGCAGGGGCAGCATGGGTCCGGTGGGGTGGCCATGAAAGGGAAGGCGCAAGCTGTGCGTGTCAGGGATGGGATGGGATGGATCTTGCTGCTTCCGATGGTTGCTGTCGGTGCACTAATATTTCCCCTGCTGCTCCCTTGTGCGCTGTCTTTCTTGCTATTTCTTCTTCTCTCTCTTTAGCTTTAATCGGGCATGTTGTTTTCTAGCTTTAGTTTGTAGCTTTTAAACGTGACTTATAACTTTTAGTTATTTGTGAGAGAGTATAGATTACATAAACTCATGTACGGTTTTGATTGATATAAATAAAATCGTTACAGTGTGTACTACAATCAATTTTAGATCTTATTTTGAAAAGACACTTCATTTAAAAATTAGTTACCGTAGAAAAGCTAAAAAGAAAATTTTGAAGGCTGAAAAGAACAGGCCCGAGTTGTGTGCACAATGCAGCAGTAGTGCCGGATAAGCTTGTCATCGAGCTAGGACGGGTCGGGTCGATCCTACTACGGCCCAGGTTGTTCATGGGCAAGGCTGAGCATGGTCTGGCCACAGTAAGACGCGCTTGGTTCACGTCCATTACAATGATGAGCCCAATGCTAAGTCTAATCAGAAGAACAGGTACTCCAATATATGACTAGTGCTCAAATACAAGAGCACCTCCGGTGTGCGTTTTTATCGGCACCAAGAGTTATTTGTACCCGTACCAGCTTGGTGCGTCCATTAGAGGGCAGAGTCCAAGCAAGAACTTGTTGGTATCGGTACCTCATTTGGAACCGATTCCAGCAACATAAAAATATAACTTTTGTTTGTTCAACAAATAGTTTTGATTTGTTCCGCCGACACTCTTCAGATTTATTCCACTGATACAAAAGATATAACTTTTGTTTGTTCAACAAATAGTTTTGATTTGTTCCACCGGCACTCTTCAGATTTATTCCACTGATACATTTGATTTGTTCCACCAATATTTTCCATTCGTTATATACACACTTTTTATTTGCCCAATTAATGCTTTTTTTTAATTTTTTTCCACTAAAATTTATATGTTAGTTTCAACTAGCACGTTTGATTTTGTCGCATTAATTTTTTTGTTCCACTGGCATTTTATTTGTTCTACTAATGTTTTTTATTTCTTTTGAATAACACATATTACTAGCGCTAAACTAATATATATATATATAATATTAATCTTGTTGTAAGGAACACGACAATTCAAAA